>CM075173.1:218205355-218805355 GCA_037576465.1 Parascaris univalens
CTAATCGAACGAATGGCCCTGTTGTTGTGGCAAAGAGTTGCTCGCTGCGTTTTTGCTCTCCCTGCAGATAGCAACCTAGACGCTAGCGCTCTTTTTTTTCCGAGTGGGAAATAATTCATATGCGCAATGTGCGAGCTCCAATTTTTAGTTGAAATCCCCACCAGTATTGTTAGCTAGAAGTTGGGAGAATTTCATAGTAAAATGCGCAATTTACCTACTTATTACCTTTTGGAGGGAAAGAATCCAACCAATGTACCGTACATTTTATATTTATAAAATAAAAATATTCTATTTTAATGAAAGAACAAACTTAAATCCTTTTTTTTCCACCAATATATCAGAATATCGCATTTGGTTTAAGGATTTTGTCGATGCTATGATTCCAGAAAAATTTCAGAGAATTTGCCGATTCCAGAGAAACTCTATCAAACTTCCGATGAGCAAAAATATATATTATGAAGTATTTAAAAATACACTATTTTTAATTTTCTCCACCAACAAAAAATCGACAAATAAAATGTGGAATTTCTATTGGACCATTTATAGCTGTTCATATGTTTTGATTTCATTTTCGTGGACCGTTCTCGCCGATTCTTTGAAATACTATTCTATATGTAAGGTCGCAAATGTGCAATAAATCTATTATAATATTTTTCGTTTTTCTTTTTTGCAACTAAATTACATCCAGAAACACGCGTAAATCCACAATTGGGAACCTCAAAGGTGTGTCCAGTCGAATGGTGTCTTTTCTCTTTATTCAAAGTTTTCCAATGAATTACACTCTCAAAATAGAATAAATTTATTCCCCTATTGAATTTGAAGAGATTTTACGCGACATTTTGAACAATAATATTTTAGAAATGACTAAAGCAATTTGAATTTTCTAAATAATTTTTCCTCCATATGATCCCAGCTTAATTGTGATGAGCTCATGATGTAATCCCAACCAATACTGGTGGAGCTTTTTTAGGCCACTTGAATATGCATATGCACTAAGGTTATAATGGAAAGCGGTCACACCAGGACTATGCTCTCTTATAATATCGAATGGAACTTACTCTTCACTCCTCCTTTCCTCTCTTTTTTGAGGATCATCGTTATGATTATCTTCAGATTCTTCGGCAATTCCGCCACTAGCCTCAGGCAATTCTCGCCTAAGTTTCGGGTTGAAAGACATACGATTGAATTCACGCTCTTTTAGCACGCCACTCATCTTTTCCCTCATTCGTCTCACTGATGGAGGTGAATTCAATGATCCCGGTTGTTGGTCATCATCACCGCTAACCTCAAATATTATCCGAGTTGGAAAAAAATCGCTCGTAAACGCGTTTAGCGTTACGCACAACTCTAATTTTTTTCTCCTTCATTTTTCAACAAATAAATATTAGCAAATGAGAAAATTATTCAGCGAAAATAGATCAAATAGAAATTTACAGTGAAATGCAGCAACCACAGCCAAAGTTATGGTAAGAGAATAATCCTCAACTTTCTCTATGAATTTCAGGAGTATTTTCATTCGAGTATCTCATATGCTGCAATTTATCACACTGAGACTGTTGAAAGTTTTTTGAATTATTAATGAAAGCAGACAACATAACAGATAGGGGAAAAAACTAAAGTGGTAGATGCAAAACGGCGCATAAGAAGACAGCAGTTACCTTAACCGATGATGGAGGAGTTCCAGCCTTCTTGGGTTGTGGAGGATATGACATATAATTCGGAATGTAGTGCATTGGTAGCGGTTGAGCAGAGAAGAAAGAAGATAAGTTGGGCATCACCTGTACAACACACTCATTCAACCATATAAGCCAGGATCACCTATGGCGCAATATCCTTCATTCAATTTCATGCGTGCCGAGATCATTTCTTTAATGGAGAATAAAGAAAAGAAAAGAAAATACCGCGGAAAAATAAATGCGCCTTACTATATTCAGGAAAAAAACTAACTGATGCAAATACTAATTAAAAACAGTTATATAAGACGTTTTCCACTTCTCATCAAAATATACGACATTTTTCTTTCTTCGAACGACTGAAAAAGAGAAGAGACGAATATGAATTTACGATGGAGATTTAATGAAAACTGAAAACAGGCAAAATTGGTGTCTATGGTAGAGGACGGCCGCAAAAAACGATTGCACAGAGCCCTCCTTCAATGCAGCTTTTTAAAAATCAACTTGGAATCTAGATGGCCCCTCAGAGAAGAGAGGAGGGTATGTATTCCCTGTTGCAGCTTTATTGGCCAGCCAAACAGAATAAATCGGGGCATGGGTTCTTCAGCACGAACAACACATTCCCTCTCTTCTCCTCATCTTTAGGTGCAAGAAGCAGGCCAGACTAAAACAAGGACTTCCCTCCGCTTTTGCTCACGTACGAGGAAACAGGACGAGGAACATTCGGCTCACAATGAGCCTTCGCATACTGAGACTGATTTCGGTCAGCCAACAAATAAGACTTCAAAAGCAATTCATGCGTTATCCATGCGGCAAAAGGCGGGGGATAAGGAATGGGTGGAGGAGGAAAAAATACAGAACATACAACGGGATACGTCTTGCCTAAAGATCCCTAACAGCACATCTCGATATCTGTCAATTTGTTTCACTAATGCAGCTGCATGCCTTGTCTTACACCAATTCCTTTGACATACTCCCAAAAGCACAACTCAGCCTCACAGAAAGGTGTTTCAGGTAAGGACCACTCAGGAATCTAGAAAATGTTTTACTGCCTTACCTGAGGATTTGACATTAAAACATCGAGTTGAGGAAATGGAGGTGAAGCTCTCCCTTGTGCAACTTTTGTTGATGTTAACCTTTCGTATTGATCCGAAGAGCTATAGTCGGTTGTATCCTGAAAAGTCCGGAAAACTTGTAAATAGCATGAATAACAAGATTTTTTACAAACGAGCTCCATAGAGCAATGTTGGCAACATTAACTTCATTGAACAGAAAATAAACGAAAATAAATGGAACAATTTCAATTAATTCTTCACCTCTTTTTCCTCTTTTAAACTGAATATATTCTTTGTTAAGATGAACGGGAAAATTGCTTGGAAGGAAAAAAACCACCGCGAATCCTTTCCTTCTTTTGAAGCTCCAAGTTTACCTCCCTTGGTCATGCTTCTCTTCAACCACTGGTACTTTAAATCATCGCTCCCACAAATTTTTGTTGATATCACATCTGACTCCACTCATCGACTATCAAATACGATGCTATCGGTAGTTTGTTTTACAAATCTAAAAAGGCATCGTCAGTAAGGAAAACAGAACTTTCATCTTATTTTACTACTTTATAGCCCCTACGCTTATTTAATTACTGCTTAACACCAAGTGCTGCAATTCCTCTTACAACATTCAAAAATTTCAAAAACAATTGAACTGCTACATATGTTCTCCATAATCTACGTACAAGTTCAACTAATCGTCGATTATTGCTGAGCACAATCAATTTATACAGACATATTTTTCCCGTACTTCTTCAGGAAATCCTTCAATGGGCTACTTTTATGATCGGATTTGCTTTAGTTATCGAAATTATGGCCATCCACCCGCTTAATAAGATGGGTGACTGTTGTTTCAAGGATATTCAACTTTTTTAAGAAGTTTAGTGGATAGTATGCCCCGTATATCATCGAAGCTAGTCGTCTCTTGCACGCAAAGATCAGTGAACACATTTTCCACGTTGTTAGAATTCAATAACCGGAGAATACTCTATAAAAATACAATGAACGCTATATGAGGTTTAGCAGTTATATGACTACAAAATGATACATTAGACTCACAGAGGGGTACAAATAAGTGTTACCAATATAAATTCCTCGACTATTAATTAATGATTTCATGGAAATGACACTTTCAGATGTCAACTTTTATTTCGATTTTTGACTTATTAGAAATTCTCTCTTTTCATTTCTCTCGATAGTTTAAATGGATAAAAAAAGAAGATCAGGATCGAAGAAGAGGAAAACAAGAAATTTCTTTCTCAAGGAATAGAATCCAATAGAAAAATGAATAAATGATGGCGACACATTCCGATACGAATTGTTAATGGATGATAGTAGAAGAATTTTTGTTAATCATAACTTTTTATATGCTTCTTGTGAATGTTAAATATAGTTAAATAGCTGCGTAAAATTCAATAAGTAGCCTTTATATTTCGCACACAACCTTGTTGAGGTTGTGAAGATGGGATAATACGAAAAATCCATTCATTAGACCGTTATTATAGGAATCCATAAATTTTGATGATATACGAAAACGGCTGAAGGCCAGTATTCTATAAATACTGCAATGTCATGCAGTTTTTAAGGATTGACTTATTTTAAGGATGACTTATTTTCAAGGATTGAAGACGGAAAGTTCATTAAGAAAAGACTGAATGAAGGCTCTGAGGATAGGCAACGTTCGTTGATGGCAACAACGATGGCAGGCAAAGTAATCAGTGAAAACATTAATCGACAAGGTGAGACCGAAAACCTCTGAGCAGAGAATTTGAAGGATACAAATTAATGAGTGCAGTGAAGAATTTGAAATAACTGAAATGAATAAATTTGTTTAAAACTGGCGTCATAACTGATAGTCAAAAAATGCATGGTTATGATATTAATGACGATTTAAAAGAGTCAAATTCTGCAGTAATAAAGTTTCTAAAGCAAATAAAACTCTATGAGAAAACGTTTGAAATACAGATAATTATACCGTCAAAAGAAAATAAACGATATAGCCAACAAAATAATTTCCTTCACGTAAGCTCATTTCTTTAAATTTATGCCTATCGTATGACATTCGTTGTATATTTTTCTGATAATGCTGCATGACATTCTTTCCAATCACATGTTACTTGTAGACGAAGCGCACCCAACCATAACGTAATGATCGATATACGATAAATAAACAATGTTCTTAGCGCTGACGATCCAGGCCGATAATGCGATGATCACTGGAAATTTCAGCACCTTTTCACTGCAATTCCACTATGCCCAAAGAGTTATCGTCCATAAAAGTTAGTAAAAGTGTCTTACCTCAGCGCCGCTCTCCGGTTCGGTTCTCACACCGGTATCATCGATTGGTCGCCGCTTTTTATGTGCATTTGGAGCATCACCTCCTGGATCATTGCCTTTTGGTGGTAACGATCCAGCTCGAATATCGGCTAATGTTTGCAGCTAAAATTTCAGCCACAAGTAAAATCTCAACGACTGTTATTGCATAGTTGTAAAGCAAACAAGCGAATTCGATAAGGCGATAAGCCTTTGCTTCATCCACAACGTTACTGAAAATTCAATTCACAAATTTTCTCATCATCATGGGTGTGAATGTAAATCATGCTTGCATTTTTTCTTCACCTAAGGATGGTTTGCGCTGTTGGAATGAATTATTTCGGATAAAATAACTTTACTACTTTCTACGGGTTCCACTATTCACGGTTGGGAAGCGAAACGAGTGGAAAAGTACACCAGAATGGCTAGCAAGGAATGCATATTTTACGTATTTCCTTTCGCATATTACTGCTCACAGGGATAATAATAATGCATATTATTCGTGAATTAATTACGGAAAACAATAAAAAGTTTTGCTCACGAGAGGAATCCTAATTCACGAGCTTTGCAACGTCTATGGACACTTTAGCCCACTGAACCATTGTATATCCAGAAACATCCAGAAAAAACATATATCGTAAAATTACATATATATAGTACTGCACTAATATAATAACACTTGAATTGATGACTTTTTATATACAGCTAAAAGAAATCCCTTTTCCTAATTGTTCAGCTGTTTAAAAAAACCTCATAAAACATGGTTTAAAATATAAATAAATTTTTAGCTTCAAAAGTTCATAACTCATCCCATAGCTGATCGACTAACCTCATTGTCAGCAACGAAAGTTTTTGTTGAGGAATGTGCAGCCATTACTGCATATTCTTCAACCGCAAATTACTCCTAGAACCTTAGCTACTGAAAGCTTCGAATTTAAGTATAGTTGCTTTGAGGATGAAGGCAAAAAAGCGATAGACTGCAAAATTCACAAAAAACTGGGCTCAATCTGCAGATCATTAAAAAAGATGCGAGGAATCCAGAAAACGGATTCTCGCTTGTTAAATTAGGTTTCAATAAATATGTGCCAAAGACGAACATTCATGGGTAACTGGTGCTATTTTTAATTTGAACGTGACCAATTATGATTCGTTATTGAGAAAACGACTTACGAAACAAACCGACTTAACCTATGTTGGATTTTCTTTTATCCGACCAATGCGTACTACACTTTTGGACTTATGATCGGCAGATGAGTGAATGCTGATTGCAACAAGAAAAGCACCATTAACATCCGTTCGGAATTGGAACAGTTATGAATGCGTGATATAGTTTGTCGGTCTCTCTCACCTTTGCACACTGGTTCACCATCAAATGCAAATTTTAGGATTTCCGTCACAGGTAGCGAAACATATCACAGATTTTCGGAAAGGGAATTCCATGAGTAATGCGCGCACACCTTCGATTATGTGCAAAAAGTTATGACTGAAAATATGAAGGGCGCAGGACATCCTGAAAATGCAGGATAGGTTTGGAATGAAAAATTTTTTCCTGTAATGTCCTTGTGGTGATATAGAATAATTTAGTTGATGAGGAAACGGAAACGATGGGATGAAGGAGAAAAAACTTGTAGAAAACGACGCTGACGATTTGGCGAATCTTTTCGTCGGATGAGGAAAACTTCAAGAAATCCACTATCGCATTTTCGGTACAACCAAAGCAAGATAGATGGACCATAAAAACGTAGGAAAAAATACTGTTGGCAATACGAACACTGACACTCTCTCTATGCGGAATGGTTTGGCTGGAATATTCTCCTTCTCAATTACATCAGCCAGAAGTAGTTGAGCATAAGTATACTTTTTTATGCATGAGCATAAAGCCTGTTACACATTCTTCATCAAATCTCATAACAGCGCAAATTGACTAACAGTATTTGTTTATGATATTACCTGATAAGGCCGTGATGGATCGATAGGTGGTGGTCCAGGCAATCTGGGTTCAGCGGCATATTGCTCGTGATAGGAATGTGCGATTGTAGAGGGCACAACCGCCGGTGAGACCCCAGCAGCTGTAGACGATACCGGTAATCGAGGTGGTATTGTTGGTGGTGGTGGCGCCTTTGATGTTGACTATAAATTTCTCAAGTTTCTTGATGCAGCTTGAGAATGGTAGGATAATGTCCGTTTGATATGAGAGGAAATAATATGGAATTACAGAAAACAAAGGCATATTTCGCAGACGAACTAAAAAGCAAGTTGGTTATATTGAAATTCGTCAAGAGAATATATAAGAAGAAGAAAAGAATTCACAAAAATATCAACGGTCACTCAAGTTTTGCACATTACAATCGCTTTCGAATCGGACATTCTGATCAGAGTTCGATAACATTAATCGTAGCGTCTAATCAACTACTGTAGGATTCCCGGCAGCTGCCATTTCTAAATCATTGTATCATTTTTAAGTTGGCAATTGAAGTGCCAATTCATCTGATGACTGAAAGAGTGCAACAAAAGCATGAGGTGAAATGAACAGGTAATGTAAAATTAGTCTTCAATGATACAATGATGCAATGACACAATTAGCCTTCCTTCTTTTAGTTAGGTATTCCCTCGAATAAATTACCTTCATTCATTCATACAAAGATAAAAATCAGATATCATCATACTCATACCCAGATAAACACTTTCTTATTTAAAGGAAATGTTAAAAGATCTTCGAAAATTCCTTTTTTTCATTGAGAATAATAACTAAAAGAAGAAGAAGAAAAAACATTTTAGCTGGACATATATTGATGGAAAAAGACTTTTAGAAATAAAAAACTGAAAATAAGCTGAACAACAGAGAACTGAAACTGAAATAATAACTGATAAATAAGAAAGAAACCGGTTGATTTTCGGGTGATTGAATTTCAGCCGCTAATCTCGATTCGAGTGTTTGTAAACGACCAACCAATGCTTGAACTTGCTCGAGTAGTTCACGATTTGCGTTCAATAATTGATGAGTTCGAGACTTAAATCAGCTTATTTAAAAGAAACTTACAAATTCAACAAATTGGATTTTCACAATTCTCTTTTACTACTTCAATTTTTTCTTTTCAATCTCCAAGACTTCATTCGATAGTAATAACGATGCTCGAAGAAATAAATGGGAAAATTTCGTAGAAAATATTAAATTTTCTCGCTCATTATTTAAACAATTGCAATTTTTACTGAGTGCTGAAATAATTCGAAAAATTCAACGTTAACAAACAAATAGTTTAGAAAAAAATATGTAACACTATTGGAAGAAATATCCTAAAATATGGTAAAATTATGCGACATTCATAATTTTCGAATAAAATTATATGCGATGTTAATCACCTATGGAAGTTATCACTCAAATATTTTCCAGTGATAACTTCCATAGAGAAATTCAAAAAACTTCATGAAAATGATGTTCAACTTCAAAGAAGAAAGGATACGTTACGAATGTCGAGACTTACTTGAGCCTCAATGCGAGCCGTTGTCTCGCTAGTGAGTTGATCCCTTAATAATTGCACCTGACAACTTGCCACTTGCGCTGTCTGTTGGGCTTGGTCGAGTTGAGACCGTATCAAGTGTTGATTGTACTGAACAGGAACAATATAAACATCCAACATGAAATGATCAATCATACTTTTTACATCAATAGTGCATTATCAAACAAGTATTTGCAATGCCCGAATGAATAATCGATAATTCACAGCCGGATATACCCATTGGATGACGTTTTCTTGTTGATATTCGATGAATGAGAGGTGAAGAAATTTGAAAGGAAGAAGGAAATCAACGATTGTATTTTATTAAGAAATGATAGCAAGCACCACTGCGGAGACAGCTACGCTAGAAAACCTACGGCAAAACTGACTGAATGGGGAAATAAAGAAGCACATCAAAAGAGGCAGCATATAATTTTTATCGTCAAAGTGTTACACGTTAGCTGTTAATGATTTTATATTCGATAATGTTCTGTTCTTTTATGCGATGATATTCAATTAATAAAGATTCAAGGGAATCTAAAAAATTCAGGAGGAGATCGCGACTATGAAATCGCTTTTGGAAACAAATATCTGCTTAACGAACAGCCATATTTACAACTAATCGCTTGAAAATACAACTAATCGCTTGAAAATTATCGCTACTTTCACAAATCATTATACTTACATTTAAAATAGCCTTCGCAAAATTTTAGCGACCAATAGTATTTTTTTAAAGAAATACCATAATAACATCGTAGTCTGGCTTTTACCGATTGTCGAATATCTCTCAGAAAAATCTCATCTACTATGTAAATGGATAGGTCTTTGATCTTTTTTCACTCATAACCTTCTTTGAAAAATTTGGCCGTTATTACTTTTACTACCATATTAACTACACGTGATAATATATAATAATTGAACTTTAAACGAGCATTTGATTTCCATAAATGACTGAAAGGCGTACACTGATCTAAAGAGATCCAAGCACACACCTTATGCCGAATACCATGAAAGTAACCTGAAACTTCAACTTTTTGAGTTCAATTTTTCACTTCAGTTCACACATCGCTATAACGATCTTTATGGCGTTCCATTCAGTGTTCCGTTGCACTATGAAAATGAAATATGAAACCGATAAAATAATCATGTTAACCTGATCAAGTGACATGCTTAATTGGAGTGCGGTGAGATCTCTACCCTCTGGAGGGCTACCGGCAATACTGTGGTCAGATGTGGGCATTTGCTGAGCGGATGCATGCCGCGGTGGTAACTGCAGTGTGGCGTATGGTGAAACCATTAAGGGTGAACTTAATCCATACGGCATCGAGGCTGAGGGTCCTATCAAAGGCATCTGAAAAAAGTATATATAAACAACTCCTCTCTTAACTGCAAGAACTGCCATATTTAAAATATTACTTGAAGTCTAATCTTTAGGTGTAAATCGATCGTTGAAAGTAGTGAACTGCTTCCATGTGATAACACTAACGGAATAAACGATGAGTCATCATCTTCGAGCTTTATTAAGAGTCGCCCAAAATGCACTTTAACTCCATATGTATGGTAAGCTCCGAGATATTAGTTCAAGGAAAGTATACGAATTCATATTGATCTTGTTTATCCAAGGGAATGATATGATCTTCGCTCTCATTACCTATAAAGTGACAATCTCCTTTCTACAGTAGATGGAAAGAGAATCTTTAATCTCTTTTTCTATCAGAAATGAGAATTGCTATTCTGACCCATACAATCTTTCATGGAGGAACGTAGTATGGGTGAAAATTATATATCTCCGGAAAAGTTGCATTAATCATACTATGGTATACCTTCCAATAAATGTAACTGTTTCGGTTCACTTATAAGTGGATTCAAAACGGACATAACTCCATTATTTCTCAACTTCAAAGTGCATCAAAATCCTTAATTACATACATATTATGAAAAAAAAGGAAGCACTTAAGAGCTCCTCACGGAAGCATGCAACCGAAAATGAGAACACGACGACATATTTCGATCGGAAAAGTAAGTTAACAAATTGCTAATATGTAGAGGTCACTCATATAATTTCCAGAATAATCTAGTGTTACCTTCAACCGGCAGATGAAATTTAGAAATGGCGATCTGGTGGAAGGTGAGAAAATTTTCGCTGAATTCTTCTTCTTTTTCCCTCAAAGTGCTTTTTTTAATGAGAACTTTTTATGAGAACCTTTAAGCTTAAAATGAGATCACGAGAACTTGAAATTGAAACCAATCATCACAAGCATATGGAGAAGATGGCGAACTGCTTCAAATGAAGCCGGAAAAAAAACGTTGTGCTTTATATTATATCAACATAGAATTTGCCGATAGCGGATAAAAGGTTGCAAAAAGTTCTAATGATACTATCAGCTCATTATATCGGCTGGAAATAGCCTTATTTGGTGAAGATTTCACATATACGTTGTAAGAAAAAGTTAGCCTAACCGGATAAAATGGTATTGGTTGCTGTACACCATGTTGATCAAGAGACTGCACTGACTGGTACTGTCCCATTGCCAACTGCGGACCCCATGTTTGAGAATGTGGCAGCGTTGCTGAGCCGGACACCGAAGGGTAGCTAAAAAAAAACGAATGGGATAAGGATTCATTTTCAAAGAAAAGAAAAGACTTCCGTTTGCATTCGTCTCTCACATTTGAACGTCGATGTAGCAATACAAATTGCGAAAAAAACTCTTCGCCGCATACAGCTGATATTTTTTGCATCGTAAAGGATGCCAATGGCAGAATGTCTATGAAAGTGGATTCTAAGCAATATATTCTTCACTTTAACAGATTTCATTCCATTAAAATAATAGAATGATTTTCTTTAAGTTAGATAGCTTGGTAAGACAGAAACTAATAAAGTGTTTCATTCAGTGAATTTCGACGCAAACTGGGTCGAACTTTCGAGTACCATTTAAAAGTATCTGAGATGAGGTGTGAATTGTTGAAGATAAACCCTCCAATATGCGAGAATATATCTTATTTGATATTTTAACAATAAAGATCCGTGTTAAAAGGTTCCATAACATAGCGAGTTATACATGTTGAAGACATTTGAAATGATAAGTAAAACATTCTACGAGGTCTGCCTTTTGTGTTGGACCAGTAATGATGTACCGAAAGTTGAAAATTTAAATTCAGAAAGAATTCAAATATATATAGTACCATTAGAAAGATAATGGGATGAGTTAAGAACATTTGATGCAGTCAGAAAATGTTCCAAGAAAGGTATGGCGTGGATGAAGAAGAAAAAACCAACCTTGGAGGGTATGCGGCCGTTGGATTAGTCGGTAGAGCGGCAGACAACCGTGGCGCGACAACTGAGCTTCTTTGTTGCTCACTAGAAGTGCTCGGTTGCTGTGTGTCCTTTAGGTCTTTCGCCGCTTCCCGAGCTGCAATCGTCGCTGCAGCTGCTGCTTCAATCGCCGCCTTCTGTGACGCCTCCGAACTCTTACGTGACGGTTGAAACTGAAAACGCCCTTACTTTTGAAAGCAGACAATCAAAGAACCTCCTGTAGCATCGTCTCATCGAAAGAAGTCAGTTTCTATTGTGGGAGTTTACTACTGAACTAATCGGACTTTTAGTTAAGGTGCTGTTTTTCACATTAAGTCTTTTTCACTGAAATCGTCCTCATATGGAAAGATTTCCAACGAAAAGCGGAAACCCCCACCGATTAAACATAGCAAACGAGGGTGAAGCGAATTCACGATTTTCAATAGGGAAGTCAGCGAAAGTGAAAGAATAGAAGAAGTTGCAATATTCATTTCAAATTACGGCTCACATTTTAGTGGCCAAAAACATAAAAGATATTTATGATATCAGCTGAAGCTCGAACCTTCATATCGCCTGTTCTCCTCTGTACAACGAGAAAAAAAAAACCCCCATAAATTTCGTTTAAAGATCTCCGTCCGCATTTTCCAAACGGCAACTGCCAGCTCCTAGCACTTTTGTTTAAATGAGCCAGATTTTTGTTTTTGGCATCGCAAGAGAAATGGAAATTGTGATGATCGGATGGAGTGGTAAAAAAAGCATCAGAATCAGTTTACTGATAAAACCATAGTTGAAACCCAAATAAACTACAATCCTTCCAGCAACCTAGTGATTCATGTCACTGAGAGAATGTTCATTCGAATTGCCTACATCCATAGCAAACTCAGTTACGCTACATATGGGAAAATATTGTTAATGTAGTGAAACTTTGATCACTAATCTTGCTCTTATCAATTAATCAACCGATCCTGTAACCGATCATCAATGCACATTCAGAAGCCAACAAAAATGGAAGAGGAGGCGTGAAGAAAAGTGGAAAAAACTTATTCGTTATCAAAATTTGGCGGTGGATTAGAAGCAAAACTATTAGAAAAGACTATTGAGAAATAAACTTAAGCTGTAATTATGGTGGTAAGGGTATGATATGAAATGATATGACGTTTAGATCCGCTTCAGTTTTATGGCGACATATAATGCGAAATCTATATATATGTCTATATATATGCACATTTATTTATTTATTTACATTTATGGATTTATTTATATTTTCAAACTTAATGGAACTTTTATTTTGCTATATGAAAAAATCGATGTTAATTCGCAAACGTTGATAAGTTTTGTAGTGCGCAGAATTTTGTCATTAAACGATATTGGCAGAGAATATGAGCTCAAGAGAGATGAGCTAAAGAAATCCGCGAGATATTGCGCTAACGGCCATTGGACGCAATATGATCGATCTTTCTTATTTCCAGCAATAGCATTTGTTTTTTTGACTCGTCGAGCTATTATTGAATTTGCTAAATATGAATGAAGCACTATGGGAAATAGAAATTCTCGATTTGTTTTCTTTAAAATCTACAAGAATTACTTCGAAAAATTGGAAGGAATTTTTCGTCATTAAGCTTAGATTACTGATTGAATTGCTCATAATAACATTAATTTATGCGCTACATTAATTTCGCCTCTTCAAAATATACTAATAAAGAGAATTTATGGACAGTCGACGTATATGAAGAGCGCTACTTTCATACTGTAATAGTGCTCTCGTCATCATCATCGATGGCTCTCACCAAATTTTCTTTGTCTACTTTGCAGCAATATGAACATTTTTTATCGGTAACAAAATGCACTCACTTTATTTAAGTGTATTACAATGTAAATTGTATCTGAGGCATGAGTGGTGGGAGAAGATTACTTGGGCATATATAGGAATGTTGGATGAAACATTACAAAAATAATTTTTGCCAATTAACTATTGAAATTTGTATGAAAGAGATAGCCTAACGTCGTTTCTCAACAGCACATTCATTGTTCAACAAACTGTCTTCCTTCGCTCCCTCCTCTCATTTCCACTTCTTTAACAAAACTGTTTTCCTCCAGTTGAATATCTACTTAAGATATCGCAAGAATTGATTGTACATTCGATAACACTAAGAATTTTGCATTTAATCAGCAAAAAATGAGCATAAATGATCGAAAATTTGGAAGAAAAAATATTTATTAATATAAAGATAATATGACAATACTACAACATGTAATGATTGGATGATTTATCTCATTTTTAGATCTTTCACTGCTTTCTCTTAGCGAAACTAAAAAAACGCAAAATTTTTGGGTGGAAAACTCATTTTCACATTAACATTATAAGTAATCTTGAGTGATTACTGCAATCGTTAAATATGGACTCCTCAAACTTCGTAATTACAGTAGTGAAGTGGAAAGAATGTAAGGCCTCTTTTTTAGTTTCTGCGTTAAATGTGCATTAATTAGATCAATATAGAGTGCACACTCACCAAGGAATGACGTTTCTGGAATAGAGGTGGCGCAGGCGGCGGAGGTGCAGGATCGGGAGAAACAGAAGGACTCTGCGAAGCCTCCTCGACCTTAGCGAGCTTCTCCTCGACGTCAGTTAGCTGTTGGACATCCTCTTCGCTAATTATGGAGCCTGAAATGAATTAATTTCATTTCAGTTTCTTCTTTCATTGCATAACAAAACCAACCTCAATCATATACTGGATTTGCTTTTCGATTTGAACTTTTCTTAAAATTATACCATGCGATACGTTGAACAATTATTTACAGAAACACTGAAGTCAACCAGTCAAAATTAATTTTTATTTGTACGATTCAATAATTAAGTGAAACAAAGAGATTTTCGTCTTAGCCTTTGCAAAATTAATTAAGGATTTTTTCAAGTGCTTTTGCTCATTTCGGCAAATTCTTCCTCACAAAAAGTTTGCAGTTTTCTTTTAAATCACTCATTTTTTATTATTATCCGATCTGATAATTTAAGATCTTTTCGGCTAAATTCTTCTACCTCTTTCAGTATATTTATAACATTCAACGTAGGCCTGTGAGGCGAAACGACTTCTTTAATACTTCTATATTCAGTCGAAGTTGTGGTAAAGAGGTAAAAGAAAAAAATGTATTGCTTTCGCTCTCTTTCTCTTTCTCTGTCTATATATATATATATATATATATATATATATATATACATATATATATATATCGAATTGCAAAATTATGCCATATTTTATACTGCGCATTGTGTAAAAGTATGCGACATTTCATTCGACGAAAACTCATACAGCCATCGAAATTACCATACGTTATTATTATGAATGGTCGAATTGAGCTTCACTTTGCCAGACAACAATGTGTCGAGTGAATTCATTTAGAGCTTAACACCGAATATAGTGTGAGTCCACCTCCATTCGCTTCCCGCTTCGTATTTTATGCCTAATTTTTTCGTGTACATCAAAATTTGAGAAGCGCCTAATGAGGCTTCGCAGTCATAGATACGGTCTTACTGCAAGTGCAAAGTAAGCCAGTATCTACGTTCGTTGCCAGATTGTTTCAGTATCGTTTCAAGATAGCGGCCGATTAAATCGAAGTAGCAATATGTTCTTTGCCGATGTTTTCATATCAGCTGTTAGTATATATTATGAACGATTGAGGTGAATTATCACGTAATCAGCGGTATTGCCGCAAAAAAAAGTCGCTGACGCTCGAAGATAGATTTATGGGATGATCTCTATTATCGACTTAATCGTACATATATAACTAAAAAATTTATGCATTATATCATTTTTATTTCTCTATTTCTATTCTTTATAGAAGTCAGTACATTCTTTATAATTTTGATGGATTGCAGAGATAGATTCAGTGAAATTACCGAGTAATAACGAACATCTGTCGAAGAATAACAAACTCGCAAATGCTGTTTGATTTTGCCTAAGTTTCCTTAACACTTTCATTTATTTGCTGATCTAGGAACGTTGTTCTTGAAATGTTTTCATATCATATGATCAAAATAAGCTGATTCAAAAATTTACTGCAAATTTTTGTGAGGGGAAAAATGAAAAAAAGGCAATATAGGAAAAGATCAAGAACAATTATTTCTGTCGCTACGTAAAATAAAATAAGATATTCGAAATAGTGCTCTCTAAGTTTTGGATGGCAACCAAAGAAAATTTATGAAACATTCTAAAGAGCCCATTGCAACGACTACTTCGGGAAATAATTACCATAACATTTAGCAGTATTTCGAGTTTTTATTAGCAGCAAAAGTACCATAGATTTAGCAGTAATACTACGTTTACCGTTTACAAAAATAAGGCTTCTAGACCACCACTGTTTACGCGTTCGTCTCCGTCTTCTTGCACCGTGACGTCCAGCCTCAATAACCGATCTCGTCATGTGATCCTCATCATCGCTGTCAGACGATGACCAATTCATTCTTTTCCAACTATATTAACTGCGAGAAACGAAACTTAATACGTAACAACTCAACAGCAACCATAGCTGAGTCAATTTCACGAAGTATAACGCAAGAAAAAAAGAAAAGAATCCCTCATAGGAAAGAGATTTTGCCTCTATTCTTCAATATTGCTGCCTAAAAGCAAAAATAGGAAGAAAAATGATCGTCATTGGTGAGAAATATATGAAAGTATGAGAAGCAAAATGAATATATCATTGGGAAATAGTCGATGAAAAAGAGACTAAATCGAAATAGTGCGTGGAAATTGCAGTTATAATGCATAATTTCTATTTTTTTCAAGCAAACATTCGCTTAATGACTGACTTCAAATTTCATTCCTTAAAGAAGAAGAAGAATTCGCTTTCGTTTCTTTCTCATTTTCAATTTTCGTTCAAATATGAGCCAAATTTCTCATCAAATTCTTATTTTCTCGATAAAATGCTAATGAATTCTAAAAACCCTTTCAATAGTAGTTATGCCCCTCCCCAAAAAGCGAGATTCACCGTATAGAATAGTCAGATAGAAATCAATGATTTATGATAATTTCATCCTAAAGAAAATAATTTCAGAAGAATATAATGCAGTAAAATTCACTAACTCCTACGCCAGCAATATCATTAACTCATATACAATTAAAAGAGGAAATATCCCAACAAAAATTCCCATTAGAAAACATGATAAATTTTCCATTATAATAATATAATATTCGCAAAACTTTCTCATATTTATTTCCAAATTGTTTTAGCATTTATAACTGCAAATAATTTATGATCGCTTTTTGAGTATTAATTAATTTATTACCCTACTAAAGTATGAAATGATAGAGTGAATTTTTCGAAGAAAAGCTTGGAAAAGCGAAAGAGGAATTTGAAAATTGATGAAAAATAACGACGAATCGAATAAATAAGACCGCCATTTCAATGTTGCTGAAATATTCAATATATTTGGCTATAGTGAAATAATCAATGAAATTGGTTATTGAAAAAATGCCCCTTCAGAATTTATATGAAAAGCTTATTATCCCAAGAATATACCTCTCGCAAGTAAAACAAAACTAAAATGATAATGATGAAGGAAAATTTATTAGAGCGGTGGAAATTATCTTCGATGAACGACTACGATTACGTTGGTAATGAAATTTTGGGGAAGACAATGCCGGCTGCAACTAGCGATGGTTAAATAATGAACGAAAATGTGGAGCCAAAAGACGAGAGAACGAAGATAAATGTCTTGGTCTATTGGTTTGCGGCTTCCATTAGCAAGTATAAGCAAAACAAGAAAAAAACTTCGACCCGACAACGCAGCTTTTGAGATTCTTCTCAACATTCGCTCACATAAGTACACTCTCAAGATTAGGAAAATAACGATCAGAAGCTAAGAAAATCGCAAGCAAAACCACATATTTCCTGAGAAAGTTGGATGAATTTGGGAAAGTCAAGTTTGCTCAAAACTCATTTTGGAATCAAATAGCGAGAGGGGTGGAAAATGAAGAGGGATGAGAGGTTGATGGAAGACAAATGAGATAACAAAGGAATCAATGATGAACTGGTGATTTTTCGAAGAGTAGCATGCGAGTTTTCTGAGATAATTAATGACAGATTTGCTTGAAGTCGCTTTCCACCAACAATAAGTTTAGCTCATTTGAGTTCGACGATGGTGACCAAACTGACTTATTTAATGATCAGTGATGATCAGTGAAAGAATTCGATTAATAAATGTAAATGATCTCATTTCAGAACAATGAGAAAGCTTTGAGGTAGTCAGTTGGAGTTTAAAGGCAGAAGAAAAAAGTTCGATCAGCTGCGTTCAAATGTCAGAATTTATCCCCTAACTTTAAGTAAAGTGATGAATCGATAAATGTTAAATCGCAGCGAACTTTAATCGAATAGCGTTCATCTGAGAGTCAGGGCAGTATTCATTACAACAGATAAATATAAACCTTTGATAAGTTCACAAGAACTTTCTATATAATTTTCCATTATTTTATGTTAATATATGAAATACTTTTTAAAAATTAATTAAGCATATAATGAATTCCTTATATTGGAGAGTGCCTTGGTTAAGGCTATCACCAAAGTATGAAAATTGGCAATCATTCATTTATTAATTTCATTTTTTCTCATAATATTATTTGGAGCTTCACGTAAATTTTAGTTGTAATTCAAGTACTTGAAGTTCGTTCTTCTCATTTCCTTATATTTCTAGTTCATTTGCTTGAAATCGATTATATTTTCAGATTTTAACATGGATGGATTATCAATCCGAGAAATGGCTGAAACCCGTCGAAATATCGATGGATTTGCAAAATGAAAGCAACTCTATATAAGCAATTTTCTTCCCTTTATCGCTCATATTCTTACCTCGAAAGGATAATATTGAAACCCACGTTTAAATAATAAGAAAATACATATAAGTAAGAAGAAAACACAAGATGAAAAGTAAAAGAGTATATTTCAGTCTTGTACGAATAAAATCGAAAACGACTTTTCCAGTAGATTTTTTTTTGCGGCCGCTATTTGTTTCATCCTCTCTAATGACAACTTCTAAACGAAGGGGAGAGACTACAAGGAAAAAAAACCGACAAAAACAACTATCAATAGTTTACAGTGGTACTTTTAAACCTAATGCAAGAGAGTTGAAAAGCCACGTATATATTGAATTTATCCAATTAAATAAAATAAACATTAGGGTAAAATTTCGTTTTGTAATGGAACTTTTTGATCAGATTTTTAAATTCAAGAGATTTCCTCTGTTCATTAATGTACATTGAATTTAGATCATAAGCAATAACCGGTAAGCAATGAACCGATAAGCAATAAAATAGAGCATTTGCTCGATGATGAAAACGCCATACGAGTACAAGCACTTGCGGATAATGCTTTAACTAAAAGCAAAAAATCACTCCATCTTTATCGGATGAATGTAATTTTTCGTTAAGAAAAGCATCCGTTTATTTCTTTTCAGAAAACATTAGAAGTCATTTCTATGAAATATCTCAAGAAATAAATCAAGAAATTCAACTATTTCGAGAAAAAGCAAAACATTTTTTCCATAGGCAATTGAAAATTTAAATTAGCTCCTATACATCCCCACAGATTTTCCATTAAAAGTGAAACATTCGCAAGAGTTTTGTACATATAGGGATATGTGCTCGAGTAAAGCACCTATCTGCCTGTTAATTTTTGGTTCAAACATTTGAACCATAAAACTTGAATTAGGTCATTTCATAAGCCGTAATTGGAATTCCCACACCATCTTCTGAGTTGTTCTATCAAATTTCAAGCTGCTATCACTATGTAAAACTGAATGGATTTTTTACACATTTCCGCTCTCCACGTATTTTTTAAAGACACATTTTCCGCTTCATAATGATCAAAACATAAAAACGAATATTTCTTAGGAAAATTTTCATCAATGGTGGCAACAACTCATCGAAAGGCAAATATTTGGCATGTTTATTATCTCTTCTTAATAAACGAACGCGATTGATCAGATGGCTGGCTTATAAGAACATCGGCTCCTCCATTCTCCATAGCATTTAATTTTATCTGATTAAAAGAACATGATTCCACGCATTTTTTAATGAGGCATTTCAGAATACCACACATTTATCGAACTTAACGAAATAGGCTAGCGAGTTTAAAGAATGAAATTGAAACAAGGACGACAGAAAGACTAATGCCTTGAAGAGGTGATAAAATTTTTTTAATGGCTCAAATGAATTCGCATATGATCTTCTCCAGAAAATGAGGAACAATAAGAAGAGCTCTTTAGAAAGGAATAAATCGTTTCAGTTCTAACTGAATTTAGTTATCATTAACTTGAAAAAATCCTCACCACCACATCCTCATAAGACATTTAAATGATCTTTGAATTTTTAGCCTCTTTAGATCGATCGTTCTTTCGAGTTGACTTTTCTGTGAAAAAAGAAGACAAATATAATTCGTTGCTATTTCTAGCAAGATTTCGTTTCTCATAATATCATGACTTTATCGTTACGATAACAAACAAATACATAATTGTAGCAAATAATCTATAGGTATGGCTGTTCGGATAGCATAGCCACAGAGCTCTTCGTCGACGTAAAGTCGGCACAATCAATCATTCGTCTTACAGCACGCTGGCCACGCAATCCATTATCACTTTGTCACTTAAAAGCCGTCAAGAAAAATTTATCACAACGTTACAGAGAGGAAAAAAGACCTCATTTGAAACTTAACGCCGAACTTATCAATTCAAAACCATCCAATGAAAGCTCAACTCAACCATCTTATGCTGGGTTGCAAATAAGCAATGAAACTTCAAATATCAGTTCGCATGAGCCCTTATTGCCGTCATAATAGACAGAATATATGTGAGTTCTCTGGAGCACTACTCAGTCTCATAAACTCTCTCCTTTATTACCATAATTTGTAGGCATTTATCACTGTTAAATACTCACTCATTAGGTCATCGATGAATTTTATGAGTGAAGAAAAGTTTCGTTCGGACACTTAAAAGGCAATAGCTCATGGCACGAAGAACAACCTCAAGTGAAAAAGGAAAGAACTTAACATGAAAATAGGCACTGAATTATTTCTACTGAGTATCGTACAGCACTGAAGTGTACTATGATCCGACAAATCATTGGAGAGTTTTCCTTTCCAGTTGGACAATCATATACAAAATAATCTATGGATGAGAACGAAAATTATCACTTAGATTTTCATATTATTCTTATCATAGGAATGAAAAGAAAAAAGCACCTCTCACTGATAAGAACAAGACGCTATCAAATAGTTTATCTCTTTAATCAGCAGATTAAATGACTAACTGGTATCATAGAGATGAAAAAATTCAAAAAATTTGTTTAAAAGAAAAATGCAGAAATAAAAATACTGCAAAAGTTGACTTAACTCGGTGAGCACCATTCTCTAAGATGTCATTCATTAACGAGTTATCGTAAGTGACAAACATTTGTTCCAATTCATCTCGATGAAATCTTTCAATGATATGCGCTTATTAAAGAAACTGATAACGTTGCTTTATCAGTGAGTACATAGGAAAGATCGGTAACTGCATAATCAAATCATTGGAAAATCTTCCACTGTTAATTTCACTATAGCACTTCGAAATGAATACATATGATAAATAGAATTAAAGGAAACGTTTCATTGCATTCCTCTTTGCCCTTTCCTTTCCTACCCTTCCAAAGTCGACGATCGATGAATTCAATTTGTAAAGGTGATAAAATTTTTTGCGTAAATTAGCAAATATGTGCTCGTAACGCGCCTACTTATCATTTTTATGCATTGAAATCTATCCGACTGCATCGATAAAATTTGATCGGTAGAACGTGAATGAATCCATCACTATCGGCATGAAGTTTCAAAGAGCTAATGAAGAAACGATGAAATTATTACGCTTATGGAAAAGTGAATATTTCGACAAAAAGTTCGATTAGTTCAATGATTATTTGAATAAAAATACGCGCATGTAAGAAGTTGGTCTGATAAGAGGATGTATAAAAGCACATATTTTTGCAGTTGTTCCATCGGACTTTTAAAGCTGTCTTACCGAAAAGAGGGAAATATATCATTTAAACTGCTCTTTCCTTCAAAAAAATATTGCTATGACTTATTTCACAGTGGCATAAAATATGTTCACTGCAATAAAAATCACCACTCGGATATCTCACTTACTACGAAAGAATGAAATATAACCGGCGAAACACGGAAAAGACTGCCCGTTCTCATTTTAATGAAACCGCTCGAAAACAAACTTTCATCACTAGTTTTCGAATAAAGAGATAACATAATTCTACGTTTTATTTTAATTTCTCTTGTCTTCTCTAATGCTCAAGTGCGCCGAATTTCCTAACTGGAGAGTTTCGGTTGATAATATTTGCTCCATGGAATGGTCAGACGTGCATTGTTGACAGTCATTGCAAGCATTTTCCGAAATTAATTTCTTCCAATTTGCAGTTGCTTTATTCAAACAAACTATGAAGCGTGACGAGATTTCTTTCCCTCACGAAAGATACTAGTGAGAAATATTGCGGAAATATTTGTTACCCGCAATGATAGGAGATTTTATCCTATCGGATGCATTGTTTTTCACCTCAACCATTCCATCTTCACTAATAACCCGGCGTAAACACTTCAATTATTGGCGAACAACTGCTTCGACGAAGCGCTCGATAATGATGCAATTACGAAGCTCCGCAATGCGTGCTATATCTGCTGACCAGGTGTATTTATTTTAAGCTTACTGGTGCAACGGTGCTTCTTGAAAAAAACATTTTGAAGTTCGTTCTAATAAGTGAGGCAAATGATGCACTTAAATGCACTTCCGCTGAAAATGCCTGGAAGAAATCGAAAAAGTAAGGATGCAGTGGGCTTACTACTGCGAAATCACCATATTAAGTGTTCTAGACGATGGTGTCATAAGAGCGTAAATTGACAATAATTTTTCGAACAAGGCGAGTTAAGGATTCAGATGAAGTTCGGGAACATTGAAATCTACGAAACATTTAAATGTAAGGTTCACAAATTACAATGAGTTTCTGCAAAGTTGGAGGAATGCTGAACGATTGAACAAAACTACAATTATTTCACTTTCTTAAACGCAATCTTCACTGTTTTTTATTTGGCGACCTTCATAATTGCGTAAGGAAATCGTCGACATCCGCTGATTAGTAATACAGAAAGGTTAAATTTTCCATTTGATAGGCAAAAAGGATATGCGCGGTGATTGTCTGTTAAATGTAATTTTGCCAACTTCGAGCTGGCCAAAAATCGGTTTGACTGCAAAAATGCAGTCGATACGTCAAACGGCAGATAATTTCCTTTAAGGAATCGTTTTCTTCCCATCTAGCGTGCCTTATTGCTTCGCAAACAGTGAAAGAACAGCGTCAACCAATCGATTAAGGCTCATATAATTAAAACGTTCGATCGTTCTTAAATACGCAATCACCAAAGGTAAGTTAAGGAACGATCCAACAAGGTCTCCTTACTGCAAGTAAAATTAAATATTCCGTTAAAGGAACTTAAATATTATTTGCATACATCCGAAGATGCAACAAACCGTCAAAATGCTGTCTAGATAAGCTTCTGGAAAAGTCAAAATCGAGGTTAGGAGGAACAACCGAGGGAGCGCTCAAAGTGGTACTTGCTGCGAAATCTCGCAAGCAAGGTCATTAGATATGCCCATTCGATTCACTGGCACCAAGTTTTTAATGAAGCACTGATGTGCTCAAGGGTCCTCTCCATCCCCTTCGCCCTTCCTCTTCCCCACAAAAGATTTAAAATGGGGTCCACTAATAAAAACTTCAATCGGCTAATTGCAGAATTCGTGCAGAAACTCTTTTCACATTTAAAGAGTAAAGAGCCTATAGCTTCTTTTTTTCCACGACTGACACAGCGAGTGAAAATATAGCGTGGCGATGAAACGTATGAAATAATCCCTAACGATCAAATTTTGTAGCTGCAGCTTTAGTGAATTCTGCTTTGAAAGTGCTGAGGAAAGAGATAAGTAGAAAAGTAGACAGGACTATAAAAGTCTGAATTCGAAATGCAACAGTTAGGAGGAAATATTTGTGGATATTTAAATATGATTCAAGTAATATTTTATTAGCGCTTCTTTCGCAACGTAATTCCTTCTACTTTCGACATATAAACCTCAGCTCGAATGCAACGTTTCTAATGAAGCAAATGTGTTAGGATAATTTCATAAAGAAAATATAATTTTGCTTTCGCAATCTATCGTAAAAAATCGTGGACTCGATTATTGCACTATGGATATCGCCAAAATCGTGGATTCGATTATCGGACTATGGATATCGCCGGTATAAGAAGTTAATTTATTGAATACAACAATCAAGATGATGCTGTTATCGATAATAACTAGTATCGAGCGTTAAAACAGCACAATTGCCATAAATGAATTATTATTGCACGAATATAAATTTGCATTCGAATCTTTGCAAAATTTCTCTCGTAACTATAAAAACGATCGATTAAATGGTAATCTGAATAACTGCGATTGTACTTTAGAGCAGAAATATTAAATAATAGAAAATGAATAACGAAAACGATAGAAAAAAACTTCGAATTTTACTACTCGAGATTCGTTCTTTCATTAGCGTCTTTGCACTCTTTTGCACATTAATTAAAATGGCAACATATAGGGCCCAAATGCATTTCTTTGACGTCGTTGAGAAAATAGTCATCATCCTCTCCCATCTTCGCATACCCCTCAAAGAGAAATAAACCACACTCAGTGGTTGAACCTTTTACAGGAAAATGAGCACTATTCAAGATAACCTGTAGTGGAGTAAATGTGCTGCTAGGGCGTCACATCTTATACCCATTATCAGAAATCAATCAAAAAATATGTATAATGGCATAGAAAATAAGAAAAACACTCCACAGAAGATGAGAGTGCTGTATAATTATAGATAGTAAGCGACCTAAAATCGATATAATATAGGTATAAGCAAAATGAAGAAGCACTGCAAAACAGCAGATAGCTTGCATTCGATATTTCTCAACATGAGTGAGAGAAAAAATTAAAAGAATAATAAGAGGAAATATTTTAGATGACCTCAAATAAGCTAACCTTTGCCTTTAAGGTTGTTGTTACTTTCGGCATCCTCTTGAAGCTTCTCTTGCATTTGCTCTTGAGCTACCTTATGACAAACCTCGAATGCCTGTCCGATCGTTCGCACAACACGCATTGCTTGACTCTATAAAACATGCATATTTTCAAGAAAAAACAAATATTAGGCTTTTCTGAAAGAATTTCCTAAAAGATTTATCACTGATGAAGTTGATCAATTTTCGAGAGCATTTATTGGGTGAATAAAAAACAGAGAAAGAATTCCAAATATGCTCAGATGAAGTTTCATACATTAAAACGTGGAAATTACTTAAGCGCTGTATCCTCTCTGTATTCCAGAAAGTTATATTGTTAAGCATTCATCAACTCATTCTTCTATCGCTTTCTGGAGCAAGAAACCTAGCAAGGTCACGAACTGTTATTGGACACGGCAAGGAATCCCATAAAAAATTGATCGTTAACTTCGAAAGCGAATAAACCTTAGAAAGGTGGAATGGTGGGCTAAAGAAATAGATATGTCGAAGAAAAAAGCGATCAGTTCTTCGAGTTGTGAGAGAAAAAAATTCGTTTGCTTTTGTGCAGCATAAAAGCTGTGCCTCAGTGAGTTTTTGAACAATTGCCACACTTCGAGAAGTAATTGAAAGATCATGTTGATCGGCAAGAAAACAAAAACACCGATCGATTATCTCATTTAGTTAGACTGCATGAATCGGCATTTTGTGAAATTTCGCTTTTTGCCGAATATTTCAACATAATTCTTGGAGAGCAAAGCAAAAGAAATATCACCTGTGAAGGTATTATTATCCGTACAGGTAGAAAACAGCATTAATCCTGCACTAATGAAGCTCTAAATATTATGTAAATCAAAACATTTTTTTGCCAATAATTCCACTCAATAAGAATATAAAAATCTGCAATTTTCTACGTTAAATTTAAGGAGAATTGTTATAGCAATTATTTGACGAGTTAAAGTAATTCTCCACCACCAACCGAAATATAATATTAAAGATATTTCATATTCCAATTAATTTCGATTAAGAACATCATAGTGACCGGTAAGGACCTGCAATTTCCCGGATCTACAGCACAACGGTCAACTGACCTATGTTTAATGCAAAATGGCGCCCTACATAGCAGTTGGTATTTTGCAGTTGAGGATCGACGTATGAAACAACAATAGTCGATGATTAAACGAATTCTATAAAGCGTCCTCACTAAATGAATAGGAGGTCCTCATACCTTTATCTATTGTTGAAAATAAAAGATTTCGCAGGCGGAGATTAAAAATTGCATAGATCGCACGGTAACAATAATGGACGGAGAAAAAAATTCACTAAAGATCGATCGTTTATCTGTACAAATCATAAGATTCGACCATCACTGCGATAATTAAATAGCAGCTCACTCTCCAAAGAGGATCATTGGAAGCATGGAGAAATTTGATGGGAACTCGAAATATTGCGTAGCAGTACCTAGGCAACAAAGCTACAACTAAACTAGAAAAGCGCTTTTTTTAAAGTGAAATTACTTAATTAACACTGCCTTGACTTGCCCAATTAGGAAATTCCGTACTCTTTTCAGGTATTACGTCAAGAGCTGTAGTTATAAAGAAATAAGTTAAAAAGTACTCCAAGATAGATCGCCTTGCTCACTTACACATAAATTTGATTTTAGTACTCGCATGATACTGAAATCAATTTCGGCGGCTAATTTCAGTATAAATGCAATATCTACAGTATCTGAGAAAAGCATTATGAGCCAAATATTGCTGCAGTAGTGTGTGAATTAGATAGAACTTTTGTGAAAAGCTACAGGTTGACAAGAAACAAGTGTGAAATTCCTCTCCTCTCACCGATTATTAATAAATACGAACGCCACAAAGCATGTTCGTTGATTTCAGCTGAGCGTACTACAGTATGTGTTGCTAGCATAGAAATCTCATGAAAACTCCCTCAAAATTTCATTTAACCTCATCTGCAAAGTTTTGCCTGGGAGGGATAAATTGGAAATAATGAAAACTTGAGGGGAAAAAGTACTTAGGTATGCTTGAATTTCCAAGGCGGATATCATTTGCACAATTCAGGCAGTAATGAAATTCTCATTTCAAACAATAGAAAATTTTCGGTCAAAATACTATCCCAAAATGCGACTTTTTCTTCTCGTATGTAACAGAAACCCCAACAACATTGCTTCATTTGGTCACTAATAGAACGCTTTCGACATTGACGATTATGCAAATCTACTAATGTCGTCTATACTGGAAACTACTTGAACGCTATGAATAAAATTAGCTTTCAAAAAATTGTCAGCTGATAAATCTATCTGAAAAACCTTTGAGCCCATTCATTCCACTATTCATGAGTATATAATAGTGTATATATAGTACAAGGCAAAAGTACGGAAAAGGAGAAAATCACTTTTGTAGAAGAAATACGACGTCCACCGAACATCACCATTCTTTATTTCTGAAGATATATTTGGAAATTCCGACAAGTGAAATAGGTAAGCAGAGAGATTATCAAGCGATGAACAATGCAATGAAAATGAATTTTTAATAGCTAAGCGAAAGAGAATTTTCGACAGCAACATTCATTTAATGTTGTTTGCATTGATTAAAAATTAGCCGCAAAATTACTGAACATAAATTGGAATATATGAGGTTTACTTAATTCACTCATAAATGAATGCATCTTGCAAATATTCAGCATAACTTTTAGACCGATATTTATGTAGGAGTTCAGATGAAAAAATTTGAGTATTCTGCTCGACCGTAATTGATTTCGAGTGTAACAAAATGAACAAGATAGATCAATGTAGATCATCTACCTATTAGAGATCTGTTTATGCCCTCAGGAAGAATAAACACGGAACAGCTATCGAGAAGAAAATCTCTATTGGATTGCAAGTATCTACCAGTTACAATGTACGAAAATGGAACTCGTTATTTAATCATACAATTCTTTGTAATAATTTACTATTGCCACACGATAAAAAATCATTTCTCATTACTTTCTCGCTACATTGCATCATTCTCAGAAAATAATCTATTGATTTCGTTTTGAGAAGTAAAAAGAGAACCATCACAATAACAATTAAAGGTAACGAAAGAATGGAAAATATTATGAATTCGGAAGTTTCTGAAGAAATTGGCATATTTCATTAGTGCAAAGGATATCATTTAAAATGGAAATGCACTAGCGATGTTTGAAGTATGATATAAATGATGAAGATTACTTTATTCAACTACGAGATTTTTGTTTTTTGAATGATATAGAATGAAATGTTTGATTAAAACATTTAAGCAACAGAAATGCTCATAAGGTTTTTTCTAAATCGCTCTTTAAAAGCACCGCTCTCTTATACAGTAATAAGTTACTGCACAATCCAGTATATTACTGCGCAATTCGACTCTTCGATGGCAAATAATATCACCCTATGCACTAATTGACGCGTTCATGAAATTACCTCCAGAGGTATTCTCGAAAGGAAGACTGATGAAACAAATCTGCTTAATGACCATAAGTAAGTCCTATGGTAAAGAATTTCCTTGCGCGAAATACGATGACTATACCGTTAGTCTTCTTAAAAGGTGATATCGTCGACAATAGAGGAATAAACACTATGCAATAATGTGATATAAGCAGTTTTTTTCTTTAGGACCTCCAAATGGTTTCGTTTTTCAGCAATAATCAGCAAAATACGGAATGTGTTTTTTATCGTAATGTAACGATGAATTTCCTCACGTTCACCTGTGCGTCTCTATTCGATGGCCGATGAATTTTCTGTCATAATGTGCTGTGAACACTTGTGTCTTTGAAGACCTTCAAGCGGGCTTTTCCTGGTGACAATCACCAAGTATACAGGTTGAACACAGCTAGAAACTGCAATCAAAATCAGGGCAAAATCATAATTAAGCATAACGCGCGTAAATAAACCTCTCATGCGATTTTTTATTCTATTAAAGCCACCTACTCTTTCGATCGTTTTACACACATACCAAACAAAAAAATCCCATAAAAATCTTGCAGTAAGACCAATATTGAAGCAATTTACATCTAGCGATATAATATACTGGACTAGTAAATGTAAATGTAAGTATTATAAATGCAAATTATTATAATATAATACAAATATAAACATGAACATAAATATGAATGAAACAATAAATATAGGTAGATAAATATGTCAACAGGTGGATAAGTAAGCTCATAAACGTTTTTGCGTGGAGAACATTCTTTGCTTCGAGCCACACTTAGGCACGCATGCATATCTAATGCATGGAATACAAAGGCGTTAAATTTTTTCGAAGTCCCTTTGAATGAAACAAATGAAAAAGCACGGCACAGAGCATGAAATATGATGCGCTTTGTGACCTAGCTCATAAAATAAGCAAATTCCATAAATGGCGAACATAGTTTCTTAGACCTTGTAATACTGAAGTCACCCTTGACGGGCACAATAACCAATAGAAGAAATTCCCGCTGAAGAAAAGAAGCGCTCAAAAAATCGGGCAGAATTGGTTCGATTGTTAAACTTCGATGCTTAATTCTTCAGAAATTACCATATAAGCAATGAAAGTCTCAATACGGACTATTGAAATAAATCTATAAGTCTGTGAGAGAATTTTATAAGCATTTTTTTAGCGCCTAATAGCTTCAAAGTATGTTGATAAACATACGAAGTTTAAGTGAATAAATAAATATAAAGCAGTGGAGAGAGCATGGCTCTAATGAGGTTTGGAAATAAAGAACTATAAAATTAACGAAAAAATAGGAAACTGTGAAAAGATAAGAAAATCTCCCCTTTTACTGAGAAATGGTACCAACGAATGCAAAAGTGAGTGTGATAATTTCGACAATAGGAAATTCGTTGAAAGATATTCAGAAGCGCGAATTCTTTTTTCGATATTAAGAGAACTGATAACGGGCCAAGGATCTACTACGCATAGCAAAAAGGTAGAAAGTGTTGGTTTGATGTGGTCTTATGTTAGGCAAGATACAAGCACGCGAAGCGTGAAACGCTGCAAACGCATTGCACCTAGCTGACCGACGGAATAACTATAGAGGTGCTATATTCAAACCTATGGGGCGAATTTCATACATATGCGTATTTTTGAAGAGATCGGATGATCACCACTCATATGTGCCGTCGAATAAGGGAGATTGATGCAGTTAAATGATGTTACAAATGATAGAATTAAGATATGACCAATAATGAGAATTAATTTGCAGTCAGAAGAAATTAGTTTCTTTTCTGGATTAGAGATTTCAATAAAGACAATGAGATTAGAATGTAAGAGAACTATCCTCCATAATATGCGACTAAATTCAATGAGGCATTCATTTCGTTGCGAAATAAATGAAAATAAATTTTTCCCATCAAAATTACATTAATTGCACTGCAATTATCTTTTGTGCAACAATTCACTCAATGACACAAAACGGAAAACCTCTTTAAGTATTAACCTTCGAAACTTATCTCTTTATTCTTTACTGAAGAGAATCGAGCTAAAGGCAATATTTCCTATAGATGATATCGTAAAGAGTGCAAAGCATTGATGAATTCGATACACCTAATGAAGTTCATATCTTATGACGGCAAATAAAAGGAGAATTTGCACAGTGATGCGGCACTGTTTTTTAATGAAAGATGCATCGTTTTCCTTAGTTCATCGACTATCGTTTATGAAAAGCATATTTTGCACTCTCAACAGATCGTACATGAGAGTGACGAGACTGACACGCGTATATTAGCTCATACAGCTGACGTAAGCGAATAAAGAGTGCACAGCACTTGAAAGATGTTGATGGACAGTTGATTCGTATGGTACTGGCAGTTGTGTTTTTTTCCAAATGGGATATATTTCTTTGCTCTTCTGAATGCGAACATTATGCATTATCGATAAAAGAAATACCTCCATAACCTCTCCTCTATCCCTATTATGCTCTGCCATCACATTATCATCGAATAAACAAATTACAAGCTGCACTTGAGCTGATACGATGAATGCTCTTGCACAACCACTCGTAAAAATGCTGATAAATTTCCATGCTAGTTTTGCGCCGATACGGATGATTAGCTTAAATGTTTGTAAGCGCTTAACTTATAGCTTTATCTTCATTAGTTTCGAAAAACAAACCTATCGAACGTATACATAACTATCGTTAAGAGCGAAAATACTTTAGCCAACAGTAACCTATAACTATGAACGTGTAAAGTTTATAGATATGAAAATCTATCAATATATTCGAATTTATAATCTTCTAAATTTCAACTAATACACCTCTATGGAATGGCAGCATAAATATACACCAGTAAATAAACTTGCCGAAACAATGTTATATTAATGCGTCTTTGTATACTTCGAATTTTTGTGGAAAATGAAGCGAAGAATTGAAAGGCATCATTGAAAAAAAGAGACTCATTTGACCATAATGGAGCATTATATCCAAAGCTTTAGCTGAGAAACGCATCATCGCAACGATTCGTTGCATTGCCACTTGACAAGTTGTTTGCTGCACTTGGAAAACTTTACTAAACGATTACAATATTATTTAGGTTTTCAAATGCTGTCAAGCCTATGCGCACACCGAATGGAATGCATTTTTTATTGATTACGATTGAGCGGATGAAAAAAAATTGAAACGCGTAACTAATCACATTGAAGAACTTATGGAGTAACGACATAACATCATTTTTATGATAAAAAAGCCTTTTCTGTGGTGATAAGATTGCTAAAACGTGATAAGGCTAGAATCCTGTAGATCCTCGCTTCTGCAATCGTAAACAATAGTGCTGCTAGCTGATGAAAGTGATGAAGTACTAGCGTTTATGAAAATAAGCGTGAAAATATATTAGAGATGAAATAATTTGTCCAGAATAGTAATGGAATTGTATAGTTGTCGGTAAAATTATGCGTAATACATTCTGATAGAATATAGTTCTGCTAGTGGCAGTCCGTTGCGCACTCATACCTCCTTGTTACTATTAGTCAGTTTTGTCACCGAGGCCGCCTTCGGAAGGTAGACGATTATACTTTTGCTCTCATCATCCTCTTTGGTGCCCTCCTCATATTTCAGCCATATGGGCTTTCTTCTAAACTTTACTAAAGTTGGCCTGTCAATAACTTCAACATTTCTGTTGTTTTGTTGAAAATTATGATAAGTTTAGGAATCTTTAGATGGCGTGCGCGCGCTTCGATTTCGATTTAAGAGTGCGCGCTTAGATTTCGATTTAATGAGGAAGGTCTCGAGCTCCATTATTCTCATTTTTAATGTAAATCTATGATTGAAAACAAAATCCACATCGATTCGAGCATTCTGTGTTCTGTTATTCTATTAGGTGTTTACTGCGTTTTTGCTACAATGATTAACAAGGTGGACAAATATAATGGAAGTGAATTATGCGATCAATCAATGTTAGGGGTAGAACTCAAGTAGCGGCAATGCAATGAGGCTGAACTGCTGCGACGGAAAAATGAAAATTGGAAGAAGAAAATACGACCAAGAGCATTGATGACTGCCTCCTGAAGATGAAATTAGTGCCGAGAAGTCAGGAATAAAGGGCAAGCAAGTGCAAGGAATAGGACTGCTGTTAGCGACTTAAACTATCTCGTTGAAATAAGTACGGAAAAGTGCATGCACAGACGGATGGTTGTATGCTGCGAGGATCAATGCATGGAACACAGAATGCGAAACACCTTGACAGAATGTATGCATATATATATATATATATATATATATATATATATATATATATATATATATATACCATGCATATGTATATTCAGTTGTGAAGAATGTAACGCCGAGAGCTAAGCGGATAATATAGAGCAAAGGTTTGAAGAAATTTTGCAGATTTCAACAGCAGTGAATCAGTGGACAAACGACATATTTGTGCGAAGTTATTTCAATTAATGATCGAAGACGGGACAGGTGAAGTTGAATTTGAAACACGAAACCGTTGCCGTTCGTTTGTCGCAACGACAGCTGACGTGGAACAATTCGCATGTACTTTGATCATTTCTTCATCAGCCGACTATTTGACTTATGTCAGGTCCATATTTTTTCATATTGCCATCAGAAATGTTTTTAAATGTCGGCAAAGCTGAAGTACTGCACTTGATGCACACGTGTTATTCGGCGGTCATTCTGTAACGACGGATTTGTTATTGTGCTGACCATGCATCACAATAACAAATCTTTATAGATAAACGAAGACATATATGGTGAAAGAACAAACGTGCTATCCAAAAAGAAACTGCAAAGAATAAATTCTTCAAAACCACCTTAAAAAATCTACGTTTGGAGGAATTCATTTCTCGCTGAGGACGGCTGTGAAATATTCGACACTATGAAAATGCAGAATCAAATGGAGTAAACTAAGAAAGCAAATGGGGATGGAAATGGCAGTTGTTACTATATGACAATCAGTAATGTTTTCAAATTACCTCTACTGGAAAATCGTCGCCGTTCTAATAATACTTATCAAAAAATGTAACAGTCTCAGTGGCATTCACAACGAGATAATATGAAATGCGAAGATACAATCAAAGAATCCCAAAAATAATGAGGCTAAAGATTAAGAAATGTTTCTAAAGCTGTAATTTCCGATTGAATAATGAGGCTGCATGCGCCAAAAAGGAACTCAACTCCACTGACGCTCTTCTTTTCCCAACAAGGCAAATTTTTGTTCACCTAGGAAGCATTTATTGTTCACGTGGAAGGGTTTCGAATCTATTAATCAAAAGCGGTCAATCATTGCAATTTGCGTTATGTTGTACTATCAATAGTCACCTAATCATCAAATATCTCGACCAAAAAGACTGCTTTCGATGAATTCATGGAGTTCCGCAGAAAACGAAACCGACAACGCATTCTAACGAAATATTCTGATTGAAATATGAATAATCTCAATTGTTTCAGTCGAATTTATTCAGCCCGTATATCTAAGATGTGCTAGAGCAACACTTCGATCCATAGTCACTCAAATTATCACCAAATGGTCAATAATGCAGTTGACCGCTGGGCATGTGTGTAGTGGAGTCAAAACATTCTTGCAGCACAAACATTCGATCCTCAAATATGAAAACAACTTTCTCACGTTCTTACTGTGTAATGAGCAGTATTTCAATATAAAGTACACAGCAAAAACAATAGAGTTGAGTCACTCAATCAGGAACGTAAAACGAGAGGAAATTTTGAGGCAATAATTATATGTGCGAAATGGATTCAAGAATTCTATGACGAAAAACGAAAAGATTTAGTCTTTCATAATTTAAAGCGAATAAGATACACTCCATTTGGCTAGCTTATAATTGGCATGCTTTTCATCATGCAATAAGCAACATTTTAGTGGTCTGTTGGCTCCTCCTCTACCTACACTGTAGTAAATAATATCCTTCAAGCTTTCGAACTCACCAACATCTGCGTTATAAGAATTGGTTTCTTTTAATGAGTGTATCACTCTTATCATTTAAACAGTGGTAAGAAGAGGTTGATGGTGAATAAGATCCGACGTATTTGTACTTTCCTATAAGTTTATCGGTTATATGTTCTTGAAAGTAATATTTATAAGAAGACCTTTTTGATCAGAAGTGACCAAATCAGCAATATCAGTTAGTCATTAGTAATGGTTTGTATTAGTATGATTTTAGAAGTTTCACATAACTTGTGGCTGAATATAATCTTTGCTATTTTTAACTAGGGTTTCCTGGACAATGCCTTTTCGGACGATAGAAACATAAGCACAATTTTGTACAATTTTCTGCCTGAGATGTTTTACCTCTTCAAAGGAAAAAGCTGAAAACTCCGTTTAGAACTTTAAACTTAACACCTGTCGATCGGTAAATGCGTACGAAAAAGTGCAGCAATATCATCGGCGACTGCTAAGAACGAGAAACTAACCACATCTGCAACAATGCGCTAAGCCGCGCGGTGAACGAACTCATTATCGTATATCAAAAACTGGTCGTTAAACGCCAATGAATACGTCAAATGCTTCATGCATTTTAAAGGAAACGAAAACTTTTAGTGATGTGTTCACTTAAGAAGAAAAAAAGAAAAATTTTCTTCAAAGATAATCGGTAAAAAGTGAGAATTTCACCGTCATAAAATGTAGAGAATCAGCTGCTAAGGCTTATTTTGCAAAGCTTACGAGGAAACAATTTCAACTTTTGATAGTATAATTGAGTGAGCAGTAAAAATTTGATAACCAATTGCTTTAGAAAGACGTATATCACAGTGAAATTTCTGGCTGCTTTTTGTTTTGCTCTTTGGCTGTTGTTCTTTTGAATCTTTATCCACGAATCTGTGCAGAATTTCGAGCACAGATCGAACAACACATGAGCGCCATTTAATCATTTGACTTTGATGAATTTCACTACGATATTATCGACTCAAATAGACGTTTGAGTGGAAATGTGAACGTTCATATACGCAGTGAGGAGAATCAATCAATCGTTCAAAAACTTACAGCGAAAATATTGCCTCCTCATCGAATTCAATAAATATTACGGCTACAGTAGCAGAATTAAATTTGAGCGCACTTCTCAGCGATTAGTTTCGACTTTAGCGTTTGTGGCTTCTTAGTCTTTAAAAAGTATATGAATAAAAAATTGTGACAATATGATACGATGATAAGCGTAGAGCTCTTGAATATTTCATATAGTCGATACTATAGAAAATTATGAAAGGGAAATTGTAGAGGCATAAATGCGATGAAAAGTGTACCAATTAAAAGGAGGGAAGAGAAGGAGGAAATGACAGGAGAATAGAGGTAGAAGGATATCGGATAAAATAAAGCCCTTTAAAGTAACAACAGAGATGTCCACATTCGCACATTCCTAATAATCATAAGTTCCTGGATAGCATATGATTTATCGAAATTGACAACATTTTTCGAGGAACTCAATGTGCAATATCGATATACTTAACGAAATATCGAGGAAAATTTCATTCGCACATAATTATATTTCCACTAGGATATTAAGAATTGCCTTTAAAAGAAGTGAAGAAATAAGACCGACGAACCTCGAGGTCTTGATCCGTTTCAACGCTATTCTGAGCAGGACAGGGTGGTGCCCAACGAACAAATTTTGTCTTGATAGGCTCCTTTTTATCGCCAGGTTTAGCCATCAAACGGAGGTAGTAAAATCGTTGCTCCTCAGACAACGCCTTCTCATCATCATCAACGTGAGGCAAACGAATCATAGTGCCGTAATACGGAGCTCATAGAGTAAGAAATACGACTGCTGCCGGAAGCACTATATATTTAAAAATATGAAGTTATTTTCGTGACAGTTCACGAATATTGCCAAACGGCAGATGTTATTTTATCCGTTTGGCGATTTCGTGTTGAAAGGAACTGCTTCGTACTATCTCAATGCATCGAGTAGTAAATATACTGAATATAGTAATATAAGGGAAGCGTTTGTCGACGTTTGTGAAATATGAGCAATTAATAGGTTTTTGACGTATGGCGGCGAATGGTACTGCACCTAGTAAATGTTAGGGTAGAGAGCACTACGGAAGATAATATCACGGCAGTTGAAATATTCACGTTGATGGAATTCGTGTTGGATTCTCACGTTGTTCTTCAAACGTCGTTCTCGTTGTTTGCACAGCTTCTGCGCTTCGCAGAATACCACCCATTTAAAGAATAAAACATAAAATTGATGTATCGCCGTTTATAAATTTGCGCAGAAACGGCCACAACACACCTCCAAAGCTGCAATATCTTTTCTACATTTTTTTGAATGATCTGTAACATAATAAGACAATCACACGTATATTGCCCACACAAAATGAATAAATAACGAGGCACTGATTTGTCAACACATATATCGCACTGACGAGCATAGAAACATTTTCGATTGCTGATCCCATTATACTTCTACCAATCGGGTCTTTCTTTTTTCTGACAAGTGATCATTAAACTTTAGGAGGAAGATATTTTAGAGTAGAGGTATTCGATGGCTCGAGAAATATATGCATGATACCATTTATCAAGAACAAATGAAAACTACACGAAACTATGTTGCAAATGGAAATAGATTATTCAAAACTGTTTAAAGACTTGCTCACTTTGATTTGGAAAATATCATAAAAGATAACAAAGAAGCATACGCTCAGCTTAAGATCATGTCTTTTCAAAAAGAAAATAATACACGAATGCTTTGTAGATGCTATGGAAAAACACAACGACAGAGGTTTGCGTCATTCGCGATGTTGGAAATGGCATATTTGTGCTGACAACGTTATGCGTCTCATAAAATTTGCCATTCCTCCTTTGGTTAAAGTTAACCGAAAGATTCATGCTCACTAAGCGAGCGTTTCCGATCGGAGAATGCACAAAAGAACGACTTCATGAGCAAGTCTCGTAAAATATTAGCCTATATCCTTCACATTAACATCCTTTATGCATCCCAATCCTCACTTGAAGACGCATCGCCCGAGAAATCAGAAGGATACATCTACTGATGCGAATGCATAGGAGCAACTACTCCTATAGAATATATATTTTCCAACATAGTATTCTCAATAATAAGTGCTAAAAGATTATATTACAGGAACTCTTGCTTCTATTCAACTGCACACATAGTGATGCAAGTATATTTTTCAATAAATCCATTCGTCTGAAAAGTAACCTGCACATAAAGCGTGTTCGTTGAATGAGAGCAACTGAAACGGTACTGCGAAAAAAAAACGGAAATAACGAAGCAAGCAAATGGGAATTTCAAGCCGACAAACATTACTATGCAATCGTGGATTCAGGCCATATTGAAATAATCTAATGCCACCACTTCACTGGAAAAGAAAGATCAACATGAAACTTAAAAGAGACGATTTTACTCAAGCGTTGGAAACCTTTTCACCTATTATTGGTATACAGTGAACTCTGCCAACCCTAATATTATCAAGTTTAAACTTCTATGATTTCTGTAATATTGATGTTTTTAAAAGTGCTACGAATTTCGTTCATTATTCAATAACGAGAAAAAACGGTTCGAATGATATTTTAAAGGCCTTTTTTTTAATATTTTCCTTTTCTAGACAACCTATACTTTCTAGCGCTAAGAGAATTAAAAGCAATCTTCTTTATTTTTTCAGAAATCATGAATAAGATAATCATTCATTTGCTAAAAAATTGACGATTCTCTTTGAAACGTTTCAAATCGAACGGAAAAAAATCGCAAGAGAATATCAAAATATCGCGACGCATATTGCACTTTTCTCCTCTATTTAGAGGAAGATATTCTCAGCAAGCATGCGAAAATCGACTATCATTTCTGATGACAAATTGCAGTAGAATGCAAATAATATCCTACTGCAAATGCTGGAATAAACTTTCCAGAAATGGCAAAGAAAAAAAGCTGGATCTTTTATTTGTGAGAATATGGCTTCTCCCACGAAAAAGCTGCTAGTTTCAATGCGCTGAAAAAGCGCATATTTTTCCCGAAATCTATGAGTTCTTTGAGCTTTTGGTTAACAGAAGAAACTGTTTCTCAGTTTCACTCCTAAAGATATATCACTAAATGGAACAATATCAAACGAAATTTATGCGCAATAGAAGCAGACAAAAGATTCTACAATAAACGACAATGGAAAACTTCAAAGAATGCTCTATTCAAGGTGATCACATATAATGCAACTATTTCCTCAGGTCATATGGCTAATAATATATTCGACGCTAGGATAAAGGATTATGACTAGGATTGGAGAAGATGAAGGGGTGGAATGAAGTATCGAGTGAATCCATTTAGCTATAATAACAAGTATAATAACATTTTTCATACAAATTTTAAAGCGTAACAACATACTACACTATGACTTGAATACTGCTTAGTGCAAAGAAACATGTCATTAGCGCAATCCATAGTATTTGGAAAATTTAAATAAAAAATGTTTTAAAAGTTGGCAATTAAAGGAAATGGGTTAAAGTTAACCTTAGGCAGTGTATGGATCGAAAAAATGGAGGCTAGGGTGCTTAAAAATTTTATTGCTTTCTTATACGTTTCGTTATCAAAAGATATTAGAAAGAATTAACTGTTAGGATTATATACTATAATTAGCGCCTAAAGTGTGTACAATGAAACAGATTTCAAGCGTATCATTGATTACCTCAGATTTATGGAAATTCGTCAGATTTCGCTAATGCATTTGGCATGTTCCAAATAGTCACTAAAGAATGACCGGTCAATAGAACCAAAAAAAACGCATGAGAAAAAAGGCAGCAATCATCCGAATATGTGTGATCAGCAAGACTGAAATAACGCCGAACTATGAAATCTATGGATATGTCGCGGTCCAGTCACATGGAATTTAAGGTCAACCATAATTTTCAGGACATAAGTGATAAAGAGTTCGACTTCGATCTAGAAGACAGTGAAGATTTTTTCAATTATCTATTGGCGCAGGAGGTCAAAAGAATGAGCGAGCAAACCGTAGGCAGTTGTAATCTTTATCATTTTCCAAGTAGGTGGATTTTGCTTCAAATCTGTCCGTGATCTGAATTCCCGTATAATTCTGAATTCTGAATAGACCCCTTCTCGCCATCATACCTTGTGAAAATTGCTATAAGCCGTCCTTCGATAGAATGCTTCTAAATATACACTGCCCCACTCCATCAGTGGGAAACTTTTCAGAGCGATAGTTGACGTTGCTTTCCTACCAATCAGTTCGCATCTAAACACTGTAGATCCACACGTAACCCTTCCCCCCTTGGCACTATGAGCGTTTCAAAGTTTGCTCTTTACTATAGAAAATTCGAGAAAGTCTCTATTCCTCGTGAGGAATCTTTCCTAATATTCTCATCGTTTCTTTTCTCTGCTTACACATTTATTAACAGTTTTGGCATCGAAGGGAATTATCACTATATCTTTGTCGTCTCAGCTTCCTTCCTTTCTTATAACTTCGCTCTCATTCAAAAAAAAAAAACTAAGTTCAAGTGATTTTACATTCGAAAAATACTTTATACCTATTAGTCTCGAGGTCGTAGATTTTATTCTACCGTATATACAGAAAACTTGCTTGATTACGGTGAAACTAAGAGTAATACGGTGGAAGGGTAAAGGTGAAAAGCATAAAATTACGCTCTATTAGGTTCTTGTAGGAATGAAAGTTTCTTTAAGTCAAGAAAACAACCTCCCAAATCGAAGTAACATTTACTTATTTTATCGTTACATCTTCAGAGTCGGAAGAAAACGATCATCGCGACTCGAACTAAGCTATGGTGGTGGCAGTCGCAACTAGGATAGTCTCTATAATGATGAGATAATGAAATTTTCAATCTAAGCTATTTCAGTAAGTTGATAAATTCAAGAAGAAATGAGCCTATTCGAGCTTAATGACATAATCATTAATGGAGGAAAGTTACTCCTAAAATGTAAAAGTAACCACAGTGTCACTATTCACCGAGCATCACCAAAAAACCCCCCTGCTTATGCGAGATGAAATTTCCGCTAGTATGCACCGACTAAATTCTCCTATCAAATTTTAGGCTCGTCAAAAGAATATCACTCTGAAGCAGCCAACAACCTTTGGGGCGTTCTTTTTTTTTCCCGGCTCGCAGCTGTGCTCAAACCACACAACAACTTTGAACGAAAAAAGATGCGTGCTTAGCTTTCAATGAAGAAACTACGAGCCAACAAATCACTGCATTACTTACTTACGAATGTGCTCTTACAGAACGAAAGAAAAATCTACCATAGTGAAGAAAATCCACTATTATATAGATAAATTCAATACAAATAGTCTGTAGGAAGAAAAAAACCTAATTTAAGTTAAAAAAAAGGTCATGCCAATGAGAACAAGTTATTCATGCTATAATAAATATCAGTCCGAGTGATCAGAATGCATAGAATATTATATGAATGTTTAATGGCGTTTATGGATTAGGATCCTCAATAGACGTCGGCAACTTCAGGATGTGGACTGAGCATGAGCTACTAGAAAATACATTGGTCTGAATAAATGCAGCTAGGCAAACGGAATAAATCTGCCCATGAATACTGACGAACTTCCATCAGAGCGTCCATGTGATCAGCGATGGAATAAATGAACTGGCCAAAGCCTGTTCACAACCAAGCACATAGAACAGCAGACCAATGAAGGAAAATTTGAGTGATGATGAAATGATTGATCGTACTGGTAGCGGCTGTAAAAAAAACTGCAGTAATATTTAAGCAGCAATGAATACGGTAAGAAGAGTAGTGTTGAGTGAAATCGATGAAAGCCTGAATGGAAGCAATGCTTAGTGAAGATGAAGGGGAACGGCAGCATTACATCGCTCATAGGCTCATAGGTGGGGCAGCACCTCGGGCACACCGAGATGTCTCTTAGTTTGCGGCACTGTCTTCCAGCAGCGCGAAGCGTAACGCGTTCTCAGGAACAAAATCCTAAGGAGCGCAGCTGACTTTCGCTTGCCACCAACCGAACAACCGATGTGTGTGTGCTACGTGATCGCAAGCGCAGCAACGAAGCACGCAATCATTGCCGGTTGCCTGAAGCTGCAGTTCGAGCTGCCAGGAACGAAACCCATGGCCGTGGTCGACTCGTACACGGCACTAGGCCCGCAACCCATACACATCAGCATGCACTGCACTCTCAAAATAAAGGCGCTTCAAGTTAGTTGCAGCGACAGCCGGCTGGCTGCACATTCCGTTGCTTCTAGTTTCGAGATTCTTGCTCCAGCCGCTGATCTCATCCAATAACCAATACGACCAACCCAACTTAACTAATGAGCTAACAAATTAATCATGATAAAGCTGCTGCACTGTTCACCTTCATCATGAAAGCTTCATTTTGAAAAAATCTGTAATAGTGAAAATATCCACAGCCACTCTAGTAAGTTATTATGAGCGTGTTTTCAAGCTGAAACTTTTACCAATTATCATAACAGATTTTTTCCGCCTTTTGTGATCAAAAACTTGTCAACTGGACAGTTGCCTGGTGCAACGGAATGGAGGAATGGACAAGAGTCAGATCTAATGTTCATTAGAGTTTATTGATAACTTAAATGCAAATATGACTGATAAAAAATGAGTATCGTTGAGACCGAGAAGGACATAGTCTTTGATCAGTCGAATGAAACGGGTCGCGGTAAAGATATTCATTCGGACGCCTCCTCCCCTCTACCTTACATTCTTTTCGCAATCTTCTTACCAACTCTTTCATTACCTCCGAATTCGCAAAAATCAAATACGTTTTAAATGCTCAACCGTCGAAACGTTCCACGTCACTAAAGCTAATAAAGTATCACTAATGCAACTCGACGCCGTTCATTATTTATGTGAAAAAAATCTAGCTAGCAGGTGCGGTGTACCTGCCCAGGCTTTCGATAGTGAGGGGATCAACATTTCGCTATTAGCCACTAAATATCGGCGTGATCTTCGAAGGTACGATCGCTCAAAAAAGCATTCTTTGTTTGCACGTCGAAAAATGGAAAAAAAGGGTCAGGGAGATGGCAGTTCGAAAAGATAACCAAATGATTCCGAATAAGCAACTGCTTCTCATTGCAACACCACCATCATTATGCTAACGGAAACGTGAAGCCATCTCTTTACCAGCAAGTTGCGCTTATCGGTAACACCAAATGCAGAAGTGTTCACAAGAATTTCAATTGTTCTTCCTATATCTTTTCACACCTCTTTTACGTTGAGATTTTTGAACTATAATACAAAAAATGAATGAATTTGACGACAGTGATGAGAGTGACTGCTTGAGGAAGCACTTTTCAACGAGATCAACCGAAATCAATTTCCAGGATGATCGGAAGAAGACAATGAAAAACTAATCAATGCGGCACCACAATGACGTCAAAACTCTTCAATATAAATAATTTCACAATGGCAAAATACTAAAAACCTTTACGAGCATCGACCACATATCACTAGGTGAAAAGCACCGCATATTTACTATTCATGCATCAGTCGAATCTTATCTGTTAAAAACAGAGCTTTACCGCTTAAACAATTCTCGAAAGTGGGATTTTTCATTAACAGACAAGAATAACTGATAAGTAAAATAGCTCATACTAAGGGATAACGTCAATTCCTGCTGTAAATATGCTAAATTTTAATGACTGTGATAACACCAGTAGCTGCTTCTGTTTGAATGAGAAGGATTTTAGATGGACCATAGTTAGCCGAAGTTACATGCATATTTGAGAGTTCTCAGGAACTTACTATAGGGCTCACCTATTCGCTTTACCATGTCTTTTTCTTTAAATTGAAATAGGCCTGAATAAATGGTGGAAATTCTTACAATGAGAAGATGAACAATAAAAAGATATTTTATTGTTCATTATTAGAGTGAAGCGCGATTGAGTTATCGATGCTTCCTTTCTACTCATCTTCATGATTATTATCCCTGATATTGCGATCATAAAATACGATTATTCTATGAAGTCTAATCTAAGATTTTATCCAGTTATTCCTTGTTATTAAGCATTTCGAGGAATACAAATTCAAGTAATAAAAGATATCATAGATTTTCTATAAATCACAATAATCTGAAGAGATCTTATTCAGATGGATATATTACATTAGTATGTTCGCAAGTAAAATAATCTTCCAAACTTCATAAGGCGGTTTCATTGTTTATTTATATATTTAAATTAACAATGATATATTATTTGCAATAAAAAGAATATTTCAAAGTTTACGCGTCGATTTAATTGTTTTGCAGAAAACGGAAACATTAGATACGAAAAAAGAAAAAGAAGAAGAACTCTGCAATGACTGACGTAAATCTTAGGTGATGTGAAGAGAAATAACGACGCAACACAACATCGATTGACGTAATAGCATCCAACTTTGTGGCACTTATCTATTGTTAATCCAACAATAGATACCTATCGAGGGAAAAAAGAATGGAGAAATCATTTCAACGTTGACGTCAGTTCGATCACTTAGGATTTTTCTCAATCAATTGATTTTCCATTCATCAAAAACCCATAATTATAATTACTCTTAACTATAATAATTTAGTTATTTAATAAAACCTATAATTTAGTTATTTATTTAATTACTCTTAACTGCCGTCGAACGTCACATCACACGAAATAATATCGAACTTGCAACCGAATCCGATGATTTTTAAAGATTTTGAACATTTATAAAAGAATTTCTTAACTGTTCTCCCAATGTTTCACGAATAAGTTCCCAATGTGGAGAATAAAATAAAACTTCCCAATTGGATGTAAGTAATTGAAAATGATGAAATGAACAGCATTTAGCATATATACAATTCGATAATTTGTCCTTTTTGGAGGATTAAACGTAAATGTTAGAAATGATAAAGAATTCCACCTCCTATATCGATTTCAACGCAATTCTATGCAGTTCTCGATCGATTTCAATGCAATTCTATGCAGTTCTCGATCGATTTCAATGCAATTCGATGTGAAGCGTTCACTTTCCGATGTTGTATGCATATGATTAACGCTCACTTAACGTAAAGGTGGCAAATTATAAACAAAACTGAAAAATGAGTACGACGCATATTTCAATGATTTATCGTCTGGCTAAATGTTCATTTTCAATGAAGCAGTTTTTCTTCACTCATAGTTAACGGGTGTTTTTATTGCAGAGATCATTTGTCTAACTTGCTGATGCGCTCACTTTATCAAACAGTGTGTCTGATTTTTTCCACATAATGCAGTGTTCATGTATGGTTTATGTTAACGAACAGTGTCTGCTTCATATATGAAGTTATCATCAATTCAGTATCTTTAGGTCTCCAAAAAAATAGAAAATAAAAGAAAAACTATGATGAGAAATTTTCTGAAAATTATTTCAATTCTTTCGATTTATATATATTTTATAATTCAAATATTATTAAACGATATAAATATAACTATGATCAACTAATGTTAACGCTATTATATTCGATTATTTTCGATGTTTCTATTCAATTGGCTCAACAATTAAATAAAACAATAATAAAGCGGAAATTAAGCATCACAAAAAAATAAAATACTCATAACCAAATCCAATAAGCATGCAGATATATTGCCGAATGAATCTCTTCGTGAGGTTAGCAAATTTTCAAGCACAAGTTATTTTAATGCTTCTGATTGATAGTAGGAAAGCAAAGCTTGAATTATGTAAATAGAAATAGCAACTGCAAATCAGAGACATTAAAGAGGCAGCTGAACAAATGCAGAGAGTCGTCTATTTATGCAACTATAGGAGAGAAATTAAATCAAAGAACTGAAATTTATTGGAATAACGTTGAAACATAAGTGAAGAACGCATTAATCGCTAACAACAACTCAGGTAGGGACAAAAAATTCTGTGAAATAATGCTGGAAAGTGCAAAGAAAAAGCATACGGTGGACAACTTCATAAATGGAGAGATGGAAGCCAATAAGGGAAAATGATAGCAGCGAGCAGCACAGAGAAAACGATGAAATCGCTGCTCAGTGGAAAGAAAGTTTTGGGCAGACAAACGAAACGAATTGAAAAGATTGAAGTTCGGCAGCAAAAGACGGAAGATGATGGGCGATGACATGAAGAAAATAATGGTGGCGAGTAGTGGAGGGAGGATGACGTCGGTTGTCAATAAAAGGCGAAAGGAAATGGCGAAGTGTACGATGAAACAAAACAGTAATGTGAGTGAGAGAAAAAAAATAGTAGCGCTGGGCAGCAAAAGGAAACCAACAGGTGCGAAAAGGAGAAGGAAAGGTGACCGAAATAAGGAGAAAAAGAGGAAAAAGGAAACAAAAAGGGAGAGGCGATTGTGGACAAGAACAACAAGAAAATGTTGATGTCCAACAAAATAAAATACCTGCGAGGAAATCAAGAGAAACACGATGATGACAGACATCGGAACCCAAAAAAAGTGCGTAATAAGTGGCAGAGTTACCGGAAAACGAGGGTGATGGCGTCCACCAAAATGAGAGGATGGACTAGAGCAATAAACGTCGATACATAATAGCGCAGAAACTGATGACTGTGAGAAAAGAGGGAGGCAAAAAAGGATAATAGCCAGCAGCTAGGATAAAAAAGGCGATGAGGAGCAATAAAACGAAAAGGCATAATGCTGGGCAATGAAAAATAGAGGGTGAAAGGAAGTAATAAGAAGAAAAGAGTGTTGACAAATAGGAACGAAGAGGGGATGATAGTAGGCAGCGGAAAGAAAAAAGCCGATCATTAGAGGAGCATAAAAACGTTAGTGACTGACAGCAAAAAGAAACTACTGATGATGAGTTGCAAAAGAAATCAAGTGATGATGAGCAGTGGAAGCGGAAAAAATCAGTGACACTGGGTGGAAAAAGTAAGGTGATAGACGGCACGGGGAAAAGAGTGATGGTCGCCGGCAAAAAAGTGTGACGTTGGGCAGCAAAAAGAGAAGAGCAGTTGCAAGCAGAAAAATGAATAAAACGAGGGTGCCGCAAAGAAGCGAAATGAAACCGACGTTGTGGGCAGCATAAAGTGAGGATGTTGCGGACAGCGAAGGAAAACAATACAGCGTGTGAATTAGAATGAAAAGAGCGATCACGAATTGTTCCAGTGCGCTGCGATGTAAACGACACTGAGGCTAAAAGACGGATGAGGGGCAAAAGAGGTGAAGATAGGCAGCAAAACAACGAAGAATGATAGTGGGCAGTGGAAGAAGTGGTGTGCTAATGGAGAAAAGGAGAGCGTGAAATCAGGAGAAGGAATATAGCAATGGAAAGGAGCGAAAAAAATGTGATATTGGATAGCAGAATAAAACAGTGGTGGACAGTAACAAAAATATGGATGTAATGATATGCAGCAACCACGGCCAGACTGCTGACAGGAAAAGGAACGGAGAATGACGCCCCTTAGGTGGAAAAGAGCGATGATGGGAAGGATAGGATAGAGATGAAGGTGCACAGCAAAAAGAGCGACTGTCTGTGTGAGACAGTGAGGAATGCCGAATGATGATGAATTGAGAAAAGGAAATGGTGATTGCGATAGCAGAACAGAGTATAGTGATATTAGTCAGAAAAAGAAAATGATAGATAGTGGCATTTGAAGGGAAACGATCCCAGAAGTAATAAAAGGAGACGATGATGAGCAGCAATGCCTCAAGAGGGATGGCGACTAGGAAAAGGAAAAGAGTGACTGTGAGCAGCAAACGGGAAACCATGTATTACAGTAGAGCGATCGAGCGGAACCACTCATTTCAAGGAGGAAATTTTCCTGAGGGGCCGCTGATGTAGAAAGGCATTTTAGCCTCCTACGCCTTTCGTGGTGTGCCACAGTTCCACCGTACGCTTTCCACATAAAACGTTGCATTAATCGTCCAGTCAATGTCCCTCTCAATTCTTTGCTATCTTTCGGTTATTTCCGCTATCTTCCAACACACAGTTTCATCCTTTTTCGTTTCTTCAGACCATAAATCTACCGATGAGGGCTAATCTCGAATCTGAACGATACTGCGGGGACGTTGCTGTTCGTTATTCTTCAAAAGAGCAGTTTCATCGCCACCGCTTAAAAAAGTGTTTTATAGCAAGCTAAAATGATGAAAAAAAAAAAACTACGAACAACCAACGTACGCGTTGAGTAGTATCTGCATCCTTTCTCCATTACAAGCAAGAAAAGTGCTCGTTTCGGAAATTTATCTTTATCGTAATCACAGAAGCGGTTCTTATCATTTCTCACATTATCCCTTATTACACTTAAAATTTCTCATTACTTTCCTCAATAATGCGTCTTACATTTCATTGAACAAATCGGGATTACTGTCTAAAAGAGAACGACTGAACAGCAGTACTCAGTCGTCTCAAAATTGCGCGACTTATGAAATAAACTTATGCTTACAATCAACATAGATTTTCAAATGAGCGTCATATTTCATAAAGAAGCAGGACTTGTTGGAGCCTTATCTGTAGGTTAAAGTATTATAATCAACATTGGTTTTTAGGTAAATTATTTTTCAGTACCCTTCATGTCTTGCACATGACAAATAAATAACTGCCAAGAAAAGAACAAAACGTTGGCCACAAAAACAACAGTACTGATTACCGTTGGATTCATCGCGATTTATTGTCAATAAGAGAAGAATTCTGCAGAATTATTCACTTTTAAGCGTGGATATGAACTGTAGAAAATTTGGCTTCGACAAAATGACATATGATAAAATCCACACTTAAGCCTTGCGAAGTAACGAGTAATTGGAGAATAATGCCTAAGACAAGCACAAAAATTTGAAGGAAGAATTTAATGCTGGGAAAGAGGACTTAATGCCTTACAACTGTAGAATTTGAAATATCCCTCTTTCAAGCGCCGAAATTGCTTCATTCTTTCCATGCAACCATAGTATGTGCTATAAAACTTCACACTATGCAAACGGTACTTTTGAGTGAATTCCTTCTTCCCATACTATCTTGTTAGGTATTTTTTCATTTTTTACACATAGAATTTGGATTCTTGCCATCCTATTGGCCTTCTAAAAAATTCAACGAAGTTATTAGCTTTCTTAGCAAGCGGTGCATAGGAATTTTCGGTTTGCTCTTTATCGTTCTTGGTGAAAAAAAAGCAAGTATAGAAATAAAAGCTGATATGTGCTACTGAAGATTCAATATCCAGTCTACCGTTCATGTTGCATTTTCACTTGTCGTGTCAACAAAAATGAGAGTAGATTTAATTAAAATGAAATGCACTCAAAAGAAGTCGATATGAATTATCTTTCTACATGAGGAGCACCTCAGCAAGCAATTATTAGGTCAAAATAATAGTAAAGTAAAGTAATCTTCGATGAGTTAGCTGCGCTTACAAATTAATGGCTAAGGATTTTTTTGTATTATTCTTCGCGAATATATGAAATGCAGATCGTGACACATAAAACGCATAGAAATTTTCGCTATCACTAGAGATTCATAACCTCCCACCGAAATGATAAAGCAACGTAAAAATGGTACCAGATATCAGCAACCTCGGATGAATCTGCCAGTTTTCTAAACCCTATCTGCGAGGATTGCCGAATTGAAACAAGTCAGGAAACAACCAGAAACACAAAGCATAGTTGATACGACTTACGTTTTATGCACCTTTGCAATGAAATAGCCAATTGTACAAAAGCGGATAGAAATCATTCTAGTGAAAAAGTATGAATGGGGGGGGGGGGGGGGGTTCCATTATCGAAGGGAACGTTTTGTATTGCGCAGGGAGCGGATGGAGAGGAGTTTGAGGAACAGAAAGTAAAAGAAATTTTACATTATTATTCAGCATTCTTGACGTTGATTATGTCAGAAACAAACTGCAAAATTCTCCAGCATTCTGTATAACATTAAACCGATCCCATCGATTCGATCACCTTGATTTTGAATGTCGCTAGCCGACAGTCTATCGAAGGCTTTTTTTGTTAACGTCCACATATCAGTTGCTACTTCATTTAAATGTTAGACGGAAAATGAAGCTATCAAATTCGCCTTTAATCGAGCAGAAAATCACCGGCATAGAAGTGGGCCAACCAAATGGGCACCAAAGGCGCCGAATTCAACTAAAAGGGTTATGTGCCGAAGAATTTTGCAACGAAATATGAAAAATATCAGGATGAAATATGAAAGAATTGGGCACATACAATGAAGACATCGAGCTGATTAAGAAATAACAACAACAACGAGAAAAGAACGCTAACAGTCGATTTATTTCATTTATTTGATATTTTAGACAATAGCACTTATATAAAAAATAATTGCTTCTTCTATATCATCATTCATTGCTAATTTTTGGAATCATAACCTATTGATTTTTATTTTCAGTTTTTGGTCATTTTGATACGAATATTTTAAAAAATAAAACTCCTTTCCATATAATCCGATGCGGAACCAAAAACATTCATCAACTGTTTTTGTTGAAATTCTCAGCAAGCGATCATATGTATACATATATAAGCTATATATATATATATATATATATATATATATATATATATATTTTTCTTATGTGTTTATTCCGGTTTATTGTGGTTTATTCTGTTTTATTCTGGTTTATTCTGGTTTACACGCGCCGTAACCATCAATAACACTTGAAAGTTTGTCTCGGTTCCCAACTAAAACGATGAACGAAGAAAAAAAACTTATTGTGAAAAAGAAAAAGCAATAAAAACGACGGAAAAAATTTCGGTTGTATTCCTCAGTGGCATTCCTATTCCGCTTCAGTAGCATCAGTTAAAAAAACGATCTGATGCAATCGCCAATCATCTGAGATGTCAATCGTGTTTAGGTCTTTAAGGCAATAACCATATTCCAAATAAACGCTGAAATATAATCAAAAGGACGCCAACCTTCTTAGAGCACTTGAAAACGTTGCATTTAAATGTATTCGAGGCGCCATCCCTTGCAATATATGAGAAGATTTGCAAGTCCTGAGAATCGTGAGATACATAAAACACCCTGCAAAAATAGTATAGTAAGAATCAAAGCTTAATAGGTTGCACTGTTAACGAATATTAGCATAAATACATCCCCTGCTAGCATTATTGGCATTACCTAGTAGTCGTTAACACAAGCAAGCGTTGATAACTTTCATGGTAATAGTAGTGCCGGTAAATGAAAATGCAGTAGCACTATATTAGGCGGAGCATAACTGTAGTAAAGAGTACTAGTTTCACCTTAAGCCAAAAGCGTTAACAGTAAACTTCTCTAACAATTATTATCGTTGTTCGATAAAAGCGCCTAGATTACTTTTGTTTAAAAAATTTTCTTGATTATAGGATTGAAATTAGTAGGGAAAAAGTTGCTTCTTCATCATATTGCATTTCCGGAGAACATGGAGCTTCTGTAAAATATTCTACGGTTTAGAACGAAAACTGAGCAACCTCTCTCCTAATAGCTGAGGAAAATCATTTCTCAATTCCATCGCTAACAAACGAATAACTTAAGAACGGTTATGTATTTTGACAGATCATCATGTTGATGGCAGTAAAAGAATGTGGTTTGCATGACCTTCTAAAAAGCTCAGAAGATCCCAGCACGAGCAATGATTTCGATTTGCAAATTTTAATGCTGAACGCTATTTATGCCGCCATAGTGGATGGCATAAACAGCGTTAAGTTTTCACGCATGAAAACATCTCATTTCACTTGTATATTTCAAATTAAATCAGAAAATCTAAACAATTCATTTTGCTTCGTCGGCTGAAATAAAATTGGCATAATTTAAGCTCTAGTTAAAAGAGAATTGTGAATAAAATTAGTGAGAAATGAAGAACAAATATAATTTATGTAAACCTGTAAATGGGATGAAACATAACAAGAAGCTTGCTCTCATCCCATGAGGCCCCCTTCTGACTTTTCTGAAATTAGTCTATATTAAAGCGGCCACCTTCATATTTCTTTTTACATTTCATAGCATTCTATCATATATTCCGATAATAAAATGTTCCGATATGAAATTTTCGCCAACTGAAAAGACTTTTTGCGATATTTTGTTAAAGAAATTTTGAAAAATTGGAACCTAGTAAATTTTACTCGAAAATCTTTCACGAAATACGCAAATAAAGAAACTATTCCATATTGGGCATTCAGCAAACTATTAGTTTTATTGTGCTTTATAAGTGAAAAAACTCATTAGGTCGCCGATAAAACGTCAGCTGCATTCATAAATTCTCGATAATAATTCTAAAACAAGCCAACTGTGGTGGCCAAGGAAAGGAGTGAATATTGCCAATATTTTTTCAGCGAATTTTTCGGATTTCTTTTCGTTGATTTTGATCTAAGAGACTCCCTTCCCCATTAGTGAGTTGACCTCCATTTATCTGGTCTTCCCATTCCATCCTCTCCTCAGAACATCACACAAAGAAATTCATAAAAAATGAAAAAAGCAAATGCTTAATTCAATGATATTTGTGTTTACCTTCTTTCGTTGCAGTACAACCTTAACACCATCAACCGATACGGTAATCTCGACGGGTCTTTTCTTAATACCTCGTGCCTTGAACTCGTACTGCAAAATGAATTCACAGTTTCACTTTTGAAGGCATGCCAAAGAACACAGACATGGATAGCAACAAAATTCCATCACTACTAACAACTTTGAAACAACTGTTAGCATTGCGAAGAAACCCGAGAGGATTTTCTAATTTCTGTGAACAGTGCAATTGGTTAATTAGGCCGAAAGGGATGATAAAAGGCCAAAAGTGAGCGCACAGAGAAGGGGAGGACAAGTTTAGAGTAACTTTCAGAAATTGGGTGGATTCGTTGTATTCAGACGGAAATGCTAAATAAACTGCGATAAGAAAACATCCATGTATATTCTCGCAAAACAGTGGGAAAAAAAATTTATGGATGCGGATCGCATTTCAGGTCAAGTTCGGCAATGCAAAAAAAAAAAAAATTCTGCTTAGGATATATTTTTCCATAGCATACCGAAGTCAAAGAATTATTTGCACTTTCCTATGCCTATCACGTCGAAATTTAAATGCCGAGGTTTTCCTGACACCTTTAGAGCGCCTTTTTTGGAGTTAAATATCTCTAAGAATGGCAACGTGACTTCTTCTATAGATGGATGTTTGATGAATTCGAATGATATGTACCTTATTTGCTGACATACAAAAATGTATGTTTCATACATTTTATTTGCATATATCACACACATATAAAAGTTCATGCAAGCTTGTCTGATAAGTTCCATATAAAACATCAGATATATGTTCCACAACATTTATCCAGGAAGCGCGATGAGAGTTTCAACGGCTCTATGGTCTACTAGGTAACGGAATAAAACCGCATTCACTCAGTAGATCAATCCTGCACCCTAAAATAACGGTACTGAATGATTGGTTTGAAAGTGTGGGAGTTGGAAATCCAAATGCAAACATGCGTAAATAATATCTTCTATTGCGATGCTTCCTTACAGTCTACAATCGCAACAGATTTCTCTGGGTCTGATGCATAAGTTGGGAGAAAAAAATCTCATCATTTACAAGTATCGATTCAATTTGTTGCTAATAAAATTCGGGATTGATAAGAAATAGACATTTTCAGATCTCCAGCAATTTGGAAGTTTATCTTCGTGACCGGAACATCAAAAATAATAGCGTTTCAGCTACTGAGCGCAATAGATGAGTGCAAAATGTTCATTTTCGCCTAGGTATTTCTAGCCTCACCACTCTTCGTTCTTGCAAAAGAAATATTCCTGATGAAAAAACTGATATTTACTAATTGGTGAGCAGGAGGATTTAAATTACTGGGGTTCCAAGCAAATGGGACTCATTGAAATCTCAAATTTCATTAATATTGAAGAATTCTGTACAAAACTTTAAGAAATCAAATCCAGGGACTACACCAGAGCTTCAGGAAGAATGACTAGAAAAATCTATCACGAGGAAATTTCTAAAGTTTTAGAAAAAGCATGGCATACGGATAGAAAAATGACATCTATAAGTAGTGTTCAGGCGACGATTACGTGAATGACCTAACAATTTGTATGGTATATCGGCATCACAATAAAGAAATGCAAACATATGGATAATCAGGTCTCTCGCTTCACTGTGCAGTAAAAAGGAGTAACGAGTAGAACGAATTAAACAAATTACGCTTAAATATTTACTCGGATTTTCTTATAACAGATATAATAAACGGGAAGAACAAACTAACTCGTACGCGACGCATTGCTGCGACGATTTCGATGCGTGAGCCTGGTCGGGGAATCTCCATACTTCCCACATACTGAAAATTAGATGTTAATATAGGGCAGAAATCTTGTCATCCATTCAGTGCGGCGTTGTGAAAGATTTTGTCTGTATTACTGTTATTGCTCCTTCGCCACCGGTTACATCCATCCAACACTAACTATTGAATGTTCATCAACAGCAACGAAAAATGAGAATACAAACACTCTATGAGAATACTCTATGAATACAAACAACATCGATTAGCAATGTTACCACCACGGCGAATCAGAGAGTTATGATCACGTGTAGTTGTGCAGCGAAAGCCAACGGAGCAGCAAACTTTTCGGACGCATACAGATGTCAAATGATGACAAAACATTGCAAAGGAAGATAGGAAACTAAAATTACTATGTTAATGTTACCACGACGGCGAATGTTACTCTTTTCTTCCCTTTCGTTCCTCTAGCACCCGTTCCGACGTTACGGACCAGATGATAAAGTTATTGAGCATATAAATTATCTTATTACTTATAACGTTAGCAAATCCCAAAATTTTGATAACACCATCTATGATACCTATCTTCGAGACGTCATCAACTGCTTGCTCGCTATAGGTGGTGCGTAAGTACAGGTGTTAGATAATGGCGCTGAATTCGATCCCTGCGATAAAGTAGGGAGAAATCTTGGCGTAAAAATTGGCATGAAAAATTAAGTGGAGTCGAATTCTATTTGAAAACATTATCCACTAATGGGTACCTCAGCGGCTTAAGCAACTGAGCGATCTCAGTTGAATGCCTTTGAGAACTTGCACAAATTCTATTAACTCACTCATTTCAATTAGCTGCAACGTCCTTAACGAATCAGCTAAGAAATACGAATGGTTCAAAGCATTTTCAAATTTCAGTTTATCTTAAGGTATAGGTCATGGCTAGCTTGCGTTTCTCTACATCAAATATTATCCAGGGGCTTCGAGGGATAGGAGCTTTAAAGGAGCTTAGCATTTCCGATTTGACCCAAACTTCTGCTCGGTGTACAAATGGTACAGAGCGACGAGGAAATTGCAAAATATAGTGTGTAACAATTTTTTCAATAATTCACTAATTCAAGCTCACTCAGAATTATCAAACATCGAATATTTTTTGTTGCGAAGCAGTAGCAAACCTTTTTTAGTTTCTGTTTGCGATTTCCTCTGAATATTGAAAGTATCGAAGATATTTGAAATGCAAAATATTTTTTATGTGCATGGGAACATTTAAGAGTAAACATTTGTACTTTGAAGGCATATAACATCCTGGAATGTGAAAATCCTTAGATATAACGTTGAGAGACATTTAACGCAGCCTCGGTTAAAATTGTGATGTTTAGTTTAATTGAACGAATCTCATGACATTTGAATGAAAAACTCCCAACAGAATTTAAAGAGTAAAGGGAACTTAGACAGCCACTCAATCAGATTTTCGGGTCGTTGAAAGCAGCGAATGCTGCTGAATGCGTGAAATGTTTCATTGCGGTGAAAATTTTGTAGTTTTGAGTGCCTGAAACAGCCAGATACTAATCAGAGCAAAGAAACAGCCAGACGGTCAATAGCACATTTCCCTGAAAGGACCGAAGTGCATGAAAAATGCAACTGCAACTCCAGTGGATGCATAAAGAACTGGAACCGACTTCGTTGAAGCGGGATGCACAGCTTCATAGCGAGACGCTCGGAACAACGAATAAAGAATCTCTCTAACACCCTTGGAGGTCACACATTTGGTGCCAGATATTGCGGCGGTGTTATTGTTCCACCTTTTTCCTTCAGGAGTTCTTGCTAATTTTTTCCTTCTTTTCTCTTTCCGGGCCTTAACCAGTTGGTTTTTTCTCCTGAGCGTCTTTCAGTATTTCGACGTCTCATATAAATTTCTGCTCTTATTCGAACTTTTTTAGCACGCCCGTTAAATGCTCCATTGGTAGGCCGCTTTGGCTATTTGTTGTCTTCCTTTCACAAAACTGCTGAATTGTAGTGACGCTTGCAAAAAGGGCACCAACTTTCCTATTCCATTTCTCGTTTAATTGCGGTGACATTACCTCCAAACAAAGAGAGGTGTGCTTTCAAGAAGCAGCTATGTTTAGAACAAAATTGCCACACTATTATCTAAGAAAGTCAAAGAACTCGAAAGGCATTATTTCTAAATGAAGCAACAATGAGCATCTTACATGCGTGGGAGAGTTTTCCCATGAAGATGAACAAACATCGTCTATGTTAGGAACGACGTTTATAACACCGCCGCAAACATTCGTGCAAAAATCCCTCGCTGATAAAAATCGAGCAATCGCAATGCATACATAGTTTAGCGTCGATGTATACAAGTGAGAGATGCTTTGCAATAATCATATAAAACCCGGCACATCAATGTGACGATGAGATGTGCCTAAGTCGCGGCTGTCGAATGCAGTCGTTAAGACATCACTCAAAAATGTGCATACTTTTGATCGTCGATTCTTTATTTTCCCATGTGGATATCAACCTATCTTCAAAATTATTTACGTCGATCATTTTTTGCCAACACAAATGAAGAGACGTTTCGAGGAAACGCACATCGCTCATTCTACGCTATTAACAGCGACCATAAACCTCTTTAGTTATAGTTCTTAGTTAAACGAACATGCATCAGAAACACTTGATAATGTGAAGAGATTATTTACGAGTAAATAATGAAATAATAGTTTAGATAATGAATGCAAAAGTATGTGCTAGCTCCTATCACTGGTTATTTGGATTACCTGAAATAACTGTGAAGCATTGAAAAGTGCACCTTCAAGGGAGAATATGAAACGGCTCATCACTATTATATGCCTAGACCAATTTCATGATTAAAAATTGACCGAGTGAATTATCGTTAACCTAAAGGATTTTCCCCTTTTCGCTTGCCTAAACACCATAAACACTCAATAACGTGAAGAGATTATTTACTAAGAAACTTGGAGAAAATTAGTCGCCAGACTAGCACTATGAAATATTAGAGCACGCATATTGTCTACTGGTAATTTGTTGATGAGACTAGTTATAAAAATTTATCACTGACGGCCATCAGTAAGCGTTCTGCTCACTGGAAAGACGCGTTACGGTGATATTTTTCTTTTAACGGCTAATATCAGTTACAATTCCAGGTCACTGAAATTAACTGCCTATTGCTTGATAACGACACTTAAAAATATGAATAAAATATTTCCTTAATAATTCGGCTAAATGGCCATATTTTCAAAGAATGGAGAACCAATAATTTTCATTCAGTGCGAATGATACTCGATTTCATACTGAAAAATCGATCCAGGATGTTGCTTTCAAGGAGGCCCACCATTGATAAAAAAGCTGTTAATGTGCGGATTACAGCATTTTCGATAGGTGTACTGAATAAGGCACGATATGCAAAAGCATCATTGATAAGAAAAGTAATGTCATTGAATCAGACAGCATGATATAAGCTTATCTCCTCAAAGGTAGAACAACTGCGTTTTATTTTACCCCATTAGAAAAGGATTTTGAACATTTTTTGAAAAAAAAAACTCGTTCATTTGTGCTATGAAAAGAAAAAATGACATCAAATGCAACCACTAAGCAGCAAAAAGATTGACATAAGATCAGCTACGATATGCGCATCTGCAATTTCGACCATCAGACCAGCTGGCTTCCTCATTTTATTCATTGAAAGATTTATTCTTTTAAAAGGTTTTTTTCCGTTATGATACGATTGTTTAAGGTAAAAATGAACCTTTCGAAAAATATGTACAAATTCCTCATCCCTTAAGTGATTATAACTCTTCCTGAAGGGTAAATTAAATCAAATTGAAAATCGATCTGAGAGATTGATTATGAAAGAGATTATGAAAGAGAATTTTTCACTTTTTGTGGAATTAATTTCCAACTTCGAAGCTATCGAAAGGACTCGTAGGCACATAAACGAATAAAAATGGACAAAACGATGTAAGCAGGTGCCTATGGATATGAAGTGGGAAATGCTCATTAATCCTCTACCACTTCTAGTTTGTGTAGAAACCAATAGAAAATAAAATTGTACTAATACAGATATCATTTCTCATCTCTGCTCGAATAAATTTTCAAGCATTTGTTCGATTATAATAAAGAAATATTGCCCATTTTCAAAAGCGAATATTGTATGTAGTGCATTCCCTGGAAAAATTCACATCAAATTATGAAGACTGTACCATAGGCGGATCTCTAAATCTCTTCCATAATTTGAAATATAGGTCCATCTTTCAGGAATGTTTTTATTTTTGGCAAAAAAGTTCGCCTAAAAGCACCTTACACAATTTCTTTCTTTATTAGATCAGATATTTAACGATTTCTACGCAAAACTTCCCTCTGCTGCATCATATTTTCAGCCAGTGCTAATCAATAGACATCATTTGCAAAGCACAATCTTATAATCGTGCTCGCATATGCGCAGTCAACAAATTCCGCGATTGCTTTTCGTTGAGAAATTCCCCAAGGAAATATTTGTTCAAGGCAATTGTATCTATGATGGATGCGCCACTCAACAACATCTTCACCAGACGTGATACCAAGCAGCAGCGTTAAATTTGAAAACTTTCATAGAAGAAAACTCTCTATAATTCTTCGAATAAGTGGAAAATGCTTACAAAGAGTCAAACGCAAGTCATTCATCAATATTTCGGCTTTCGTTTTTTTTTCTAAAACGGAAAGAAAACCTCCGATCCCGAATGTGCTTTATTCGAATATTAGATAAATTCAAGTAGCTTCAATAATTACAACTGAATGCAGTAATACCTCGATAACTAACCTCCTCTAAAGCTTTACGTGTATTTAGATGGTACTCATTTTTCCCGCAAGACGACGAACTCGCCTATTTTATAAAGGGATCTTATTTCTCTCGGAGTATAAATTAAATTTCATGTGCATAAAGGTCACGTCATAAAGCCCTCATACAATTCGCTCGTCACTTTGCCCTCGTCTCGATTCCTTCAAAAATTCGGTATGGTACTGTCATATACTTAAGTAAATGTGAATGCTTTTTTGAGACTTCGAAGCGTATAACCACATAGCCAAACGATATAATTCATTGAATTACGTCACAATCTTTTACAACGCAAAACAGTAATATACATCATGTCACGTTTCACCGTGTTTACCCACTTATTACTCCAGCTTATCAACGCTCACCTTTACAAATGATATCAAATCAGCATTATTAGTGCCATTCATATAGTGTTGTAAATTATTGAAGCATGAGTTTGTAGGTGCATTGGTGTTACAAACACCAAAAAAGGAAAATGTGCTGCACTCGCAATATTTCAAATCAGGAAAAAAGAAATTGTAGAAGTTCGTGCTGATCCCTCGTCAGCAAATTTTCAATATTTAAAAATTCTCCCATCACGTACGATGTGAGAATATTATCGCTGCGTACCCGCTGAACGATTTCGAAAAGAGAGCACAGCAATATTTGCATTAACGAACATGCTCTATGCATGGGAATAATTACTATAAAAATTAAAGTGAATTTACATCTTTTTACAATAAATTAAATAAAACTTTTCGATGATCAGTTGCTTTTTCGAATTTCAAATCATCTAATTTAAATTTGTTCTCTCCTGTTCTATTCACTAGACTAGAAATTAGGAGAATATCGGCAAATCAAAGTGGAGGAAAAAGCTAAACGTCATCAATGCTCAACCCATTGAGGTAACTAAGATGGCATTGAGGAAGACTGGAAAGTAAGTTTACATGTTAAGGATTTTATTATTTTATCATGCAAGAAGCCTCTGAGGTGGAATTTCTCTGAGGATGCCTCGGAATAATTTTTGCACCTGCAACAGTACAACCGACGACTCAATCAGTGCATGGAGATGCCTCAGAAAAGGTACACATCCATACGAGAGCGACTAACAGCAATGTGGAACTACGAATTGTCGAGTTATCAAACGTTGTCTCCCTTCTTACTGATCAGGTATGCGGAGATTCTTAACACAAAATACTTTAAATAGAAGGTTGAACGAAGTGATGAAGCTCGATTTCCAAATGCTTGCACTGCCCAAATGATCCATAATGTCCTCTTAATAAAAAGAAGCATTATTAGTGAAGTTGAGTTCATCCACGACAGTGTGGAACGTACATATGTATATGAATCAAAATGAGTATAGCACTTCATATGAAGGAATGTATCAATACTGTTTTCTCTTTTTTTTCAAGCAAGTCTGGAAACAAAAAGAACAAAGAAAGTCTTTATACCAGTCGGTATAAAAAGATGAACAGAGCGTTACGTAAACCTTAGTCATCGACCTCTGAAATTATTCGGCAAATATCGCCGAATTATTTCAGAAACTAGCAAATTTTGTTCTCTAAAGAGATTGGTAAGAAATGGTAGATTTATTGCATCACCTAATAGATACTTAAGCGTAAAGTGGAGAAGATGAGTACTATTCGGAGAGGATGAGAGGGATGGGAGACGAATGAAGGCGATAAATGTAGTCAACATAAATATGGCGTCATAATATATAATTCAGGCATGTTTATGTAATTTTTTTTATGATAGAACAAAGCACATATTAAAATCTATAAAGTTAGTACAACTTCTTAATTGAATTCATCCGCAACGAACAGCCTCTATGAAGAATTACGCCAATAACGCACCTCAAATAGGCATTTTAGAAACATTTCACAGCAACCTTATGTGTACTTGTAAACTTTATTTATTTTCTCATCTATGAGTTTCTTCGTCTATTTTTTCAAGCTTCCGCTTAAAGAATTTTTTTGTGAGGAAATTATTGCTGTCACCTTTGGAAACTGCCATATGACAAATACATTTATAGCTTATTTGTGCATCATATCACAAAATATATTTATACATAGGTTAATTATAGCTTAATTAGTGGAAAATATAAACGATGCGATCGTGTCAGATAGGCGAACGAACCTAAAAACTAAGTTTGGTACGGCTGGTATCAAGGGACTGTTCCGAATTGCCATTAATCACTTAAATTAATTAAAAATTAAACGCCTCATGAGCAGAGCACAAGAGAACTGAATGAGTGGTTCAAAAAAATGACATCTTTATTGCTCCACTATCTGTCAGATGAACCTAAATTTGGAAAACTAATCAATTGCCCTAACTGTACGATCATCAATCATGATGAGTGATTCCAACAAGGTATTATCTTCGATAAAACTCATATTGCTCCATTTCCGGTAAATATTAAAAGCAGTTCTCACTTTCAAAATCACCCATCTTTCTCCACAACTCTTTTCATCAAATCCGCTTTGTGTTTACGATAAAAGTCGCAATGACGTCTATACAGTGCTTTCTTTAATTTTACACCTATTTAAGATTCTTTCATTTTCATCGCAATTCAAAATTTGCGTACAAAGTAAAACGTACAATGAATGCAATAGGAAATATTTGTAATATTAAGGAAAAAACATTAAGGGAAAGAATAATTATACACGGGATGAAAAAATCCAATTTTGTCTCTTCATTGAGAAAAAGGAACAAATAAGAAGATATGAGTAGGAAAAAATGATCTTCTATGCGAATAATCGACTCGGATCAGTAGTCTAGCTCCTCTAGCTCCAGATCTCTAGATTTATACCTCATCAGTGTGAAGAAATGCATCGAGTTTAAAAAGTTTTTAGACAAAGTGATCAGAGACTCGAGAAACAGTTTCAAAGGCACTAGAACTCGGAGTTATTTGAGACTCAATTCCGGTTCCGTCGAACTTTAAATTGCACATAATAATGAAAGTGGTCAGCTATGAGTTTTAGAAAAGAGAGGAGGTATGTGGGAGGAGAGGAGAAGAGAAGGATATGGGGAGTCTCGCAAGACATTCATCAACATTATGTTCCCTAGCTCCGTACTCACCACCCGTGTTATCCCGTCCGCATAGAAACCGAGACAGGAATCAGATGATTCGCATCAGCGATGCTCGACCAAAATCAAACGTCATAACATCGTGGCCGTATCTGTTTAGCAAGACAATGAGAGAGTCCACAGTGCCGTGCGGCCAGAGCAACGAAGTACTATAAGGTCTATTCCACAGCGCAACACCTCAACGATCTGTTGCCAGGCAAAGGGAATCCCAATTGCGCGGCAATACTGTGACAAGGCTTTAAGATGTGACCGTGACGCAGCAGAACTATAACAGAAAAAAAGATATGATTCATTCACAGCATCAGCAAAAACTGACGTGAAACCACGTAGACTGAAACAACTTCCATCCGTATGAGAGAGAAACTGACAAAATCTTGCAGGTCATGTTTTTATCACCTAAGAACTCGTGAACAAAAAGTACAGGAAATGAAGGTGTGAAATTGGCCACTGCAATGATTAAAAAAAAAAAATTCACATATTTGCATATTTTCACTTCAGTATAAAACAATTTGTGAACAGTTGAAAATTTCAGCTAATCTGAATTCTAACTGCGGTAAGAAATTAACAAGTGGTTGAACTACTTTAGGAAGTAAGTTCTCAATAAATTACCGTCAACTAAGTTTAAAGCGATGGATGAGGAATGCATTACCGGGAACAAATGAAACAAATATCTCGCAAGAGATTTCAATACGGAAGAGATTCATTCATATGAAAAATAAATACGATAAACGTTCAACTATTTTGCATCTCTATCATATATTCGAAGGTTTTTCAGTGAGAAATATCTTCTCATTCAAGGAAAGTATCCGCACTCGATAAAACAACTTCCAGTAACGCAATATTTTCGACATTACTTACGTTACATTGTAAAATTAATGTATCATTAAATGAGAACTCACAATTTTAAGACTTGTGATATAAAGCGAAGATGAAAAAAGCGAATAAACTAAATCAACGATTCAGAAGAAATATCACTCTGTCGAAAACATTCGGTGCTATTTATGAAGGATATTTAGATTAGAAATAAGAAAATGAGCAAACCTTTGCTTCGAAGTGAATACCGTGCTGGTAGGCGAGCTCATTATGCAGTGGAATGCGGCAGTCGTAGAGATCCTCGGGAATGATATCATACGGCCCATGTTTCTTCTTACCCGGCATCCTCTAGCAGTTCTATAATTCATTTCATTTTCACATCGTCTTAGTAGTTCGTTATTTGTTAATAAGAAGACTCACTAATCTTTGATAAGAATAAGGAATTTATAAATGATCCGAGAATGGTTAGCAGAATGCTTTGAGCGTTTATATGATAAATTCACAATAATTCTAGAAAGTTTTTTGTATAAGCATCCTCACGGAAAAATTAAGGAACTTCCTTCGTATTTGCAGGATTTTAGGATTATCCTTCAGCAAAATATTTTTATAGATTGCAAAAGAATTCATAAAAGAGATATTCGCAGTAAAATGTCGTAACAAAAAGTACTAGCAGTAAAACAGTTTAATAGGAGCATACCCACACGTATATTACATAAGCTCATATTAATCTGGAAAGACAGCCTAGAAATTCCCGGCCTCATATTCAAGCTACAAGGGCGGGATTCATCGTATTTTACTCGTTATCGATTCGCTGCGTTCTCGTTTCTCGCATTTCTTCTGCCGCCTCAGACATCACCTATTTCAAAGAAATTCCGAAAATGGAAGACTGAAACTTCTCATTGGGATCAAGATCGACTTGACGGACACTAAAGTTTGTCGAAGGAATTCAACCTCAAATTTTTTATAGTAACTGAAAAAAACCTCACAGTGCCACCTTTGATCACAAACATTTCAACATTTTCGATGTATTACTATTTCAGTCGCTTTTCGTATTTTTCGAAAATATTTGAATCATTTAATCAGTCCAATTTCAGTGACTCTCATATCAGTTGAATTTAATTTTGCAAGAAGTTCCCTTCTCCATGTAATGGATCATTTATGGCGTTGATAATGATGCTTATCATAATTTTCTTATATGCCTTTGCGTTTAAGCGACGTATTGCGTTATGCATAATGCTACTCCTCAGGTGCATAGAATTTTATTGTATTATATCATAGGCGAAAAGCAATGCGTAGAAAAACTTTGAATATCAAAAATGGGGCAATATGATTACGACTATCAATAAAATAGTATGAATCTTTTTGCACGATCAACTAACAAACTTCCAAATTCGGGGAAAAAGCGAGTTTCTTCTTTACCTCTTCTCCAGTTCTTTATCTTGAATTATGAAAAATAGACTTCAAGTTAATGCTCTTTATCCCTCCGTCTCCCCATGCCATCCATTGGAAAGCGCTTCCACATCAAATTGAAAGAGTTTTCAAATAATTCATTCGTAACCGCCCGCTGATACGAGATTTGTTTATAGATTTAAAACCTAATCAATCCCTAATTTATATTTGATTCATTTGATAGCTTATTTGAGTCTTATAACGAGCAACCAAAAATCGATACCTAAACTAAGCTAAAAGAAGCAAATATCGATGAATGCGCCACCTGCTGAGATCTTTTGCCACTTTAAAGACGCCAACAATCATCCAGACTTTATTCCGCACAGCGGTCTGATCAATTTTATCAATGATATATGTGAAAAGATCAGGACTGATCAGAAATGTTACGCATTTTTCGATTCATTTCTTTAATCTACAAATGATTTAATAGTCAAAAAAGTTAAGAACTCATTTCGCTTCCACGCCATCCTTTCCACGTCTAGCAATTAGCACATTCCACTTTTCACATAGCACCATTTCAACACGTGTAACTTCTCATCATAACTTTATATTCAGTAAACTCTCTATCTACCATACGAAATGGCACAAAGATTTTTATTCAAGTTTTCAGTTTCCTGACCATAGGGAAATTTACGCACTTTACAGATAAGATAATCATATCATTAATGCAAAACGATCGTCCATCAACTATTTCCGTTGGCCGGTAATTCATCTCTTTAAAGTCATTTACAGTCAATTTTTCTTATATATTTCTTATTCTGACAAAATTCTCTTATCACAGGTTTGAACTTCATGTGATGATATCGATAATGCTATCATTTCACTGGAATCAAAATATTGCGTTATTCAGTTCGTCGAAAGATGGGAGATTTTGTTGTTTTCCTCAAAATATTTCAGCACACTTCCTTAGGCGTACGGTAAAATATATTTGCGTGTATAATCGTTTTGAATTATTTTCTCATAGACCAATATGAGGTACTTGCATTTACCCATTAAGGTGTATCTTTGATTAATCTTTACATTTTACTGTACAGAATGCTTATATCTGATATGTGTAAGCGACTATACTTTATTTTAGAAAACAAGCACTACTACGACTATACTGCGTTTGCATTCAATGAATTTTATTCTATCTGGCGCTCTATTTTTACACTCCTCTACAAAGAAACTGAAACAAAAAAGCCACTTTATCGGTGAGGCTGAAAAACATCGCTCACAAATCAAACTGCTGTGGCGCACGCCCACAGGACTTTTCTATGTAGAAAGTGCTATTTATGCTGCACGATTGCCGGACTAAACTTAGACTGGATCGTTACTGGACTGAACATCAATTGGATCATTGTCGGTCTGGACTTACATTGGATCATTACTGCACTGAAGCTACATGTAGTCAACAGCTGAAGTTTTCCATCCGGTTATCAAATATGTTCATTTGATCGTCTATATCATTTATGTACATTTGCGCCCATGAAGATATAACGTATTCAAAAATGCTTACTATAATGAAGGTAAACAATTGTGGTTTGTAGAAAGTAGGGAAGTACTCGTTGAGTTGCAAGCAGATACGCTGAATTATTTTCGAACTCAGAAATTTCCCCACATTCCGCCAATAACCGTTTCTTTGCACACAGCTCATTTCCTCATAAATCGAATCATGCGTCTCATTTTCAATTATTTTTCCCTATTATTACTTATACTTAACTGATGGATATAATTTAAACTTATACAGCCTAAACATAAATCTTATTTTTCGCTTTCTTTTCACATTTTCTGATGAATTCAGGCAAAGTATTTCCTGTTTCCCCATTTTGAAGTCACAAATTTAGATTGGTGAGTAATGAAAAAAATTCGATATTTTCAGAAATTTCTTAATTGTTTTTTTAAAATCTGATCCATTTGGTTGTTTCACCTCTACCGGGCAATTTATCTACTCATTATAATAAATGTTGCGCTAGTGGGAAATTATCTACATTTAACGGGCAACTGGAGATCGATTCGTTTAGCAATTTCATTGGTACTAAAATCACCTCCCTGGCAAAACGACTGCGACAACAATCAGCAGTTGAAACCTTATCGAAAGTACATTTGTAAGCGGCGAAGCAATAAATAGCGTACGCAGATGAACGCTAATTCGCGAATATATACAGCGAATCAATAATGTGGTGATTATAGCATCTCATAATATCAAAGGCAAATGTAAGAGTTGCACAATGTCTTTAAGGCGGTTGATCGCATACCGTCGAAAATGATGAGCAAAATCTATTGCATAATGTATCCAATGAATAGCAAATTTCGAGAGCTTCACCATTTTTCGTACGATCCTACTATGTTCGAGAGAGCACTTAATTTGCACAACAAATCAACAGATTAAAATTGAGGGAAAATGGTAGCTGGAAACTTACAAGGGAAAAAATCTTATAAGTGGAAAAAGCTCATAGAAGTTGTCGATTTTACTGGAAAATAGGTACTGCTCAATGCACTGTTACTTTTATCGTCGAGCATTTTTTCCATTTTATCCCATCAATGAAGTCATAAAAAATTTCAGTAGTGTGCCATCATTTCTGGTCTGCATTTGAGGTCATTGAACTTATATAAAAAGCATATACTGAAAAATTTCCTCCTCCCCCCTCTTCAACAAAATTCATTTATGCAGTGAAATTCTTAAATAATTCGGGACGAAAATGCATTATGAAAAAATAGGGCTGCGAGCGATGACTAAATACTTGACTTCAATTAATAATAGGCGCAAAGTAAAAGGAAACCAATAACAAATAGAATAATTTTATAGTTCATAAGCGAGGAGGAATTTAAAGATCGCCGCAAAAGTAAGTAACTGAGGAAAAGAAACTTACGAGGAATTTGCGACGAAAGGAAATTTGCAGATAGAGAAATGTAATTGTTGTGCGTAATGAATAAGTAATCATCTCTGAGCAGTTTTTGCTGCATTGCCTAAAGGTGTCGTTCTCAGTTAATGCAAAAGAAATGTTTCGCACCTGAGTTGCTTAAAAAAATGCTCCAAAGAACCATATTTATTGATGAATTTTTTGATATTCGATGCGAAAAATTTTTACAAACTATCCGTTTCATAGTAACATAAACCTTTCATAATAAACCAGCATGAGATAACCTAACATGAATATCTTCACGAGGCGTAATCTGAGTGCTAAAATCTTGCAGTTTCATAACAGTAGCAAAAAAAAGACTTGAAGATCGAGCGGTGATTTAAGCTGCTTTTCTCAAAACTCTTAACAACGGCTATTGGAAAAAAAACATACTAAAAAATTTTGTTACTTTACATGGTCGAAAAAGCGAATGATAAGTGGCACTACATAAAAAATTTTTTGGGATATTTCAGTTATCTAAACGAAATTATTCCAAGAAAAATTTCCCACTTAGGTACTAAAAGGTCAAGACCAAGAAGGTCAACATTCGATGGTATTAAAAGATAGGTCAAAATTTTGGAAAATTTCATCGATAATACAGTTTAAATTTCCGCGTTGTTTGCCTCACTTCATAAGTGAGGAGAAAAGCATTAGGATTTCCACTAAGCGGAATATCATTCCGTCAAAGAAAAAATCGGCAAAGTCCTCGAAAACAATTTCAGTCATTCTTTGCAAAATTCTTCTATCAGAAAGACTCATAGGTTACTTTGAAACGAAGTTGGCAATACAACTATGACGCATTTTGTAGATTTTAACAGCATTACATTTATATTCATCAAACTCCAGGTCAAGAATATGACGGATAATTTCATCAACAAAAATTGCACCAATTGCGGTTGCATTGTGATCGGTCGAGCAAAGACAAACTTTAGTTGCCATAAGTCGGGAAAAGTTTTTATGCTGAATCCGGATGCGAAACTTAGATTACGCAACACTAAAAATAATTCTGTGGAGAAGGAGCTAATGGAGTATTTAGTGGAAAGTTTAGAAGGCAAAATGCAAGTGATAAAGAAGAATGCTTGTGAATTTAAGCATTACTAATCTTCATAATGTTGCACTTAGATGAGAACTTTTTCAGCGACAATATTGGCAAATTTGAGAACAATAATCTTCGTTTTCTGCGGTAAAAATGCTCATAACTAAATTCAATGCAGTATTATTTTCAATTTATGCTGTAAAAAAAGCGTTGAATTTCACAAAATTTGTTTCGTTGGTTTCTTTCATTCTCTTAAGTTTCTTTATGTGAAAAAAAAAATGTAAAGAAAAATTGAAAATAAAGCACTCTTAGACGAAAGAAGAATACTATAAGAGCGTTTTTTTAAACTTTCCGGACTTCCAGTAATTGTGGAGTTCATAGTCGCACTGAATGAAGTCCTCGTATTTACGAGATCAATTAAAAATAAACTAGAAAAAAAGAGAACATTTTATCTTAATATGGCAAGTTTATTCAACCTTATTCGAACATATTTCAAGTGATTTCCACTTTAAGGCATTAGCAGCACGTATTTTGAGCAATAATCAAATTAAGATTGCTTTGGAAATCAATTTTCGGTGAATAGAAAAGATACCACTGTAAACTTTGATGATCGTTTCGAGCGATATTAGGGAGACGTTAAAGAACGCACCGTTTAGCACGATTCTAACAGTAAAGTATATATAGCAAGAGTTTCAACGCTACTAATAAATTGATCATTTGATCAATATCGATCGTTAGTAGATTGATCGGTGTTAACGCGAATGAAGCTGAATTTAAGCGTCACAGATATGACGCACATTTTTTTGCAATCGATAATCTAAGCAAATGATCTCTTTAAGAATTCATCAATTTGACATTTTCTGATGCAGGCATAGAACGACTGTACATCCCACGTCGATCAACGAACTATCATCAGCTACGATGGAAGAGGTGAGTTTTCTCTTCGAAATGCACATTACTGATTTGCTATATTACTTCTATGCTCTTTCAAATGTCATATATGGAGAAATTTGATGGTTTTGTTTGGTTATAACAAACTTCACTAAGGAATGTACACCACAAACGAGCACGTATTTTCGCCCATTTGCTTGAGAGTCTAAATTGAAATTGCATCAAATTATCAGACGCGATGTTTTTTCAAGCCGTAAAACCCATAGTAATGAGTTTACCACAAATGCATTTATACTATGAAAAAGTCTCCGATTGAAAATTCGTTCTAAAAGATGTAAAATTTTTCATAAATTATTCAAGTATGAAAGCGCCATGAGGTCTGTAGATGAATGTCATTCTATAATACTGCCTTGCTGAATTTCTACACAAAATTACTTTCACGGCGCAACTTTGCTGTTTTCATGATTCAAGAGAATTTCTGCTAACAGTGGCAACAAGATTCTGCACCTGTAAAGGCGCCCAGATGCTCATCTGCCACAACTTAAGCTACACGTAAAAAACTTTATGCCCCACAGATTCTATAACTCTCGACGTCATAAAAATGTTCAGCGTTTTCATACTGCTCTTGTTGGTTTGAACAACTGGTTGATTTTATAGTTCAAAATGTAGCAGAATATATATCTTATCAGTCTTACGCGCAAGCTTCATCTCACTCTGAAACGCTTTTGCCAGCTATCAACACTGACATCTTATAGAAAAATGCTTTTGCCCGCAGCATTACACAACTGGGTGAGAGTTCCGAGTGTTAAGATCTCACGTTTTCTATTTAGCGCAATATTTAAAAGTATATAAAATTTGAAGCGAATTCTTTTAAGCTCGTTTCTGTAAACGTTCAGCAAAATTTTTCGAATCCCCTCCCTTTGTGTCCAGTCGAAGTTAAATGTATCTATGAAGTCTCATCATTCCATTCGGACATCCTCAACGCGATACAGGGAAGAAATATTCATAATGGAATGGAGGTCAATTAGCAATACGATGAAACGAAGCTTTGCTTGTAGAACTCGAAGTACTTAGATGCAGAGACCTTAATCGCTCCCTGAAGTGTATAGTGTTAGCGCGTAAGAAATATTAAGAAGAAAAATTTATGGAAGTGTTGTATAGACATAACAATGTTTTTGTCACTGATGAACGGTAGTTCGAAAAATTGAAAGAAAGCTTCAGTCAAAAGCACTTCAGTCTCCGATGAAATAAAAGTCACTTTGAGCGCGGCCACTTCAGGATAAAAGATGTTGGAGGAGTGAGTGAGGGGAGATGACGTATCAATTAAAGAGCTCACCATATTTTCATGAAAATCAGCGAGACGGGTTCCATAATTCTGGATGATTTGCAAAATACAAGTGCCATAAGTTATTAATACATCTTTGCTACCTAATGCAAGAAAAAAACATTTCTTCAAATGCGATATCGCTACTTATTCTCGCATAAGATCTTCGCTGCTAAGGCGGTTCTTGGAAACTGCGTCCTATTAAAGTGCAGAATCTCAAAATTATTGGAGTAAAGGTCGTTTCTCTTGAGATTAAAAGATTGCAACAGTTTGGCGCCTAATGCAACTGTCATCTTTTTTCTTCTTGCAACAATTGCACTGTGAGGCATTTGTGTGTGTGCAAAAATGTTGCAGGTTTTTGCAGCATTGCATTAGAAGAAATTCGATGAAATAATTCTCTTCCCTCAAAATTTTTCTTTGCTGTTTATCTTTCCGCCATCGAACACCACTTATATTTTCATGGTCATTGTCGTACTGCGTTGATACGTTGACTGTCGAAAGTAACTGGATGTCGAATTTGGGTCATAAGCCCCAAAAAAAACGGGCATATAATAATCAACCAACTATTACACAACCAATTTTCTTTGCAATCGATATGACATTATTCCAGGTCCTATTATTAGTGATAGAATTAGCATCTTCCTGTGTAGTTAAATTTTGGCGAAGAAAGGAGGGGGAATAGTTGAGGGAAACAGAGGTGATGTTTACTAATCCTCGTCAGTCATTTAGAGAAATAAGATAAACGAGCTAGAATTTCAGTAAATTTCCTCCTCATTATAGTATACTTTTATTTTATTAGCAGATATTAGCAAATCACTGAGTAGCTCAACATATTTGGAGACATCTTACACATAACGCAACAACAAAAATTTGAACGACTGGTGGTTGCAACTGTAAAATCTTCGCATATTTGCCTTCCGGCTAGGGTCTTATGTATTGTGCGCACTGCTAATCGACTCACGCAAAAGATTCTGAAATATGTCGCCTGCAGTAACCGTAGGGCCATTTTGCCCTTCCCTGCAGCCAAAACCCATTTTTGACAGGGAATTCATCTTGTCAGCTTGAAATTATATGCATTGTTTATAGCCTATTGCATTCATGAGTCATCATTGTTGATGCGTTTCTTCTTTGCTTATGCGTCATTTGCCCTCCACTTTTAAAGATTTGTTCAATTTCTTTGTGCTTTTATATTTTGAATGATTACATCGAACTCATAAAAGTTTATTTAGGACAGTTCTTTTCTTATTGTCCGATAAATTAATTTTATTTTTTAAACTGATGAGGGTGAGATGTAGCAAGATGGCATTTTTAATGTAATCATAAAAAGCACCTTCAAGGTTTCCACTGCATAAAAAATTCATTTTTTGAAGTGACATTTGAAATTGCTCTCTTATGAGCCATAAAGAATGCCGTTATATGGAAGAAAAGAATATGCGACTATAAAAAATGATTTTAACGTTCTCGATGAGTGAATCATCCTACCTTCCTCCTTCCAAAAGCCGTTTTGCCCTTCTGTCCCCATTTCTATAATAGAATACTCTAACGGAAGACTAGAAACAAGAGAGAAACTGACGAGAAAAGATGAAATCGAGAGAAAAATCAAAGAAAAGCGAATAGTGGAAAAAAAGAATAGAGACTAAAAAGCGAAAAAATGTTGCAATAAATGAAATAGACTGCTGAGCCTAATATAGTATGAAAGTTTCTTATCTGTAGGTCATAATGATTTTTATTTTAGTACGATTTCTTCTAATAACTTGAAGCAAGCAGTTAAAAAATGAAAAATTAAGGAGGTCGCACGTTGATGGAAATGAATTCTGTGCATTTGTGAAATTGCTAAAATTTAGGGAGGAAGTCATCTGCGTAAATGCTTTTAGGCGAATCAATTAACTGCGATTACACATAGAGAATGTAAATAACTATGAAAGCTTTCACTTTTTTTAATAAGCGAATCAACAGCATTTTATCTAAAAAGTAAATCGAGAAATTTTCGGCAGCGATTTGAAATTTTTTCTTCCGGTCAACTCGTCTACATTAATCGGCTATTGGAATTTATCAGAAGCACAGCTATGAACGCGGATGTTTATCAGAACACATGAAAATAAGTGCTGGCTGGCACTCTCCTCTTAGGCGAGTGAGTTGCGGTTATCTTTTTTTTCGGGTCAACAGACGAAAAAATATCGGCAATGATTTGAAAAAAAAATGTGAGAAACTCAAAGATTTCTAGTTCCATTGGCAATGCGGAGATATTTATTTATTATCTAACAATGCGGTGATTATTGCAGCTTAGAAAGTCAACTCTCGTTTATTTTCATCTCATAATGTAATCGATCGACCTATGTGCCTCTGTGCCGTCTCGGACGATATCCCGGATCTACATGAAACGGGATCCGACCCCGTTGGTTCCACACGGTTTGGCTGTCATCATGCTCACCTGTAAGCCACTACTTCTCTCTCCTTTCTCCTCTTGCATATCGATATCTGCAAACGGTTATCGGCTTTTGCCCTCTGTTTACACTCGCTCCCTTCATTGTCAACGGTAGCAGTCACAATAAATTCCTACTTCTTTCCACGTCTTTATCTACTTGAATAAATTTTTACACGATCGCATCATAGTAACATGATCTCTCGACATGCGGGTTACATGTGTCTATCTTTCATTTCGTTATGGAATTTCAACTCAAAAACCATAGCAGCAATGAAATCTACGAAAGACGATCAACTTCGAAAGCAATCCTCTCAACGTTCTCTAAGAGAGAACCTTCAAACCTTTCTGCTATGATCTTGGATTGGAGCTGATGACAACAAGAGATGCCGTCGAATTTGCAAGCCGAACTTGCTTTAAGTAGGCTAGGTCCGACAAAAAAAAAAGCAATTTTATTGCCTCGTGTCACGCTAAATTACTTGATTTTGACGATAACCATATCATCAAGATTTCGCTCATCGTTTACAAATATTTGTTAAACAATGTTGTCTAGTTGTTTGAAGCGCAAAAGTATATCTGCACTTAACGCCTGCCTTTCAGTTTGATGTCTTAAATGCGACTTGTGATCTTCTCGAAAGTAGTGAAACCGCTTTATCCTAGCATATCATTCATGTGGATGTGTTGCTTATCCATCATGGAAAACTCTCAGCAATCTTTTGTGAAATATATTCGTATAGGATAACGAGAGAGCGAGATAAAGAATCTCTGCTATATTTATTACTTTTTTTCTAATATTAAGCTTTACACAATTCAAACGTCGACGAATTTTCTGAAATAATAATGCAGAATACAAATTTCCAGCAGAATAAGTGAACAAGTAACGTCAAACCTTTCAAGGAATGTATTTTGTTAGCGCAGTAAACTGATCTGTGACGAGAAAAAAACCGAGTATTGCATTAGCGGAATAATTAAAGGAAATTGAGTTCGACATGAAAGCCCAAGAATGGGCATCCAATTTTACGCAGTTATTCACAGCGATGACGGCATGCTATTCTAATGTTTTGGAAAGATGGAAAACTTAAAGGGGTTAGTGAATAATGAATGCTATAAGTTTTGCGATGCTTAAAATCAAAACATCAGAACCGGAAAGAGAAATTCAGAAAAAACAGAAATGGAAAATTATTCAAAGCATCATAACGAGCAAGGTTGAAGAAAGAATTCGAAAAATACACATGATTAATCTCTACTATACTTTTTAGAAGAAATTTAAATAAGTCACATTGAGGAGACGCCAGGAATCAGGTATCGAAATCAACTTAAATGCATAGCCATTGGAAATTTGTGATCATCAGCTTATGTGAACCAATGCAATAATTTGCGCCAACTGCATTCTGTTTGTTAGAAGAGATTATTAGCATACTCCTCGAAGAAACAGAATGAGAAGAGAGATGATGGCATCAATTTCGCGGAAACGAATTCATCTCATTAGTACGATTTGCTAATAAAGAACGCTTCAAGAGTAAAACTTATTAAAAAATTGCTGCAAACAACTGATGTTCTCATTGAAAAAGGCAAAAAAAAGTTGTTTTTCTTTGTCAACATGATTCGGTAACTGAAGTCAGACACTTCGTTTTGTTGAATAAATGTTGAATGAACATCGCACATATAACTTTTTCAATGACTTTTAAAGGTTAACTATAAAGTTCAAAGGTCAACTATAATAATAACTATAAAATAAATCATCTGCAGAAAATATTTCACAGAATTTTTACCATTCATTCGATTTCTTACGCAGAAAACATCAAAAAAAATTTTTTTATTGTAAATTAAAGCGGTAAAATACTCTTATCCTTACTCTCATTTATCGATATACTGAAAAAAGAGTAATGAGTAATCATTTTCATTAGAAGATCTACATGGCGGATGGAACAAGCAGTAAACAAAAAGAAAAATCGAGTTCCTCACGCCCTATCCAACAATTAAGTGCTACAAATGAGGGATTTATTACATCGCGGATAGATGTGACAGAAGACGAAATCACCCCTCTTCCTATTCAACCTCTTCATATCACTTATCACTATCATATCAATCGTTAGCAAATATCGAAGTTAACTGCTCATAAACATGAAATAGATATTTTGTAGGTTTAAATAACTGTAATTTAAGAATACTGTAACCGAGATATTGGAGCAATACATCGCACTACACCACATCCGATACTCCTCAAAGCGGTTATTTAACCCGTCAAACGTTTTCATCGAATTTTTATATGGTTAATAAAGTGGATAATAAATAACCGGTTGAGAGGATTGCTTGTGATGAACGAATCAGCGCTCGAAAGAAATGATAGTGTATCAATCGAACCGCACTGATAAATGACGTCGTTTTAGGTAAATAAAAAAACCATTGGGCTTTTTTTGTTTCACTTGATGACGCAAAATGGTGGTCAGTGTAATGCGATGAAATGTTGTCTAAATGAAGCGTTCTTGACTCGATTTTTCTCGTTCATTTCGGTTCGAATCTTATCGGAATAAAAAACTGTAAAGCTGTGATTATGAGGTTTAAACGCTGCTGCATGTATTAATCCAAACAAAAGAAGACGCATATTCGATGAGCATTCAAAGATGAACGTTGTGTATAGATTAATGCGGAAATTTTGTTTTTTCTTCACAGGTAATACCCACCTCTATGGTAAGCGGAGGCAATATCAAATAAATCGTTGAATTACTATAAGGTGCTTTCTTAAAAAGTGATATGCGAAGAGAAAGTTTTCAGCAAATTATACGAATATCGATCAACAAATGAGTAACGCATAAATTTAAATCCATTATTTTTTTTGTCGAATTTTCCAAACATTTCTAAAAAAAAATTATTCTCACATATTTGGAGGAAAACTAAAACACAATGGAATCTTTGCGAGGAAATCCAGAAAAGTTGCCAAATGACAATTCTTCTGGACGACTGCAAATGATTTTCGGCAACAGCCGCGTGCAACCGCCTTGTCAGCTACACAGTACTTATCATAATAGAGTAAGTAGGATGAACGAAATGAATGGTTGCCGATGGATCATCGAATATTGGCATGAGTAATAATTATTTGTTGATGACTAGCGAATATACTGAGATAGATTGAGTGTTGCCTTTAGTCCAAAACGATGAGAATTTCGAAATTCAAAATTTTTCAGTGATGATTTCTCAATATGCTCAGCTAATTCATTAGCATAACAGGTAAAAAAACTGCACAAAAAAGTTCCATAATATTTTTCCTGTAGGATATACTGGTTGCAAAAATATTCCATTAAAGAATTTCATCATTAGCATACATTCGACTGATAAAAAAGAATTGCAAAAATTCACAATATACTGATGACGATGAAAATAACCGCATCAAGCATGAAAACGCAGAAAATAAGAGAATTTGTCGATCTAAACACAGCACATACTGTACTTTGAGAATTTCGTTGACTGTTTCTTTCTTTCAATCATTAGCTAAAATTGTCGCATAGACAAACGGATAAGCAAATATGCGAATATAGAGAGCAAATCCATTCGAACATTTATGCAAAACAAGAGTGGTAATAGTTACTAAAAGCAGTTATAAAAATTAAAAAGTAATAGATGAGCAAACGCCCTAGCCATCGCTCCCTTGTGGTATTTGATGAAAATGAGGCAATAATTAATTACTTCCATAAGTCCATTAACAGTTTAGTTTTCATATAAATTGACTTAAAGCTTTGGAAACTATCACTCATCGCATGAAGCTATTTTTAGAAGCTACCTAAATTCTTTATTCAATAGGTTAACATACTGTATTTCAAAAAACTTCGAAACGAATAAGCTCGATAAAGCCTTAAAGTGTTTACTGGAAGGAATTTCCTCTGCTGTCAATTTCAATATCTCAGTAGCGAAGCACATTGAATCGAAGCAGTTGTGCTTTTCACTTACGAATCAATAATCAATCTATTTCCCCGAGAATACTTTACAACTTTCGCAACGATTTTCTTTCTTATAAAATGAATATTTTCTTTCGTTGCAAAAATATTTTTATCGTACATTCTAATGGATTTGAAAGAAAAAAAATTTCCGTTTTTATTAATAACATAATTAATTAATGATCAATTAACGTAATTAATGATCATATCATAGAGAAAAATGTCTATTTAGACAATTTACAGCTTTTGGAGAAAAACAACTTCTTCGGCATTTGATTTCTTTCTTACTCTACGCTGTCGTCACCGAACAAAAGTCCAGCTTTGAGAATAATAAGCTGCCAACGATGAAAGAGTCAGTAAAACAACTATGAAATAAAGGAAAATGTCATCATATCAATGAAGTGAGGAAACTTCGAAGGAAAAAACCCGACTAATTGAGAGTTTATTTCCTAGCAGCTAAATTCATAACTCTGCTTCTAGTGAGCTTTTGAAGAGCCCTTTTTAATCTTAATTACATATTTCGTTATGACTTACTGTAACATCTATGACACGAATTTTGAGTGAAATTAAAGAGAATAAACCTCAAAATTTACAGAAATAAAAGGATCTAATAAAAGATCTATGAATTACTTCCAGATTCTATTGTAGATTAATTCCACCATTTCTTTTATCAGTTAGTACTATAAATTGCGTGGTACAATATATGAATAAAAACTCCCTTATATTAAAGCGAAATCCTGACGATACAGTGGATTTTTTCACAGCAGATTACTTATATACCACAATGATCAATAATCGCTGCGATGTTACAATTACAATGAGAATTCTTTAGAATCGAATACTAATACTTACTTTTTAGAGGAAATAAATCGACACGCAGCGAGTAGGCTTTATTTATATAGCGTTTTTTTTTTCACTTCCTTAGAGAATAAAATAATTTTTTTCAATAGATGTTGAGAAATTTTATCACAACTATGCTGTCATAAGAATATTTCAATTTTTTAGAATATTAATTACTAAAAAGTTAGTACAAATTTATTAATTTTCAAGGATTTTCACCTAAATCCTCAGAATTGCAATGCGGATTCGAACGAATAGTAAATGATGAATATGGATTGATGGATATCTGAGGGATCAAATTAGAATTCTACTGCTAGTTAGTTATATTAACTCACAAATAAAATGAGTGGGAAATGTTTGAGTTATATTTGACGATAATGAGTGCTCCAATATGAATGAAACAATCGTTTGGAAAAAAAAAATCATTTCAAATATTATACTTTAATTTTCGCTTAGTTTCTTTGATTGTTATGATGCGTCACATTCGTTTTAGATATCTTCTATCCAAGATAGGGTATATCCATAATAATGAATAAAAATGACTACAATTTGAAAAAAAAAAAGAAATAATCCATTTTGCTGACTGGATAATCGAAGATCACTTTTTTGCTCACTCGTAAAGTTGCGAGGATGCTGATTCATAAAACTCAAGCATAAGCGATATGCAAAAATAGGCAAAAGAAAATGTCATTTCGGCGATAGTTGCAATTATTCCACTGACAGGAGGTAGGTTATAGCTTACAGGGAGAAAAAAATAGTGGAACTCGTCGAGAAATTTTAAGTGAAATAAAAATATGAATGCAAATATATCTCAAATTATTGAAAGGTGCAATTATAGTTACGTGAAAGGCTAGCTGCCCAATTTGTGTTCTTGCCCATTTTAGGCAGATTGCTTGAAAATGTACTTCGCATGGGATACTGCACGAGTCATTAAAAGAATGTATGAGGAGCGAAGATAAGAGTAAAGACTGGAAAAATAACTTTTTCTAGGAAATATTTTGAGTGATTAAAATCAGCCGTTAATTAATGAAGTACATTTGGCGTACCGTACTGGATACTGTATTAGTGGAAAGCTGACGCATTTGGTAATTGATGAATACATGATTGGCATCAACAAACGCATACATTTTTTCCTCGTCGTGGGAAATGAATACTGTAGTGAGCGTGATAAGCTCGGAATCTGTATATGTGGGACGCGTATTGACAATAACTTAAGGTGAATAACGCGGATACGAATATTGTCATCGAAGACCTTTGGGAAGGCGACAGTGAAGTAAATGTGATGAGCTACGATTGATTAGCAATCAGTGCGAAAATAACTTCAGTTACCAACGCAAAATACCAGCATTATGGTAGATAAACCGACTGTCGTTAAACTCGCTGTGAATTTCAAGCAATGAAGGAAATGTTGTAATAACTTACATAAGGTTTAAATGTTGGCATATCTAGAGGCGATACCGCAAGCCGCTCAGTAGAAGACGACGAGCCGACTGCCTGTAGAAGGGGGGTTCAAGGACAACACGCACGCTCGGGATTAACGTCGAGCGGCAATTACGGAGGCGCAAATGCACAGAGATACGGGCTAGTCGCTCCTTCACAAAGAAACAAACGCAACGCCAACCGGAACGCTAACGAACAACCGCCACCATAGCGACCGGCACGTAATCAACTGCAAATAAGTATTCAGCAGTTTAATTAAACTTGATAAATGTGAAAAATCCGCCCAATTAGGTATCGTACTAGCCTAACGCCATTCTTAAGGATTCAACAAATATGAAACAACCGAAAATATCTAACACCTATATATATTTCAGCGTCATTAAACGCGAATTTTCGAATCTCCACAAGAAGCGAAAGCAATATTGTACGACGACGCACTACGCTACAGTTGCTTATCAGGATGTATGATAAACGCCATTCGCGCCGCTCTCTCCATTAAGGTGATCGTTTCAAAGTTGAAAAGGTTGCTAGTTACATTCTGCATTTTGCATGATATCACTACTGCGCTCAATAATCATTTCAACGCGAAGGTATTATTGAAAAATGAGCTTTGTAATAACAGATATATGTATGAATTCGGCTTTCCACTAATTCAAGCGAGGAAAGAGGAATGACTGCCCTAGATATTTTATGTCTTATCTGAAATGCAAAGAACGGGGCAAATTGGAGGGTGCTCGAAATTGTTGGTTCGAAAGCAGAATATCAAAAAATTTCAATGCGCTATTGCTTTCGAATTTCATGGACTTCCCATTATATCGAAAGACATTCATTAATCGGCGGTCAACGTGTAGCCCCATGTTTTTATGCTGAAGTGTATCATCCTGTACTTCTGCTTTTGACTCATTACGAGTCTTTTGAGAATAAGCTTATATCCTCATTCTTTTCTGTGAAACTTCACTTTATTATGTGCGATTTTTCCCTTTACTATGTGTGATGTTCGGTGATGAAGATTTAATAAAGAATCTATAATAAGCAATAAACGAAATAAAGAAATATAATATTGCAACGTGTTAATTTGCTAAACGTAGCAACTGTTAGCGATAAAGATGAGATGAAATTGCCGTTTGGCATTGCAACTGATAGACAAATGCACTTCAGTTTGCGTCACTGAGTCAGTAAATTAACTCCATTATTTTAGAGCTTTTTTGTTTATTTTTATGGGACGATTTTTTTAAGGACAAACTTCGGCAAACATAAAATTCATCTTATATATGTTGCGATATTTAGTGAAAATGCTAAGAGTTGCACTATGACTTCGTTATTCATTCATAAAATTTGGATATTTTTGAGGAAATTTCAATAACTCACAGATGCGCTATACGATTCAACGTTGATAGTACTATAAACGTTCATAAATTAAACCGCCACAACTATACAAAACTAAAGGATAACATAATATACGATCTTTTTATTTTGAATATATAATCACTGGCCGAAAATAATGATTCATATTTCAAGAGATCCGTCTTAGCTTTAGTTTTTCCAGCGCCATACTACGCATGTCTAAAAAATCCTTGCATGGATGCACATTTGAACGCACGAACGCACACGTACGCTCACATGAGAGGTTGCATAATGCAGCTTTTACAAAAGAATTTATCAAAGCATATGAAAGAGGAAGATTTGCGTGCAAGGAGAAGCCAGGAGTGCGACCACACACCCAATGGCTAGACCACATATTTCATTTGCCTCGAGCCACATGAAAACGAAATATGTGTACATCTTCAATAAAGATGGAATTCGCAGTCTACGTGCTACCTAACTGCACTAGCTTGAAGTTAACTCAGGCGATGTAGAGCTTCCTAGGCGCTAAATTATTTTATCATAAGAATAAAGGCGGTTTGGATGCTTACTCCTCGTGTATGCAACAAAGGTTAGCGAACAAGTATAAAGTCATTATTTATTATCGCATAAAATGAACTGTCGTTACGTCTCTGAAATCACTCTGAATTTATTTCCGCACTTTACAAGGTCGCTAATAGATTTAGATACTTGCTCAATATTGTCGCTGGGCAAATTTCGATGGAAACAATGCCATATTTCTAAGAGGTTTATTCGGTTTCAATTAAAGGCGGAGAAAGAAACGCTGACTCGTTTTCATCTCAGATCTGTCGTCTCTGTAGATGACACAGCAACAACCAAAGACTCATCGTCAAAAGGTTAAGAATTCGTCACATCATGACCGATCCACATAAAGAAGGCATACATGGCTGAGGTTACAAACTCACATGGCCGTGGATATCGGTTTCCGTTATCAAATTTAGAGCAAAATTATAAACATAATGTCCGTTTAAAATACATTTCGGAGAAAATTCAGCTGTATGCATTTTCAACAAGCAGTTGATAGTAATAGCTATCACTTTCAATTTTCTACATCAGCGTTAAAACGATTTTGTGATGAGAACAAAGGAGAAGCATTTTTCTTTCTTCATATGGAATATCACGACTAAGCATAATAAAAATTATACTTCAAATCTGACTGCTCATAACTTCAATATTTTGATCATATCTGCATATTCACGCGTGAAAAAGAAGAAGTCCATAGAGCGCAAATATGAATGAGTATTTCTGTTCGCGGAGTTTCTCGTGGAAATTTTAAGAAATTCATGAAAACTACTGACGCATATATTTTGTTAATTGGATTTGAAATTTCCAATTAGTGGATGAGTCGCCTAATGCACTTCTACGATCTTAAGAATACGTTTCTAAAGTAAACAATCCTATGTGAGGAGTTAAGAAATGATTTCAAAGAGAATAAGCTTCATATGTTCTCATATTTTTTATCGTTTTTAGGCAATATTTCTTATTCATTTTGGTTTTCGCAGCGTTTGCTAATGACCGATTGATCTTTGAAGTGATTAGCGATAGTGTTGTTGGAACTTTCGTCAATCATATCACTCGCTGAAGCAGAATGAATAGGATCTGAATTCAGTCATGAAATATTCTAAACTGAATTTATTTTCTTGCCAAAATATGGAGTTAGTTGCTTTTATGAGTGGGACATTTCCTCCCAATTTCATCGCTTTCTGCTTTTCTTTAATCGATGAGGCAAATTCTGAAACTGAACGCATAGAGAAATGAAAACCTCACAAAAAGATCCCATTTTCAATGGCAAAAAAATGTTTCGCAGCGTTCGTTAATGACCGATTGATCTCCGAAGTGATTAGCGATATTATTGTTGGAACTTTCGTCAATCATATCACTCGTTGAAGCAGAATAAAGAGGATATTTCCTATAAGTAGTATTTCCTTATTTGCAACTTATGGTGTTTCGACAACGGTCTCTTTCGTAATAGAAATATTCTTCTGAAGATATTAACAATAAAAAAGTTATTGAGCAATTTGCATATCTAAGTTTTCTTTAAAGAACAATGTCGTATACTGGAAAAAAACTTGGCGATGAGGAATTTTTCCAGGTATGTGTGCACAGGAACGAATTTTCTCGCACTATGCGCAGAGATGGATAAGGAAACCTATTGAACATTATGGGCATGGGGGGTAGGAAAGTATCAGAGCAGCTGGCATTATATGATTTTGCAGCCTTACACTGGCGACAGCCCTACAAATTTTCTCCAGTCAACTGCGAAATATTTCGATGCACAGTCAGTAACCAAAACTCCCGGAAATCGGTTACCACCGACATTATGCGTTCACTGATTCGACATTAAAGACACTTTAACTAGAAAGCAGTTCGTTAGATGCCAACTTCTAACAGCCGCATAGCTGACAGCTCCAAAATAACAATACAGACTGAACAGTACCATAATACCAATCTACCTTTTCCCTTCACCTTTTTAATTTGTCGTCAATAGTAAATTTTTCCGAATAAAAGAAAATTAATTCTTTTTTTTTCAGAATGTCGTTCCCCTATTTCTACTAATTCTATAAGACTTACTTATGGAAAATACTTCATGGCAACTCTATATTTGATCCATGAGAACTGTGCCCAAACATCCCTCCCAACGCTTTTCCCCCTTCCCAATTTCCTCCTCCTCCCGAATTTCCAACTTATGAAATAATGGCGTCGGATTTGTGAAAGAATTTATGGACTTATCGACGAAGCAGTGGATTTTTAACAGCTATTCATTCCAATCATAACGCAGTAGAGCAAAAAAGAATTCATTTGATGTTTCTTATAGGAAGACCAAAACGTGGACTACAGTGTGATAATCACCATTGTTTTCGTTTTTTTTTTTAATGGCAAAGATGTGACGAGAATTCAGGGAATATTAGCGCTCTCATGCACCTTACGTCCATTTCAACAGCTTCCAGTTTGCCTCTTTGAAACGCGCATTATTTCCATAGCAGCTTCTACTTTCCCTCACTATTTCCTAAAAACGTTTAGAGTAACACCCATTCACGACTCTCAAGATGACGATAGAATTGAAAACTGCGCTAATGTAAGTCATGCCACCTTTCTTCGTGACAGCCTTGCCAACAGATCCACCTTAAGAGCAAATATTTGAGCCCCAAAGATCAGGTTAATTCGGACGAGATATAATTAATTTCATCCTTTCGATTGCTTTCAGTCGTATTCTAATGCATGCAAGAATATCAATAAAGTTGTCAAACTATTATCTCATCTCATAATATTGTGAAACTTTGAACTAATCCTGGCCTATTAATTCACTCAGCTTTTTCAACTCATTCGCATCAGCTCTTCGTTTACGCGGAAATAATCTCACTTCTGAATGGAACGCACAAATTTTCTTTACATTTTAACCACCTAGCTGTTCGATGATTTGGCAAGCGAAAACCTGTTTGACGATTACACCAAAGAGAACTGGTTGAGTATTCAGTATCTTTGTTGTTAAGTGTCATTACCAGCCAATATTTCGTGTCGGTTGGCAGTAACGCTTATTAAGACTTTTTGTTCTCTAGCCTAATCTCGTCTACCTACAAAAGTCTGTTTCTCGTCTTGAGAGGGGTTATACAGCATTGAAAAAACCACTAATACACTTATATCTTTGGCTTAATAGAGGTTAAAAACTGATTTCATCGAGATGTGCAACAAGATTTTATTACGGTATTGACGCATGATTCACTTCAATATCATGTTCAATCTGGGCACTTCAGTTTCTAGTTCTCTCCAACATCTAATGCAGCATCGACAACGGACGAATATTTCTGCAAATTTTCAAGCTTATCGGTGACTTGGGTGACAAGAAGTTTAACTGATTCTTTGAGCCGCTCAAACAAGCTTCATCAACGAACAGCGTTTCCTGGCTCCGTGCTTTGAACAAACTAGCGTTCGTCTCATCCTTCGGCAGCGAAAGCGAACACTTCCTTTACATATTGGTCTTTTCCTTTCTCCACCGTTTCTAAGACCTCCACTCACAGATTTCGGATCATGCTGTCATCTTGCAAAACAGGTCGTTTAAAGGTCGCCATACTCTTACGCAGTTTCCACCTGTGGCTCGACGAAGGTGCTTCTTTCTTCTGCTTTTATTGACGTCGATCAATAGCGATGTTCATACCAAGTAGTACGTCGTGCGCACTTAGTCCTTTCGGATTTCAACGGAATTTCGAGAAAATTTTATCCACAAAAATCCGGGAGTGTTGGCACATTATTCGTCTTTTCGCACCCTTCCCGAGCTTGTCTGATGGCTCAGGCTAACCCAAACTGTGCATTATTATTATCTCAGAGTTCGTCCACCTCATTTGATGGAACGTAGCGAATTAAGTCGCAGCGCAAGTCGTTGCCACTGTCGGAGGTATCTCGAGGTGGCGCTTTAGTGCCCATTCGCTGAAGCGCTTTCTCGTCGCGGCAGTCAAAGCAGTCCGCCCCCCGACAGAACCAGGCTCCAGAGCCGTGGCGATGAGAACGTTTACCACGTCTTTTCAAGGAAGAATTTCTGATACGATGGCATACGGCAACATCGAACTACGATACACGCCTACTGTTTGTTTCATGAAGACGGTCGGAAGATTCATACTCACCGTTCCGTGTCTATCTTAACGTCTCAATTTATGTATCACAAAACTGCCTTCTCTGGTGGAGTCTTTCGCTTGGCGCATAGTTTCATGTTTCATTTCGCGCAGCACTCTTATTAACCGCGGCGCCAGTAGAACTTCAATTTAAGCAGTTTTCATACGAGCAGCGGAAACAGTTCGTTTCAGCAAGTTAAAACAAACCATTACGACCTCATGTCCCTAATATCACATTCGACTAAAACTTAAGCAAAAAAATATGTTGCTTTAGGTCTGTTTTTACGGTGCTTGAATGCGCAGCAAAACAGCAGCATTACTCCCTCCTTTAGTGGTAATATTTTGGCAGTGTCTTCATAATTTCATGGTTTTCAAAAGCACACTCAATGGAAGTTTGCCTTCATGTGGTAGAGTAAAAGAAGAAATCCAAAAGAATAAAATAATAGGAACAATGTGTTTGCTTTGTGAAGCAACAAAAAGTTTCATCTGCACCAATGTCCCATTAAATTTCGGCTCATTTAGAGAGGTTGCAGCATTCATTTTATTGGAATATACTTGAAACTAATGCTGTGAAGGTTTAATTCAATTTTCCGCTGAAATTTTGACTCGGGTAATTCAAAACTTCGGTCTTTAGGAAAAAAGATCAGTAATGAAGTTGTTCTAATTATATGAACGCAAATAAAAGAACGGTTCATTCAGTTATTTTCTTAACCGAGCCGCTTGCCTCAAATCCTACACTCTCGTTTTCTAACGAGTAAATTAATGAACGAATACAAACGTTTCAGTTTAATAACTTAGTTGATTATACCTTAAAGGGATATAAAATTTTAATCTTTCGCAGCAAATCCACTCGAATAATTTCAGGAACAAATATTCCCATCTTTACAATTTCTCCATGCACAACTTATCAATTTCCATTTCTTTCATATCGGATCGAATATTTTCATTTCTATCCTATCCATGCATCGAGATGATGTCATTTTCATCTAAATGGAGAATAATTTGCGTTTCTTTTTCAACGATCTAAAATAGAAAAATCAAGCTGCTTGAACGCAAAATATTTTGCTATTTAAGAACTCAATTTTTACTCGCAAAGACTTTATTTTATTCATTGCTAATATGTAAGCACCTTTTATAAGGGTCTATTTTTCAGCACTCAACGAAAATTAGGTTTCTTTCAAGTGGAATTTTCTGTGCTACACAAGAGAAAAGGGTTATTTTCGAAGAAAGACATACAAATAGAATACCGTATTTAATTATTGCCTCTAACAAATGCAATAGTTGCATATTGGTGAAGTGTATACTCAGTGCCATCATCATTCTCATTGAAGTGACGAAAGCGAATGCAACAATGATATGCGCATAAAATATAAATTAAAAAAACGAACAACGAATAAAATGTGATGAATTATTGATTGGCTATTGATGAATGCGAATGAACAGCACCAAATTTGCTCGATCGACAAAGCAACGAATGAAAATTTCGGATTTTCAGGCTATATCTGGATGCTAACGGCATATTCGCTCCTCCCAATCCTCAATGGAGCACTAATGAACTTGGACAGAGCAATCTATGGAATTCAGCACTCCGAAATTCGTAAATGCAATTGCACATTGCGCCTAGTCCGTTAACGCATTCGTTGATGTATTTTCGCCGTAAGCAATGCAATACCACCGTTATTCAACAAGTATTCTTTACTCGTCCGTTTGATTGAGCAAAGTATGAAGCTAAATCTCTCCCCTCATCTTCCATGAAAGTGCCAATGTTTACTTACTGTAGTAATGAACAATTCACAAAAAAAGAAAGAAAATGCGAGGCGAATATCCAAATATATTGAGATTCTAAACGGTTCCAAGAATGAAATTACACTTTAAAAATTAATTGAGACGAAAAAACTTCGATCCATAAACATTCATGAAATACGCATATTTTTCACAAAACTTATTAGAACATCCATCTGTTCGCGAAGAAAATGCCTACAGTTTTTCGCTATTTTCTCGTAGCAGTGAAGAGCGCCTTCTTATACGAATTCGACAAAGGCTGAATGAGGTGATTATTAAGCTGCAGGAAAACTTGACCTTCAACGGAATTCATACGTGGTTGCCTCCTTTTTTTTAAACTTTGGACGGGAAATCGCTCGACTATCATCTTGAAGTGAAAGTTAAGAGGTTTATTCTTGTGATATTTTCGCGGGTTTATGCAAATAACGTCAGTATTTTTTAATCTTTAGAAATAAGGAGGTGAAATTTTTTTCCGAAACATAACTGCGAATGTTGAAATGGAATCGGCCCTCTCAAAAATACTCAATAATTTGAAACATCAGTTGTGGAAAATTGTGACACTGGAAAATAAATTTCGGTGCTTCCAATAAAATTGCGTATTTCTGAGTTCCATTTTATTAATTAATTCGGCCGAATTTCGTTCTTCTCCTTTAGTAATTAAGAGTTCTAATAATCTCCAGAAGAGAATAAAGAATAAAATGTTTATTTAGATAAGATTATTTGCATAAGAAAAATTGAAACATTTCGTGAAATGAAATTGTAATTAAATCATTAAAAAAATTCTCTTTTGTTTCGAAAACATATGAACTGAAATGGGGATAGATATTGGAAGTTTGGATAAGAATTGAAACGAATTTTCCAAAAAAGAAATGAAAAGAAATTTCCTTAAGTAGTTTATACATTTTCGCTCTAAATCAATGCTGCAATGGATTTAACGCATTACGCCCTATGCTTAAGTGCATCGGGCAGTACGTTCACTCATTGTCGAGCAGCATGAAGCATTAGCGCTTCGACAAGATGGAAATTCGTAAAATGAATGCTTTTAGAGGATGTACTTCATAGTGCAATTCTTGAAATTAGTGTAGACATTCTGCAGAGTGAAAAGAATATTACCTCTAAAGGGCATTTGTTGAAGTCGATAAGATTCCATGAGAATAATTTCTGAACAGTTATAGAAAGTAAAGAAAAAAGAGAATATGTGAATCCACAGTGAGGGTAATTACTGAAACTTCAGAGCAGTCATGAGGAAATTCAGCGACTTAAAGTACATAAAAATTCATGTTCACATTATGCCTCACATATCTTTCGAAGAGATATTTTTACAGAATACGAAATTCTACAAGAGATTTGAAGAAGAAACATTTCGTGGTATGGTAACGACTATTAAAGGACGAATTATTATGCAGCTTTTCTTTAAAGCATTTTTTTTTTTGTTTGCAGAAGATGCATAATTCATAAGTTAATTAATAAGTGCGCTTAATTTTGAGTATATTCGACAAATTCGAATGCCTCTATAGGCCGATATATTTGCTCAGCAAAATGTACCACTAAAAAATTCCACTTCAAAAACAGAAAATAAAAAATAAATTAAGGATTAAGGTAGTGAAGAAAATTGACTGAACAAAGGGAATGATGAAATTGACGACTAATTTGCTGACTAATGATCGGCTCCTAATAACGAGTAAATATACGCAATAAACTATAAACGACAAAAATGAATATTGGAGAAATTTCGGCTACAAAGCATGCGACCATAATAATATAGACGATATATCAGAAAATATGAAATAATTTGCATATCATTTACAAAACAAACCTATAATCTGCATGTTAGTTGCAGAACAATTAGAATCTCTAATCTGCATTTCAATTACCAAAGAGGTAAAATCTATTTATCTCAGCGAAATTGAAATATGCCATTCTGCAGTAATTTCTGTAACATCTGTGCAAGCGATACGAATCAGGAGCGTTGGATAGAATATCCTCGCAAAACATGCTCGTAAATATTTCTCCAGTAGCTTCTCCTAAATCCATGAAAAAGCAAACACGTTGTTTCATCAGTTGAAAGAGATAAATATGCGTACAGTTAAAGAGCAAGTGAGATCACAAAACGATATACCTACACTAAAGTAATCACAATATTAGTTAGTCTTAGTTGGCTTTTCTTTAGGTTGCTTTATCCCTATTTCTTTATACGTGTAAAAACTCCGAAGAGATCTCACAAGTGGATAAATATCCATTTATGTGCATAAGGATCGGAAAATGAATGCGGTAAATCTAATACATAAAATATGCTTCATTATGTTATATAAGATTATCCTCAATTTATGGTAATTAAAAACGTTGGAAAAAATAGCACTTTAATGTAATATTCTTAAACGCTTATGTATATTATCAATCGCATCTTTGAAGTGAGAAAAGTAAATTAGGCATAACGCGTACGATACCACTCTTTACAAGTTACGTTTAGAGGGAATTTCCTAGCTCAAATTCGCGAACCATTTCAAGAGACAAAATCAGTCTCAACTGAGCATTGATTGCTGAAAATCTCCATTATATTTAACGGGAATCGGTTGCGCCTTTGTTACGCAATGTTTTTTCATAATGATTCGTTAAGGGAAAAAAACGGAAGAAAGCAATTGCATTTTCGTCTCAATACGGATGTTTTTCTTTTCAATATAACCCCCTTTTGGTGAAATATTTTCGGCATAATTTCTTCTTTAGCAAAAAAGCCTGCAATATGATCCGATGCATAAGCGAATTTTATACTCATAGAATGAGAAAAAACGAATACGATTCGCGTCCGTATTTCCGAATGAAGTTACCACAACGATGTGAAGTATTCGTTATATATTCTCATAATTTGAATATATCCAAATAAATTTTCTTCGATATGTCACCATTTAGAGCTCGAATGGAGCAATCTTTCCGCTTCGTTGGGAGAAATTCGCTTATCGAAGATGCATCTATTGATGGATCCCCGTCAAAACAAGAGCAACATATAGAACTAAGCAATTATTCATTATGCTGATCTGATATTTTTTGCTGCAAATTGCTTAACAATGACCCTAAGGATTGCTGTTAGATAACGCAATGATAACCGGAATAAGTAATATCTTTAGCAATATGAGACAATTTCTCCTTAGTGAAGCCATGATAAAAATTTTCTTTTACAGCACAATTTGCACCCGACCGTTTGTTTCGTTCTATTGTCTTCATGGAAGCAATCGCTTCTTTTTGTAGTCCATTAAACAATGCAGCACTAAAATTCTCAGCTAGAATTTCACTTTGTAGGATATATATCGGTTTTCTGAAGAAAAATGCGGAGACCTTCGTTTCTATTCATTAAATTTCGTTTGCGAGAAAAAAATCTATGGAAATTACAGAAACCAATTCCGATATCACCAGCAGATTATCAATCGAACAAAAGTAGAGAACAAAAGCTCAGTTTCCTTCAGTGTGGAACTACATTGGTGCAAAAGGTGTATGGGGAAGTACGGTTGAGAGAGAAATAAGGAATATAACGAGATTTAGAAATGTGAAAACTTTGAAAAGTTGTGCTACGCACCAAAAAACTGAACTTCTAAGTGGAAAAATGCAATAAAATGAATTCAGTCTTTAACTTTTATAAATCTACAAGTTTGATCAACCTTTAGGCGTTTTCGGCTTCTCGTGTCGTTCCCATTTTTAGGCGACCATTTTGGAAATTTCGCCGACAGTCTCCTCACTTTTCTTCATGCTAATGGAAATAATTTTGGAAAATAAGTGCTCATTGGATCTTGCAGTGCGGCACATAACTTATTCGAAATTTACTAAACTTAGGCAACGTTTTGCAATTAGCATACGTATTAAGCAAGGCATGATCGATGAGTGAAAATATCAACTGAGAAGATTTGTTGGGAATACAGTTGATTTTTAAGGTGTGATTATAAACTGTAGGACGTAGAAAAAGTCGATCCCGGTTCATTGATCAAAAAGCGCAGATTGATAGGACAGGTCACGATGAATGGGCAACAGTTTTTCCATCGAAATGTTTCGGTGATCTCATCGTCATTGCAACATTTTAAACGATTTTCAAAGATTCTCGAAATCCTCATTGTAGAGCAATCGGCTGCTTTCATTAAATCGTCAACAAAGTAAATAAATTCCTCACATTCTATACAGTGTGAAAAAGAAGGGCGAAAACTGTGATTTTCCTCTCTAAATGATCTAATTTGAGAAATTCTAAAGTCAAAAAAAACAGCAAAATAGCAAACGAATTGCTCAAAATTTTTTAAATTTCATTTTAAACATTGAAATGCTATCGTTTACGATTGACAGAACTATTTGAAAAACTAGTGCGATGGTCGCGTTGTGTTGTGCACAGCTGCCAACCAAGAGAACACATTATTGCACAACTGTGGCGAAAAACTCAACGTTAAGAAGCAACATATGTGCGTCGTTTAATGGAATGATCTGCATCGAATTCACAATCGCTAAAAGCATTCATTACTCGATCACAGGTAGGTTAACTACCTCTTCGTTTATCCCGTATGCATTATATATTGCGTTCTACGATATGAAGCATTTGAAACGTAAGAAAACTTCTCCATCGATAATAGTAAATATTGGTGTCTCTACTGAATTCTTCCAGTTCACTCTCTAATTCAGTGGATTTACATAATTTCAAATTCTTATCAGTATTCTGTTAGCAATACTCGCATTTGCGTCATAGTATATTTACCGTTACATATTCGAAAAAACCTGCAAGGGATCCTCGAGAAAATGGATTTAATGTTAATAAAGGTAATCATGACACGAAACTCTAATGCTGACTGAATCAAATCCAAAATTTGCCACAGGGCGAGAAAAAACTAAACCAGGAGAGCCAGATTGCCTCATAACACCTAAACGGTCTTTTCAGTCCCATTTCCCGAAATATAGACGAATGCTCTATGTTTTCCAGATTTTCATGTCAATTGTGCATCCAAAAAAAAAAAATCCACGTATTCACGTGGCTAGACCAACGTGGCATGACCAAAATCTCATTTATATGATTCTGAGTTGGGTTGTCTACAACTTGAACCTACTGATGTTCCGCCATCCCCTCCCTTCCCTCCCCTCTCCGTCTATAGGGGTCCATTGATGGAAGTTTTGCTGTAAGAATTTTTTAACAGTATCAATACATAGATTAATAATTTGCATTTTTTTCGAACCTGAGCAACGAACGAAAACTTTTCAAGCAGGTAGCAAAACGAGAAGGAAAAAGTCTTCTAGCGATTTTGTTAACATCAGCTTTATAGCCGTTGAAAAATAAAGAACAATATCCAAACAATATTCTGAAAATATCCAAAAAAATACTTGGGAATTTCGAATTGCACAAATCGATCATTCATTTTCTAAAACATGAGAAACGAAGCAGCCAGTGAACTCAGCAATTTCATATTCAATTATTCTATGAGAATTAGAAGTTCTCTAAGCAAGATGAGCTGAAGCGTTGCTAAAATTTCCACAGCAAAAGAAAGGAACTAAAAATAAATTGGTCACCATCAATAAATTTTGTTCCATTTCTCTATATGCTTAAAATTTCATAGCCGAAAGGAGGAAAAGCTTGAATTAGGGAGAGAAAAGCTCGAATTCTCGATCCACAATATTTTCACAGGACACTTTTGCGACAAAATAGAATAGCAGTGCATTTTTCATAAGACCATTCAATATCGACAATATTACAAGTTTAAATGGCGTAATCGAAATATTTTGCGCCTTTTCAGTTGTTTTCCTTTCCTTTTTCAGAGCTTCTTTCAGAGCTCTATCATACAACATATGTCGAATTAAATACCCATTTTATTTCAAAGATTATCGGAAATAATCAACGCAGGGCTGTATTTAATCAACCAATTTTCACTACATCTCATTGGTAATGAAACTTCTCGTTCCATAATAAAATTAATGATATATAAGAAATATCGTTGCCACTGCACTTCAATATCAGTGTATCAATGTGGTAGTCAATTTCATGTTCAGCGAATAAAAAATAGCTTGTGATTTTTTCTTCCAACTAGCAGACATTTCAGATCATCTGGACTAATGTCCGACAACATCTATTTTGGGGTTTATCTCGAAGTGACTCATCAAATTCGCCAATTATATGAAGATCGGCGATTTCGAGAAGGGCGCCAACGATATCCGACAGAGAAATTAGTTACTGCTGCAAAAAAAATTCAGAAATACATGACTATGCGATCGAATCGACGTCGATCATGTGATAGCGATTGAATTTTGAAATAGAATTGTTTTTATTCTTTACATTTTGCAAATGAATGCAAAATTTCTTTATAAATGCAAATATTTAAATCAATTTGGCCTGATTTTTGAGAAATTCGATTTTTTTTGCACCTATGATAGCTGACAAGTGATCGGAAGAGGCATACCATAAAAAAATTCACTTTGACAAATTATCTCTTCATCGATGGATGACCCATCAAATATATTCGCTGCAAAATCATTCGTTTACTTGAGGTGATTTTAGAAGAAAACAGCTTCTTGGAGGTGTTTTTCCCAATAGTTGCAGGAAGTCATCGAATTAGTCTACTCTTTGAAAAACATTGAACGCCTGAATTGATTTTGTCATATCTTGCAAATTTGGAGAAATTCCTCCGAAAGAAAAGAAATTTTCGAGATGTTGTATGCAAAATCTGAGAAACTTAGACAAAATGAGATTAAGCGTTGTCGAAAATACTTGAGTCAATTCGAGAAATTATGAGGACAAATGGACCTCTTGAATGACCGCCACTGGATGCGAAAAATTTATTCCTTTATCTACAATCAAAGATCCAGTTTTCTGTAAAATATTCCCTTTGAAACTAATGCTTTTTTCGGTGTTTCCAAATAGACTTGCCCTCGGGCGATTGCATGTGGAGCTGAATTGAAGGTGCAAAAAGAGTTAAATGATTCGAAATGCGCTTAGTTTGAATTGCATACGATGAATGTGAGGAATTAATGAAGGGAAAGCGATTCGACAAACAATGAACACAAAGGTAAGATGGTGAGAGATGCAGAAATGAACAAAACGTGCTTGAATCGATAGCCATATATCATGTCATAAGTCTTCGCGGAAGGGATTTAACAGCCACATATACCTCCAAGAAAGCGGGACGCAAGGTAAGCGAGGAAGTTGGTACTAGTCGGTTTTCTGGATTTATGAAAACCTTCCATTACCTACAACGTAAAGAGGAACGAATGAGAACGATTCTAGAATACCTCATGTTCAGGAAGCGTAGAAAAATTTCTCGACAGATGCGGCTCGGAAACGAACACATACTGATGGGTATGGGCATATCCGAACATTGTAGAAGTGAAATGTCTCCATTTCATGCAAAATATCTACAGTATGATCATATTCTTTATAGGTGCATGCGAAAAACTATTCGTTCTTTGATAATATAGCCACCATGTGTTTAATAGGACTGGCTATTGTGTAATATTTTCATCAAGCTTGTAAAGAAATGTAAACGAAAAACGTTTTGGTGCTGGGCTATCGCTTAAGAAATGATGAAAATTTCATGGAAACAATTTGAGAAGAATAATTAAAATATGAAAAAGAACCAGTATATTTATTTTCCCTCATAAAAAAGCTGAAACTGGGGGAATTTATGGGGAAATTCTTATCGAAGAAAAGAAATACGGAAGAAACAACACGAATTTAGGTATTACTAGCATAGCATTTCAGTGTAGAGAAATGATTTCTTGCAAACAACTATAAGCGATTTTTTGTTCTCATTTACTTAGGCATATAAAAAAATCTTTTCCATTTTCTTCTCTGTTCTTTTTCCCGCAATGAATTCTCATCATAGCTGAACTAAAGCTAGAGAGAACATCACGCTGAAATAAGAAATCATTGAGCAATGACTGCGAACATCAAGTCATGTCTGAAATAAGAACATCAAGTCTGAAATAAGAAAAATCATTGAGCAATGACTGTGGTCAGTTGATGTAAAGCTTTCGCTTAAAGAAGGGATAAATCAACTATCTTTAATTCGACTATATGAGATTATATCACACAGCTTCATTATCATATAATCCACTGCCATGGCGATATTTCTTATCGCTCAAACGAAGCCGATTTATTAGCATTTACATCAATAATCAGTGAAAGAAAAAGAATTAAAAAATTAAGACACACTGATTTATGTCTCATCTTGCATCTGTGCGAAATTGGTGATAAGAAGCATTAACCCCGTATGAATAGATCGTGTGCATAGCCAACGAATTTCCGATCGATACATTTGTATGAGTGATAAGCACAGAAGGCACGGATTCGTGAGGATAATTTTTGCATATGCTGAAGAAAATGAGGAAAACAGAAAGAAAATAGGGAAAATGAGAGATTTCACAGAAAAAAGTGCAAGAGAACGAGTGAAAATTTTAATAATCGTTTTCTTTACCTGTGGAATCGAACCGAAAGGGAGAAATCTCGCACGAATTTCCCATTTGATGTGGAAACAATAAATCCATGAAATGGCTATTCGATGATTTTGTTAAAGGAATACAAATGAAACGTCGTGCGCAACGTTTCAAATTTATTCACTCACAATTGTGCTATTCCCTTCGAAAAGCAAATTTTCGACTGATGTACGCCACTATCCGATTTTCTTTCAACAAAATCTTATATAACAAAACAAACATATAATGAACACTAAAATGGATGTGTTTTGAGAAAAGAATAAATTTAACAAAGCGAATAAATGAAATATGCATAAATTAATTATATGATATATTATTAGCTAGTTTGAAGAATTCGAAGCACAACTATAGCTAGTGAAGTTTGAGCACAACAAACTCTGCCGTATATAACATAAATCGTTGCTAAAATGAATTGGTACCTTAAAAAATTGGAACCTACGCAACAAAACTCTACTCGAAATGAGCAATTTAAAGATCTTGTGTTAATGAGTGCACGCTGCCGCGCAATTTCGCATTCATTAAAATCTACAAGAGGTAAATTTTCTTTTACAAGAAATAGGTCGATTTCTGCGTTCCCATAATTTAGTAAAGCCACGTAATAATCGTAAAGTGGACAAATTAATGTGCTAATGTAACAAATCTATGTGTGAACTATTTATGTAACGGACCCTTCAACAGGCTATTTACTATCCATCACATATAAGACACATGGCTTCAGTGACCGTTTCTTCGAAGTACGCAATAAAACGTCTATTATACCACTTCTCTTCCTATCGTTGGTCCAACATCCGTAACTTAATACAGATCAAAACATGCTTAGAAAAATTTACATTTTTGAAACGCGGTGAATCAGAAATCGAATGTAGGCCTACGCGCATTTCACAATTGGTCTTTGCAGCAATAGATTTTCAGCGAAACTTGCAACGTAAAGGCAATCATTAGAGCAGTGCAAAAATTGAGCCGCTCTCCTCATAGAAAAATCGACTCTGCGATGCATAACGATCATCGCTTTCACTGTCTTCACACTTAGATAACAGCAATTGAATACAAAACAATGCAGAATAACGTAAAATAGTCAAATATCGAGATAGAATTCAGTTGCGTCGATAAATCCATGGTAGTAAATGGCTGTATGAGATCTCAAAGTGAAAAATAAAATGGTAAAAGATAGACCTCTCAATTCTCTAGCAAAATGGATGATCCACGCTCGAAATACCTATAGTTGAGAACCGCTTTTCATACAGCTTTTTCACCCCACCGCAGACTTTATATCCGCAATCTCTTCGTAAAGTCATCCGTAAGAGACGGTTTCGAAAATGAAGAGGTCTAAAGGTCCCATCCCAAATGTTCCATAATCCATTATTATAGGCTCCTATAAATAAATGTGGAAGTTCAGTTATTTAAAATAGAAGTAAAATCGATATACCCTACAGTAGCATTCTGCCGCACTCAGCTATAAACCACCTCACTCATACGCACTGAGATTCTGCTAATTATATTTTGCATCCACATGCAATCATGAAGCTCTAATTGCGCCACAAATGGCAATGTGTTAATCATGACTGCTAACCAATTTGAGTGAACTGAATTACCTCCGATCTTTTCAATTGCTGCTGTCTATTTGCGACACTAGACAGCAATGAAGATCGCGCATTACGTATCGCAGATAGCGTTCTATTTCATTGAGTTCGAACGAAGAATTTAATTTCATCAACACAATACAAACCTCTCTGTTAAAGAAAAATTTCAGATAAAATTGCGAATAATCAATAAGAATTTGGCAGTATTCGGGAATGAGTAATGTTAATTAATAGGAAAACTAAGTTGAACTTGCTCTGAGAAAAAGTAATATTTTCGAGGTAAAAAACCATTATGTAAAAAAAGCTTGAAATCCAAGCCAAAAGTTGAAATACTGTTGGAAGAAATTTTATGGAATCAATATTAACGAAATAGACCGAATAAAAGAATATTTGTTCGACTTCAACATTCAAAAACATCAAATGTTCTACTGAATATAATTTAAGAAGTCTAAAATAACGAATAAAACTATCCAATGCATCCAATTAATAAATACCCCTCAGCAATGAAAGAAATGAAACTCTCTGAATAAATCGATTATATTAATTTCTTTTTCATTTAATTTCAACGCCGTTCACATATGTTACTCAATTTTCATATTATGGAAGGAATTGTATATTATGCAAAGTATGAATTATTAACAATAAAGACGTTATATGTTCAATAAAGATTGCGAAAAAATGACGGAAAATAAAAATAGAATTACAAACGAGTGAATTATAAAGAGAAAAATTTCAAAGCTTTCTGATCGTATGCAATAATGCATTTTATTAGGTCTCCAGCATCTGGCAAACAATAAACAATGCTTGATAGATGCGAAAAAATCCATGAGAAAGAGCTGCCGAAGTTATTGCCCGATGAATCTTGAGACTCTCTTAAATCAATATTTTTTCTTGTACCCAGAGACTATAGCAAATCAACGCAAGTTTTAACTGCCTCAAGTGGAGGCTAAATTTCGGTAAGTGAAAGGACAAAGGAGGAAAGAAGAGGAGGGATGCAGAGGAGAGATGAGTATGAGAAATTGATGGAAAGAGTCTTATTCGAAGTAAAATAAACCACTCAATGTTCGAAGCTAACAGTGGTAATGAAACAGCGACAAGCGTCAACTTGTAACAATGACTGATAACTGATAAGAAGGATGAATACTACAGCTGGTAATTAACAAAGTAGACGACTTTATTTTACACGAATATATGCAGTGAATATGGAAGGGCATTTTTTTCAAGACGTGTAGGGATTTTACCTCGTATCTTATCGCTTTTATTTGTACACCTTAGTCAGCGAGGCGCAAACATATTCAAGTATAATTTGAAATTTCGATAGTCAGCAGCCGATTACCTTGCAGAATATTTATCTTGCAGTAGCGTTGCTTCTCCCCTCCCCTCCCCACTCTGCCATCCCATGATGGACGGAACCTCTCCTCTGTTCAAGAGTCCTTAAAAACCATTCAACGCCCTGCAATATGAGTCGTCAATCTCACTTACCAAAAGAATTGACCATTTCCTTTTAGTAACGCCTCCCCTTCATCGCTGTAGCGCACCTAAACTTGACGCAGATATACGTACCGCAGACCAGATATTAGAAGAATGTTTGTTCGAAGGAAAGTTCGAAAGAATAAGTCGAACATTTCGACTTCCTTTAGTAGCAAACACTGTAATCACGGAATGCGCATTGCATTTGCAAATTTATTTCTCATCTTCGTTAGTCGTCAGGGATGTTCAGTTTCGTACTTCAATTCAATTCATCAGCAAAATTCTCTTAAGAAATTTCACTCCTTTATTTTTTTATTTTTTACTTAATATTTTAGACTAATAGTTTAGTAGAGACTAACCAATTTTACGTGTAATTCCTCTTATGTCGCAAGCGAAAATACACTAAATTGTAAAGCAGTTTTGCAATCATTCAGACGGGAAAAGAAAGCGAATGGAATTGGTGAATGATTTTTTTATTTCGATGAGAATAGTCGCTTCTTTTTTTAACCGCTCGAAACGTCTAATGAATATCATTAATTTAAGTTGATCGCATATGATAGTTCATTCATCTTTTCAAAGATCGGCAAAGAAGACAATTGAAATGACTGTTGCGTACATCGGAGTGCTTGCTTGCAACGTATCAGAAACTCAAACATAACAGTATTATTTTCTTTTTCGTTGCGTTTTTCCCTCTGAGTTCTGCCCCCCCCCCCCCCCCCTATCTCGTTTCATTCCGGAAGGCTTTTACACACGGTTGAAAAGTTAAAATTTCGAAAACATGGTATACACATATAAATGCTCCTATATTTCATAAGAGACGTTTAATGGGATCAATCAGTGTTTGCTGCACATTTTACGACGAAGAAAGTCTTGAACTATTGAGATTAAACGATCGAATATTCCCTATAAGTGCACTTTTTTCATCTTTACAGCTTAAATTGTATCAGCATTTCTAAAGAGCAACGCTTTTCCGATTTCGACTCTTTCGTTTTTTTAAAAAAGTAAGAGGAACAGAAACTTTCAACATTTTGTACCTTACTGCATAAAATTCATTTGTGCTCCTTGAGTGCGCCAAACGAGGCATTCGATAATTTAGACAATTTAACTCACATCTTCTCATTGCACTGTCTCAATTTTCTGTTTTACATCGGTCAGATCACATGAGGTTTCATATATTTTTTCATTTCTGATCTTCCTAGTAGTGATATAGAATTTATATCACCATACTTCGTAGTGTTTTACAAAATCAATGAAAATGACTCAGAATTTAAGTGATATATAGCCACTAAGATCGCATTAGGTGCTTTTAGAAATTTCCAAAGTTAACATTGATGGTAATTCATGAAACCGGTTGGTCTAATTTCATGCTATGAAAATTTGTTCAATAGTCTGAAAAATATAAGTATGAAAATGCTCCGATTAGTTGAAAAAAAGGAAACAAAACAATGCATTATTAAACTGCGGATGTAAAATGTCCCTTCTTAAAAACATGCTGAAAAGCGATAAATTGTCCACTTTCTCGATTTTGATGATAACAAATATTAATCAGTCTAAGCGATAGCAAACTGTCGAAAAATATCGACCGTTATCATCGACTAAATACATCTCATTGCAAATCTCAAATCAACAGCTTATCAAAGCGCTGTCATCGCAAAGATAACTATTAACAAATAGCTGAATTAGACAGAATATGAATAGAAACTATCACCGGTTAGTTGCAGAAATGTTGGAAAGTATTGCGGTAAAGTCTCTCAACAGAGAAAAAAAATGGGAGTAATGATTTCCAAGAAATTACACTCGCCTATCACATTAGCGAATGAACAACTTTAACGAAAAAGCGCAAAGGCAAACATTTTAGGAAACGCATTTTCCATAAAAATGATAATTAATAATATCATTGAAAACATATAATTGTAGGAGAAAATATCTCTAATCTATTGAATGAATTACTTTATATTGTGAGAATACTTTTCTCAAATATGCTAACAAAGTTAAATAACAATAAAATTCAAATTCAACGATTCAAGTTTGAGCGGAAGTTGATGTTATTTACTTCTAAATTATACTTGAGGTGCTATTTTTACTAAATGAACTGATAAAATAACAAACAATAAGTTCGAAAATTAATTTCCTCTTCGATTTCATTGCAAAATTAGGAACAAAAAATATCATCACTACAATGATATGAAGAGAAGTAGAAATGATAGATAACTAAAGAGAAAATATTCGAATAAATCGACATAAAAATTGGTATGCCGATGAAATCATTTAATGGTAAAATTGCAAAAATGCATTTTTCATAAATCACTTGGCAACTGTTCGTAATGCTCGAACGAAAGTGCAATAAATCTATTCACTGTCCAGTTTGTCGATAATCTGTGCATATCACATCGGCAAGCAATATGATCTTCATTTGCATATAAGAAAACTAAGAATAACTTCTCGTAAGGATGAGATATTGACAGCTTCCCTAAACGATATCGCCTGCAGCAATCGCATAAAGACAGTATCAGTGACGATGATAATGGGAGAATGGAGATGATGAAGATATATAAATATATAAACAAATAAATATATATATATATATATATATATATATATATATATATATATGAGTAAATTAATGAGCACAGAATGAACACAAAAAATTCTGTTTTTCAGTATATCAGTGGTCATTTCTTCAGGTGGAACTCTTCGGGCACATTAAAAACTTCGGCAAACCTAAGAGGATGTTGATGCTTAATATGCACCTACGCGAACATTCGTAACTATTCAGGTGCAAATAGATTATCGGTCTCATAAGACTAACATTACTATCGATGAGTAATCGACGTTTGGACGATAGAAACACTTGAATTTTCGAAGTTTTAATTGATAAATTTCAATCACGCTGCTTCAGTTAGTAAATACCTGGATGAAATAGTTGCTAGATACATGAAATGAACACAAAAAAGGCTAAATGTAGCATTAGACATTACGTGGAAAATGAGCTGTCAATTGTTGTTACCAGATGTCTTTAAGCCTACTTAAACTCTGCAGTTCTTTTTATTATTGATACGCTGCCTGCGCTGCGTTCATATTATGATGATCCCACTGAATGCAAGAAAACGTAAATGGTGAGCAGTACACTTAACTGAAGCTCCAGTGAACTAAACCATGGTAGACGATAGCTTATACAGCCTTGTTAGTTATTTGAAGTATATCAGGCAGTAGGGAAATAGAAGGTGGATCTTAATAACAACAAATCTACTTTACTAAATTTTCTTCTCTTTCATGAAAACTTCACAGATGGATAAAATAAACGAGTCGAAGGAGGATTTTATCTCTGCGTAAACTAGTATTGCAAGTGACCTGAAAAGTAATTCAGATGGAACCAAATGAAAAGTCTTCACCATTAAACGATAACGATAGTGATTTATTCGTGTGACATCTAGGTTACATGAAGATGTTATGGATGCGACGATATTATTAGATTTGTCAAAAATACATAACGAACCTGCGTAATTCAATATAACAGCAATAATCTATGCGAACAACGGATGGAAATACATAAATCTGAATAAAAAACACAAAATATGTTCATCACCTCTATACGAAAAGCAAAAGAAAAAATAAGCGCTGAAAAGTTTGAAGATTGTGATCGGAATGAACGAAACGAAATGGGAAAAGAAATCTCAGATTTTTTCCGTAACTATAGATGTCTAAGCTCTGTTGATGAAACTGATGAAAGATTTAATTAAAGCCAAAATCGTACACTCAAATTACAATTAAGGTGGAAAATTTTGCTTGTTTTAGTGTTCAGATGTGCACATAAAGTCGGAAAAATTTCTCCACATCTGCCGCAGATTATATAGCTGAATGCATCTTTCGGTCTCTTCCGATTTCCTCGTGGAACCTTTTTGATGGTTTCTTCACACCATTTCCGATTTTTTCATCCTTCTTCTTTCCGGCACTATTTCGTCGCTCTTGTAATGCAACCGGTCGAGATCTCTCACTCTGCCGATCTTGGAAGTTATCGATTAGAAAATTTGTTTGCTGTACTCCACATTAGAGAATTGATGGACTGACTCGCAGATTAATCGTTTTCAATCGTTTTTCATCCACAGATTGACACTACCGTGAGAGTTGCAAGTCAACTTAGTCCGAAAACTCGCTTACAATTCGACAGGAAACGACTAGCATAAATGATGAATTATAAGATCGATAGATTACAGCGGAGAAAAAAATTTATAGAGGCAACATTACTTCAATGTTTCCTTTTATATTGCTGAAATCGGCGGATGTACTGAGTGAAGTAAGAAAAGTGCACACCATGCGAGCCTAACTGGCGCTCATTCTTATCCGCTTATTTATTCCAACGAATTGCTCGGTTTCTTTGTTTCATTTGCATTTATTTCTTTCGCTATCGCTGCTGTCTCAACGATTATCTACAGCAATAAATTCTTATTATTTAATTAACCTATTTCAGTTAGACGACGACAAAAGATCATGCCTGTGTATAGATATATTAGTTGGCATTCGCAAAGCACTTAAGCATGGATGAATAAAAAATACAAATTTTTAAGAAACAAATAATGCCTATAATTTCCGTCTCGTCCGCTTTAAAATAAAATAAATACACTGAAGATGACGAAGATATTGATTTTCGTCTCGTCCACCTCAGCATATTGCAGTAACCATCATGCTTCCCTGTGGCTAATCAATTAAAATTGTATGCTTCTGAACAAACAAATATGTTGAAATTTTGTGCAAATATTTGAAGTGCAAACGAGAAGGGCAAAAAACAGGCGCGTGTTTAATGGACACGAACCTTTTCAATATTCCCAAGAAATAAGGATAAACCACCTGCTGAAGGGAAAAGGTGCTTCTCTACGATTATTCCAGAAAAGGACTTCTGGAATTTTATTGCTGCTTATCAATTATTAATGTAATATCGTTGCAGAAATTCGAAACCTTAAAAGATCAAAAACCTTCAACGCCTTATGAACATTCTAAGTTTCTTTGGACATTAATTTCCAAAAGTAGCTTGTAAGCACACTTTTAATTCGCGTGTAAAGTACTCTTGCATTTCGATTATCTTAACAACTGAACCGACGGCCATATCAGCAGAATTGTTGATTTTATCAATCGGTGATGCAGACAGCTATTCGTGGGCATAACAGGTCAAACACGTTGAAGGATATTTAGAATACAAATGAGGGATCAACAACAGTTTGTGATTTGATAAAGCAAAAGTGTTATCATGAATTCGAAGTACTTTATCCAGAACTTACACCCTAAGTGCGCATTTTTGTAATAAACATAAGAGTTGGATTTCAGTTGCATAAATTAAGTGACCATTAAACTCGTCATACAAGTTAATACTTCATTAAGTTTGGATGAGTTAAACATATCGCCATCATAAGTCGTTAACAGCTAATAAAAGAGACGTTACAGAATTAGTACTACGAAATAGGTAGGGAGAAGACCGATCGATAATTTCGTTACGAAACGCGTAACAACAAAATGTTGAAATTGAACGGATGAATCAATGAATCGAGTTAGCACCACAGGAAAAGTGAAGTGAATGAGTGGATCGGCGAGGAGATGTTGTGCAGCGAATGGATTAATTTGCCGTGCCGAAGTGGAGTAATGTCGGCGAACAGGCTTGGTTAACTCTTGTGCTGCTTAGGATGTGATCCCCGCCTCGGCGCTTCATCTTTACAACGACAACACCACTCATCAATGCAGCTTGTAGAGAAGAAACTCAAACCACCTCAACAGCTTAGCCGCTAATCCAACTTGAATGCACTAATTCAACAGATATTTGGTTTCAGGCTGCTTTAACCTCATTATATTTCGACAACTCCTCGAAAAGGAAATCGCACACGATTAACCGTTAGAGCTCAGATATGTTCTCCTAACGACGTCAAGAGAACTGATCAAATAGAAAAAAATAACTAGTAAAAAAACTTACGCAAAAAATACAGCAGTTTACGAATTTTTAGATAGAAGAGCTTTCAATGCATTTCATGATTTTATTCGACCGGCGGCATTAACTAAAAAATGATCGATCGGGATAATTTCAGCATTTGCCTTTCAGTGGGATATATTACTGTTTTTGATAAAATATCACTGAAGTTGATTGTTTTCTACACATCGCTATCGCATGCTTCCACTGATAACATATATGAGTAAAATCATCCAACTGATATCATTCTATCAAAGTCGTCTAAACAGAATTTTTCGTAAAGGTAGACAAAAGAAATTGCTATCGTCGAGCAGTACAAACGCCAATCTCTTTGTTACCTTTTATATTTTAAATACTGATAAAATGCTAGGCTTTGATGAAGTTTAGCTCCCGAAAAGTTCATCTGTACAAATGTGCTATAAAATCATAATTTGGCCTTTTCATTTTAGATCTAAATGAATAAATGCATCATTAGCTACATATACACTGATGACTCACTGCTAATAGATTGGTGCTACAACCTGATGACGTACTTCACTTGTAATATGAAAGCTGTATGAGAACTACGAACAAATAAAACTTCTCAGCGAATTCGTTCTAACAGCGCCGAAGAGCGAATGTTTGAATGAATTAGTAAGTGGAATATATGAGTTCAACAGACGTGTGAAGCTGCTGATTAGACATTTGCATCAAATTCGTTACATCCCTATTCTTAACGTCACGAATTAGTAGGTCCATCTGCATCAGAGCGGAAGGAAGTGCTTCCGCACAGTGGAGAGGGCACGCCGGTCATTCGCCACAGAAGGGCGCTAAGGCTGAGGACACTTATAATCGCATCCACCTATTTGTAGTCTTCGTATGAAGAGTGGAAGGAGGAGCCATCTTTTACGGTTACCTCTGATCATCGTTCTGAGAAGCTAACGTTCTCCAGCCCAAGTAAGGGCCGCTAAGTACTTAATGAAACAAGCAATAGTGCATTGATAGGGTGAAACCCATAGCACCCTCATGCAACGTGGCAGTTGTGATGTGGACGTGACAGCAGACGCCACAATGTCCCTTATACATATAGCGTCCCACACCTCTTTTAATGAGAAAGTTGGGTTTTGGCACATTTTATGGCTAGTATAGCCATCGTGGCTAGGACACATAAATATGGCTCTTGACAAGATTAATGGCATGCAGCGTTTTATCTTGGCCAACGGTAGCCAACAATATCAATCGGGCGATTTTCTACGTAAATAACAATTAGAAGCAACGGTCTCCCAATAATGAAAGCCAAGAAATCTTCCTGAAGTCATAAGAAATTCCAAACTATATCGAATTTTCAAGCGCTGATGGTGATAAACTCAAATTACTGGCAAATAGCGTGCAGAAGCGCTTACTAGGATTGCTCACTTGCAACGCAACGGTAGATACTTTGACCGAGCGAACATATTTTATAGTGATGTTTATTTTCTTTTTAATGCATAACTGCGGAAAACTTTGAATCTCAAAAAGTTTGAAAAAATTTTCCAAATTCATTTAAAAAATCTAATTCTATTATATGAGACGGAAGTAGAAGAAGTAAAAATGTTTTTGATCCAATTTTTGCGTATCGTCTTCCAGAGTTAAGAAATGAGCTAGGAAAATAGAATTTATAACGAATAAATGAGGCGTATTATTCTCTTAATTATGTGTTAAAGTTTGATACCAGGTTGTTATAAAAAATCGAAATGTAGCATAACCTCAATTCAGAGAATTTGCTCTGCGAGGAATATTTTTCTAATATAATTTCGATAGTTTATTTCAGAATCAAATTTCAGTTGAAGATAAATAGATTTATGCATAATCAACAATCAAAGTTTTCGTATGGTTTCTTGTATATAGCAAAATTCCAGTTTTTTCTATGCTTATGTTCTCTTATTTGGGTACGAGTAGGTGAGACTGGAAGACCGTGAAAGTGACGACTAGCTTACCCGAATGGATTTGTAGTCAAACTTTCATAGGTATTTGAAAAATACAACTTAACAGTGGATTCTCTACCAAATTTTATATGGAAGTATTCAAGTAAATAATCCTCGAAGTTGCATCCTTTCAAATTCAACGAATGATTCTCAGATAAATGGATTTTATATATTTACACTAAAGGCATTTCTAACTTCAAGAAAATCTTTGCATTAGCCTTATCTTTAGCAGTTAAATGGTACTATACTGAAGCATAGGGAATACAGCGATGCAAAATTTGCAGTCCACGTATTGGACAGAAATTATGCGTTGCACGATGGTCAGCTGTTGTCGAACTCCACATGCCAATGTGAACCAAAAATCACCTCAATAACGGAAACCGATGTACTGTAAAATCTTGATTGCAGAACGTTTGTTGCGAAAACATTGCCGCTGTATATTTTGTCAGGTCAACAATCATTTAAGCGCTAGATTAGCATTAAATAAGTTGGGCTACTCTATCAACATATCATACAAATTTAGATAATAATAAAGTCTGTAATTAAAGTAATTATCTAACAATTAGAGTAATTATCCCGTTCAATATATGAAAAACTCTCGTTAGGTGTTTGTGGAATTCAATAGCTGAACGTCGTTCCCGAAATCAATTTGTTCTTCGTATAATTTGCAATAATCACATACGATCACGATATGAAAAAAGAAAAAATCTGCCTTATACTGAAGGTAAACTGATATTAGTATCTGCGATATCAGTATCTGCGACTTTTCGCCGGTAACCACATCTATACTTCATAAATGAAACAGAACAATAGAATATAAAGTTAGAAGACGATGCGATGAACAAAATCTGATCTCAACATTTCCGCATCATTACTTCTTTACAGATTATAACGCCCTATAAACGCAATCTTCATAGCCTTCATCGTCAACGTATACAATAGAAGCCATCTGGAACCCGACATTTAATCGATCTAAGTGTTGTCATCGCATCGGAAAGTATCGTGCTTTTCGCACTGCATCGTACTATATCGTACTACATAAGGTAAAGTGCAGTACTTTCCTAGAATTAAACCATAAGCACTGCATAAATACGATGTAAGCCGACTTTCGCAAGGTCGTAGAACAATAGTAGTATGTTGATTTTTCGGAAAAGCACAAATACATCATGCTATTTTTAATTACCTCTGACAAGTATTCCACTGAAAAGGGAATCAGAGGAGTCATATTGCGCTTTTTTTCCACTTCTAGTTTTGAGCATCTGAATTCAAAATGTCTCTATCGTCTGCAAAAAGAATTGGATATTTACTTAAGAAACTGGCGACGAATTTTCTATTTTCTATAGGCAATAAAATCGACAGAAATAAGCGGGTGTCCTAAATTTTTTCCTACGGTTGAGAAAATGGGTTAAAGAGGACATTTTCTTTTCCATATTTTTCAAATTTTTATACGTTGCAATTTCTTTGTGAGAGATCTAGATGAGACCATTTTATGACCTGCTAAATTGCACAAGGCAAAGCAAACATCGTGGCCTATCTCATGCGGTGTAGAACTTTTATGAATTCATTACGGAGGGCTAAAAATTAAGAGGCATGATAAAAGGGAACAATCAAGCCTGAATATCATAACTACATCGAAACATCAGAGAGTGCGACATAGAACTGAATATGCTAAACCAATGAAAGCACTATTCATCTAAACTAATTGATAAGCACTGATAAAGAAAACGATTATTTAATCTATAACTTATTTTGGCGATTTTGTTGACCTTCTCAGCAAATGATCACATTCTCCTAATAGTTTTCGTTCGTTCTGCTCATTGATAAACGTCACCTCTGACGCCTCAATCATGCATAAGAAAGATCAATGAAACAGTTGTAAGGTTGATTTTGTATATCTGAGGCTAAAATGTATGTTATAACACTGCTCCGAAACCATAAGTACACATTATGAGTATGGTACATTATGCATAAGAAAAGATGAAAGAAGTATAGCATAATGTCATTCTTTGAGAGGAAGAATACAGCGTTGCACCGAAAATTTTAGTGTAAGACATTATCACTCAATATTTCACAATAACACCCATATCGACCCTGTGGGCATTCATTTGAAGTGAACTGGAACGGAGTAATGATCACAAGGAAAAAATCCTGAAAAAACTACAAAAACATTTATATATGGAGTATGGAGGAAGCATTTAGAACGAAAAGAACTTATCATATCATTTATTCCGTTTTTTTTTTTTGAACTTTCATACAATCTATCCGACAATGTTGAATATATTCTAAGGTGAGAAGAATAAATGCGATCTTTAGCACACCGCTGAAATGAAATAAAATAACAATTTACGACTCTCATCTGAATGGTTGAAAAAATATCCTTATCAAAATTCCACTATCAAAACCCTGAATATATTGAATTTTCTATGTGAATTCTACATCAGAAATTTCCCCTTAAATTTCGGTGATCGACAACATTATGTGAATGAGCGGAAAACACGCTTATAAGAAAGTGAGTGGATCACTTCGCCTCGTGAAAAAAATGTGAACATGGAAACGCTGGTTTAAAATAAACTTAATCACTTCTACAGTGCCTCTAAAATTAATCTCCTAAAGCTTGCGGCTACAATTTCTCCCAATGCCTGCTGGGTTTAGAACAAACCAAGTGCAATTGATGCAAATCTAGAACTCATGATGCTTATAGCTGAAAGGTACTATCACAGCTCATCGCTCTTATTATAAAAGGTAGGAGAAAATCTTATGACTAGGTGGTGATTTCGAATTTTTTTAAAGTGGAAAAATGTAAGTTTCGAATAATCGTTCACCTTTTCAGTCATTCACCTTTTCAGGTGAACGATTTATTTTTTGTAAAATTTGGTAGCGAATCTCACAATTTTGCAGACAAAAATGCCAAAAATCTAATAAGTATGGCTATTTTTTGTATAGGGGATTTTTATTTCTCGTTGTTGATTTAATGAGATAATTAAGGAAGTTTGTTCTATCCCACTATGCAATTTCATTTTTCTCCATAAATATTTCCACCGAATATATTTATGGCGTATAGTGGACGGACTTCCCATTTGATTTGCTATTGAGTGATTTTAATGAAAAAATTCCATGCAATATTCTCGATTTTATTCACTTCAATTATTGCTCAAAATGGGCGCTTATCAATAACGTTCTAGCGTTATCAACTACTTTCCATCGTTATCACTGAAAATTGATGCCTCAAAAATTACTATGACATGCGATACAACGAGCGCAGTACGATCACCTTAAACGATCGGTAATTTTCATGTGAAATACTTCAATATTGAATGAATACATAGTCTATTTTTTCAGTAATAAATGACTCCATAAACGACTACGAACGAATTAGAAGTTTCTCGGGAAAGATTGCTTCTGTCTTTCAACTTGCATTATTCGCTCTTTTCCTCCTCCCTAAGCGCTAACTGCCTGAACATTATCCTCATTCAAGTTGACATGCGTTCTTTTTTCTCTGAGTGGACTAAACTGGAAACTATCTTCTCTTCCTAACCTATTGTCCAGTTAAGTTGATAGCGAAAGGAAGAACATATAGATCTAAGTTAGCAAGATCCATGCGAGATTTTTCGATAAGTATGTGTCCGAGGTGAAGAGAACAGAGGGAAAGAGGAAGGGGAGGGATGGAAGTTTTTATATATTGATGGTGGTCAATAGACGCAAGATGTTGCTTATAGAAACTGCAATCGTGGATATTCGTTATATGTGGTGAGAAATAATCGAGCGATAATCGTTCTGTTGGAATATGAAAAAAACAAGCGCACGCTACTTGAACGGAACTGAATAAACGTTCGTTGCTCGAAATAAATCTGATAACTTAACATACGCATGAACGCTCAGTTGAGGCGCAGAGCATGCCAGTCTGGCAACATCCTTTAGATTGCAGAGCCTCAAATGTACACATCACTGTACCTTTATTTCGAAGGCAATATGTTTGGACGTAATCGTTATAAAGTGTCAATTATCAAAAAAGCATTTTTTGCTGATAGTATCATTTGGAGCCCTAATTAGACGTTCATTGTTCACAGTGATGTATTCTACAAGTTGTGCGAATAAAATGAATATAATTCTTCGTCAAGTACAAAAACTTCTGGAACAGCATCTGCATCAAATGAATTATATTTTTGTAAAGCGTATCGCTGAAATGGAATTTGCCCTTGATTGGTTTTCTGCTAGAAGCAAGAAGCTAAAGAAAAATAACTTCCAAGCCTATAGGATCACACGAATAGCCTGGAACTTTACTTAAGAGTAGAAATAATACAACGAAACCACAGATGATTGTTCCTCACAGATGCATAAGTTTCGAAATAATTTCGGATAAACAAGGATCTTATTTCATAACATCCATTGGACCCCGTTGATGTAGAAATGTTTGAGACGTCTTTGAGCTGGATGAAGCATATAAGTCAAGTTTTATTGAGCTTATCGAAGGCTGTTTCACGAAATGGAGGTCCGAAGAACTGAATTTCATTGCCTTCAATAAGATCGTCTGATCGTCGTTGCGCACTCTCGAACGTTGGTAAAATCTCTTTCACCACTGAAAATCTTTATTTTTTTCTTTTCTGTTTTCTGGTCGGAAATAAATTTACCTCCTCGAAAACAAATGATAAGATTTATATAAAATAAGCTAATTTGATACCTATGGCCTCATTCTCGCCCACTGAAGCTGCAAATATTATCTACTGCTAAGAAATGATGGAGTGAACTATACGATAGAGAACTTTTAGTCGAAACATTTCCGTGAATCTAGCGTTTACAGACTGTCTGCTTGTTGGTCATCACCAAAGCGAGAATCACTAAAGCCAGAACTGCAAATTTTAATAGGTATAATTTGTGTCATCGAACGGCGTCCTATACCGATGTTCATCTGAAGGAAAGAAAGAGCCTATATGCGCTTCTCATGGAGCAGTTTTCTGTATATTCCGATCAAATTGCAGAAAAAGTATTTCGCGTGGCATGATTTGGTGCGAATGAACCAACAAGTTAAAATATTAATGAGTTTTGAAGCGCACATCTCATCTGTTGACGATTGGTCAGGTCAGGGAGCTTAAAAACACATATTGCGCCAGCCAATCTGACAGAATCTCTTAATTTTCATGCTCCCAAGCCCACGTACTATACCGTTCGCGGTTTGAGAGCATATGACAATATCGCCACTACATGTGCTGATGCTTAACTGGCTTCGCGGTGAAATTTGTCGGATGATGCTACGTACCTCTGTCCAGTTTTCCTCCTTCTGCATCGATTGCCTTGCCCTCTTTTTCCTCTCCCTTCCCAACCGGTCTGTGCATGCCCTTTCTACGTCCAACTATTGGTGGACCGAGATCTTATGCATCTTTTTTTGATAAAAAATTAGCCACAGCACAGAAAATGTTGGTGATATCTGATAATGTATGATGCCCGAGAGATACCCACAATAAACCATAAAAGTGAAAGATTGGTCTGAGCAATACTAGAAAAAAGCGAGCCAAAAAAAAAGAACGTGAAATTACATTTTTCTTCGAACAAATTTGGAAGACTGTGTCGCATGCTGGCCGCATTATCGGTTTCAACGAATTGCCGGCCCGATTCTGCAACATTTAAGAATTGTCCCAAACAAGTGCAATCAGAGAAGCAATTTTAGCTTTAATCGCTAAGTTCGGATAACTTAGACCCCGAAAAGCGCTGTCTTTTTTCATTATAAATCAACGGGACATATAAAGGTTCACACCGCTATGCAGTATGAAGAGCAAACGAATTCTTAAAGTGATTGCTCACAATTTCTGGCATCTTTTACTAGATCGCAAAGAGTCTTCCAATAGGACGAATCTTTGCGTAATTTAAGATTTTCAACGTAGTTTTGTTGGTTTTTGAAACGAAACGATAAAATAATAAAAGTTTTCCACTGAACGGAAATTGCAAAATAAGCCATAAAACGATTCGACATATATGAGTTGATATGCTATGAGTTTCCACACTAGAACTGAGTTATAGATAGCTCAAAAATGTATGGAAACAATTTAACTATTCTATTCAATTTCATGCCAAAAAAAAAGAAAATTCATACGGAAACGTTTAACCGTGGAACCGATCCAATATAAGCATTTTTAACGAGAGGAATAGTATCGCTTGCCAGCTGATAATAGACTAGCTGCCGAACAAAATTCACACTTGGAAAATTCCTCGTTATTGAAATATGATAGCGAAGTGATAAGGAGAATGCGAAGCTATGAAAACCGCAACGGAAACCAAAAAATTTTCTTTTATTACGCAAACTATTTGCATTAAATTTCATCGGTATATTCCGTATCAACAGAATAAAGAAAGTGTTTGAAAAGTGTATTAAAACGAACGATTGAGGAAGAATTATAACAACAAAAGAATAAGATGCATGTTCTACTTATCACTAATTTCCTACCCATAAATAAGTTGTGGAGATTGTTTTTGAAATTTTTATTTTTCTTTTTGCCCACAAGCACGGTATTTGCTCTACTTCGATGGATGCCTTATACGGTTATGTTGTCTATAGCGAGCACGTGAATACTGATCACATCCCGATCACTCCATGAATTGTCTTGTTTTCCTCAGAAACAATGAGAATATACGGTCTTCCTTGCTTGCAATCTTTGAATTTCCGAGGCGGAAATTGAGTATTCGGATCTCCGTCGAACAATTTGAAAAAAGTCCTTAGAACATCAATACCATGAAAAGATTTGAACGGCGAACTCGTGCGGTTTTGCTTTTAGGGCTCCCACATCCGCCTCAGTTCCAGGGGACAGCCGATGTGAGTCGTGGAATGTCTGACTCTACATTCCATTATTGCTGCGGTAATACAAGCACAAGGATCTTCGTTATTGAAGCGTTACGTCCTATGTAGTCATCAAATCACCTTTGAATTGGAGTTACTATTCGATAGAAGACCTTAGTGCAGAACAGTCTTCAACATTCAACAAGGCAGCAGCTGCCCTATGGTTCTCAAACGTTACGGAACACATCCATTTTTTAGAGCTTGGAAAGAACTTAGACCAGGAAGTCCAAAAGTATTTTTGGGCTTCACTTGTAAAGTACGACCTCTGCAAGACGAATCGATCCATGCGATAAGGCTCACGAAATGCAAAACAGAACTACTACGTGGTATGGAGAGTTCGTGGTGAGCTTCACCTTCACAGATCGTACTTCACAGGTAAATATCCAGCACTTCCATGGTCGAGGCATGAAAATTTAAGATACTAACTAGATCAACCCCTAGCATTCTAACATATAGGTCGGCTGCCACTCCCTGAACTTGAAATTCGGGGAAAAAATGTTTCGTTTTTTGTTCATTATGTTGCGGTGAGTTCTCATTGATAGCATTCTGGTTGTTTTCTCTAATAAAGACATTTATTAAAATTTCTGCTCTTACAACTGATTAATATAAATTCAATACATATCAAGAAATTAGGCGAATTGCGTAGCGAGGTTATTCAAACTATTTTTCTCTTAAGAAAAAAAATCCAAAAAACGGAAATTTCAAAATGAGATACCGTTAAAGTGGCAATCGTCCATTTCGATATAGTCGACTTTTTGCCTTCGTTCGACGGCAAAAAATGCCGGTCTGGTCCTCGCCGAATGTACATTCAATATACAATTTGCAATGGAAAATTCATAGAAATGTACTACTGAACGACATTCGAAACCATATTCCACCTGTGAAATGAATGAATCCGATAAGAAAATTCGTCGCTATTCAATAAAACAATGGAGCTAAATATGGAGCATCATCGATGATATTTTAACGTGATGAATTTAGCTACGCATATTTAAGCGCTCATATACGAGGGCATAATGCTCGAGTGAACGAAATGGACGGATCACTAAATGAATCAGGTGAGCTTAAGGAATAAATTCAAAACATGGGTTTTCTTGAGGGTTCTTCGTTTGTTGCATCACAAAATAAGAGCATATTTCCACTGATGTAGGAGATGTTATATTCGATATATTCTTGTTTAGTGAATAGAAATCGATGAATCTTGATTTTAAGAAGTTATTTGTGGGTTTTCACCTCAGCATTATGTGATTTTCTGCCCGCCTAAAAGAAGCTTAGGCTGTAATTATTGTGTCGGCCTTTTTCAGAAATATTTTTGTCGTTTAACGAAGAAGCTTCTCAGCGCGATTAGCTAACTAATGATGCTTCTTACTCTTAGTGAAATACTGTCATTTCGAATGTGAAATTTACTTTATTAATCGGCCTATTCGTCTTTATTTATCGCCTATGCAAACGACTTCCTAAAAAATTACCCAAAACATACTGCAACAAGGACAATAATCCTATAGAATTTTTGAGATCGCAAAATCTGTATTTTTATTCACAGACTACAAAATGGCTTCTATCTGTTTAGGTGAAAAAACTCTAAACAACGTTTGAGAGAAGAAAAAGCAATTTGTAGATGCAAATTATTAGATAGTGGATTCATGGTAGTAATACGTCCTGAACAGCGAAACACTTAATTTAGACGTCCATCTGTGTTGTTTTTCATGGATGTACTCATGGATGGATGCAATGGAAAAAATGGATGCATTCTATTAATACGTTGATTACTCAGCATTAAAGAACCAGTAGGAATATTAGGATAAAATCTTAAGAAATCATTTAAAGGAAATTGTGTGACTAGTTAGGGTTTAAATAAGTACGAGTTTTTGAAAATACTTCTAAAACCCTTTAATAGTTGCGAGATTTGATGTTATCATATTCAAGAGGTACAGATTGGCGAGAAAACAAATGAGCGTAAAATAATTTTGAGAACGAAAGCAGAAAAAAAAAAGCGTACAGAAGCTGTTATGCAACTCTGGACACATGCGCCATGGGTTGGTGCATCGACGATGGCTGAAGCGTGTCCAACCAATACGTACTGAGGTACTCGTTTCAGTGCACCTTTACACTGATTAGCAGCTGATTCTGAAAACGGAAGTTAAAAAAGTTACTTGCACACGGTTATATGCGTCATCGAAAAAGGGTGATTAAAATATCCATAATCTTCCATTACTATTGAAATTGCACATATATATTTCCAGAATCCAATACCTCAGAAACTCAGCGATGATAAACATAGATTCGTCAATATGATGCTCCATTTATATGTTGCCTGGCTATGAAAAAGAAAAAATCCCCAACTAGTACAATTATAAATTCATATGTAAGATGGGAAATATTTGAAGAAGAGCGTTATAAATGTTGCCATTATTTCATATATTTGTGTATTTCATTCATAATTTCATCAATTTTTAACAATAGCAATTATCCTTCATAGAATATTCGAACGAATTTGTTGATTATTCTAAACTTTTCTTTAAACTTAAAATTATTCTCTAATAACTTTACTGCTTTCTTATTATAAGTAATGGTTCTTGAACGAATTCCTAAAGAAAAGAAATTACTTCCGAAAAATTTAATTCTCAACGGAGCTTTTCTTTGGTTTTTCTATTTTCGCTATTTAACTTTAGTTTTAAAAAATCCCAATATATCAAAAGTTTTGGTAGGTTATATAGTTTTTAACCTTATACCTCACTAAATCGGTACACCTTCAATATGAAACTGGATGTTGCGGCTTCTTTTATGTATTATTTCTTGCGGACCACTGCAATGTTTACGCCTCTTTTTCAACGTTATCGTCCTCTTCACCCTTTCTCCACATAAAGAATCAATAGTGTATGCCTCTGGAACTGACCACTCTCCTCATTCACCGCATTTCTATAAATCTGCTTCTCCAAAGTATATGCCAACATCAGTGCAATAAAGGACTAGAGCACACATGGATAAATTTCCGCCGTTGTCGGAAAATGGAAGCAAAATTTGGATTTATATTTGTTAATCCTAAATAGTTTACATTTCACATTTGAATTTATAAACATACTAGTTGGGATTTATTATCGACTAATGTAAAGATTAAAGAGAATACTCCAACTTGTATCATACAACAACCTTTTATGCAAATTTTCTCGAAATACAGCACATAAACACTGGGACTGTATTGCGCACTGCCCGTTGGAGTAATCGAAACATCGAAAAGCCTGCAGTGAGTGGTGAGACGTTCAAATTGTGCCGAATGACATCGCGTCGAAAGTTCTTTTCCATCCGATACCTAAAAAGCGTATGCAAAAGTATTCCAAAAAAATTTCCTGTGATCCTTGTTACTACTATACCTTTTATTTTACCACAATTAACCCATGGATCTTAGTTCTTGGATCTATGGATCTAATGGACCTCGCAACTAATCCTTGTTATGATCGTGCTATAATGAAAACTTTATGAATTTTAATCAATGGATTAGGAAAGAGAATGAGCACAATTCAAGCAGAATAATGCGATCATCCATTTTTCGTCGATTATTTAACGATCGATTATATTGAATTTTTTGATTCTCTTCCATTAAAAAAAAAAATATTTTATTCCATTAATAAATGAATCAAGTTCTAGCCGTATATTCTAGAGCGGTGAACCTATTTGATTCTGTTTGCAGTCACATCACCTTCAAGATTGCCTAAGGATCAATAATGTGGAGGATTTTGGGCACTGAGCTCAAAGTGTACTTTCCAAGTTTATGAATGATAACCGTGACGCAGAGAGTACCATCATGATTTTGCGAGTGAACGATTGCTCGCAAAGACGCCATCACTGCCGCCCTATATTATAACTTATGTAGCCTATATTAATTACACAGTATATAATTACGCTATTTACCGTCTTTTCGATTATATACTGCCAACTATTCTACTGCACATTATCTCCATTTTAACCCGTCAAGCAGCTATTGAACGCCATTGAAAAAGTACCGTATTTGTTGCGCAAGCGTGCATACACGCTTCAGGCGTCTGAATTTTGAATTCAGCAATTCGTTCGGCCAATATTTCGATGCCATCAATAATCTCGAAATGAGATGCAAAAGACGGTGGACAATCTGAAATATATCGAAATAATTTTCGCTTCGCTTAGTTGACATCGACGATTAGAGAAGAGTATCATAGTAATGAGTTCCAATAAGACTTCAACGATTGTATTGTAACGGAAATTTCCTTTCATGCATCACTTGCTAAAGAATCGCTCTTTAGCTTAAGGTTAATAAGATTAAATGACAGGTAAGTCTTCTGAGGAAATGGGAACGCATACTATCCAGATTTCGTAACGTCAACACATTTCAACAACGAATTGAAGCCTCACCTCTCTTCTGTAATTAATAATCTTCGTTTGTTTCTTAGCGAAAGTAAAAAGTAATATGAATAACTATGAAAACAGATAACTATGGCGGAGAATATCTAAAACAATAATTGACAACTCAAAGCAAAAATTTCATTGGCGTAAATCTTATCAACTAAAGATAAACTACGCCAACTATTTAAAAACAAGGAAACATTTGAAGAATGTTTTTAGATTACTAAATGAAATTTTGTTTGATCGTCGCCGAGTGTTCGCCAACATTTCTGAGTGGTAAAACAACTGATGCGTTGAAAACTTATCCTAGTTGGCTACATTACTAGTATACGATCAAGTTGCTCTATCCAGCTCTTAGATAATTTTTACTGAATGATTCTGATGCAAATAGCTAAAAATTGACTCCGACGTATTTACGGTACTACTGATCATCAGCTAAACCGATATGTCGGTAGAAAAACTCATAAAAGTGGAATGCATTCCACCCACAGAATTGGGCACTAAGTTTGAAAATAGGAGTCAGTTGAGCTAAAAATGCCTAAACTTGAACGAGTCCCTGCTTGGGGTCAAAACATTTTCTCCTCATTACAATTATATAAACAAGTGGGATAGCCAAAATACAATCAGCACTAAGTTCTTTAAAGGTTCTTTTGATGTGATGATAATAATTACCTGATATGAGAGGTAACGCTTTAGCAGCTTCAAAATTTGGATGGAATCCACTTTTCGATGAATAATAAGGACGTCTACTATCCATCGGTTGAAGAGTTGGTGCAACATAAGGGAACGACGCAAATACTGTATCCGCAGCCGAATGAGAACCAATAATCGCTGGCAAATCGCCAAATTTTTCAAGGGAAGTTGTGCAGTTACCAATGGGAGCCAAAAACACACAGCCAATTGATGGGATCATTGCAGGTTCACAAGAAGAGTCCACATCATCACTGAAATAAACCTTACTTCATTTCCCTGTAGGAAATATCATTTCCTATGGGAATAAAACACCCATTATCGAACATTTTTTTTGCACCTGTTTGCATTTGTGCAGCAAATTATACCGATGTGTGGGTAGCTGTGTGCATTCAAGGTACTCATACTCTAGATATTTATCATTCAAATGGGCTAACGAAATTCTCCGAATGAAACGGACGCCATGCATTTACCTAAGACACCAATTTCTGCGATCACCGAGCAAATTCGATTGGTGCTATAAGCACCTAATGTGCCAAAAGAAACTTTCAAGCACTTAGGAATTGCTTATATTTTGGTAGTATGTTCACCAAACAACAAAAAGTTGAAGAAGTACTATAAAATGAAATTTGCAGTTTCGCATTCTATCGTTCCAATAATCACACTCTTTATAAGTGCCTAATAGATGATAAAATATCCATACTTTTAAAGTGAATTGATTTATTGCTTGTGCAAATATTCCTTAGAAAAAAGAAACTGCTCTTTTCACAGCCTACGAAAAAATTATTCTGCATTTAAATGTTGGTGGTTAGACTCATTTGTTTTTTGAAATTCAGGATTAGCGTGAAAAGTGTAAAGGATTTTATCCTAAAATGTTCGTTACAACTAATCAATTTCTTCAATGATTCCGAAATGATTCCTAAGATAACGGACACTCTAATTGGGAAGTTGCTATAGTGCGCTTTACAAGTGAAAGCTTACAAAAGCGAGTAGGAAACGACTCATTTGCAGGAAATTTCTATTAACGTTCAGTTGTTTGTGCAAATGAACGCAAATCGAAAGTACGCCACCGAGAACTCAGCACGCCATTGAGAAAACATCATTGAACTGCGCCATTTTTGCTCATTGAATTAAATCCACTTCTCATCAAATAAATTACCGATAATCTCATAGGAATCATATTTCTATAGGAATTTTATTTTGTTGAGCAGCTTTCTTTTCAGTATTTGCATCTTTGCGCTTTTTTTTATTCATTTCAGGATGATATTTTTATCCATATATAGTTCATTCTATAGGCTAAAATCTGATCGCTATTTTATTTAATAAGTAACTAGTGAAAATTGATGATTATCATAAAGGGTGAATATTGAGGATATATTTCCTCTTACATTCGAGTTGAAATATTTCCTAAACAAGAAATAGAGAGTTTGTTGAGAATTTGCATTTTATTAATTCTCAGTTGATCTAAGTCGTAATTCAATCCAGCTTAGACTATGTTCAGTAAACGAGGCAAATAAACTTACTGAACATTTCTGGAGGATTCATCTCGTCCTGGTAATATTTCAGCAGTTCGTCTTCGCCGCATTTGACGAAACTCATCTATGAAACAACGTTTTTATTCAAAGAGCATTTGATTCTTCATCAGCCATGTTTCTTTCAAAAAGTATTTTTTAAGAAAATGTATAATTTAATGTTCATATTAGGGGATCCAAGCCATCACAGCGCTATGATTTAGTATACAATTTTATACTTAGTATTACTATTAACTGAACACCTCACATAGCAAAAACAGCGGGAGAGAAATAGAAAGAAAGCAACAATATTGCTGTTAAAGATTCTAAATTTTTTTTGCAGCCAAAATGTGGAAATACATAGGGTATATGTGCGCTTGAATTAGTAAGTTTAATCAAAAGAACGATATATATATTTGGAAAGCTATCAAAAATACAATATAGTTTGTTCAGCCAATAGCTGAAAGCCTTTTAAAAAATGCGCCTGATTCCTTTTGATGATGATCGATTGTTCGACTGTAATTAAGAATAGATGCTCTTTTAGGGACTGTTTTGAGGTGAACAGGTAGCGCAAATTAATGGACTGACGAACTGACCAACGTTCATCATTTTATGGATATTAGAGCTCATTGTGTGATGTTCAATTTCTTCCCACATGAGATTTTCAATTTGCATCGTATGACACGGTGTTTTTGTTTTGCCCCTTAAGATAAGGCAAAATGGATCAACTTTGATCCTACTGCCTAGAGGAAAAAAATCGCCGTTGAAGTTGTAGAAAGATGGCTCAAGATGGCTAACCTGACTTAAGGCTATCGCCGAGACACATCGAGGGCATGAATAAAATCACTCTTTCAATAATGTGATTTGCCATTTCTCTGATGACAAACTTAGAAATTTGTAGCGCAAAATTTTTATTTCTATCCGGTGTTATACTAAAATTAATTGCAAATAAATAGAAGTGTTGAAAAACAAGTTGAAAAAAGATTTCGCCGAACTCGCTTACCGTTTGAGGGAGATGGTCGAGAGGCACTTTTGAAATCCTCCAACGGTGATTGCGTTTCGAATAGATCACATCGTGATCTGCAAAAAAATGATCACAGTGGTTATTCTTGCATCAAGCTGTGTTTCTTTTGTGCATAATAACGTAAACAAACTTATAAGTAAGCGCTACTGATTTGCTTTCCTTCCATGCCAAGTTCCATTTCGATACGCTTTTATGATTCCTCACAAAACCCTATCGCATCAAAGCTATGTTCCTGGTGAAACCTTTAGCAACTAAACGTGATATGCTTAATTTAAATTACAGCAAGATTTCGATTAGAATTATTCGCATCTTTATCCGTCTTAACTTATACAACCAAGTATAGTTAAAATGTAACCGGTACGGAAAAACCTTCTTTTGCAATCACTATTATTTCTTATGCAATCACTTTTGCAATCAGAGGAAACTGTTAAAGTACCACTGGGGTCCTTGATCGCAAAGAAATCGAACTGCTTAGTTTTAAGTTCTTTCCATCAAATTTCATAGCTGTTTATCTGATCCACTTCTATTAGCATAACTCTGTCTGTAAATAGCGAGAAAAACGTTGATCAAATTATTTAACGACTAAGTTAATGCAACCTAAAGAAATCGTATTGGCATGATCGACTTCTGGGGTGATTTGCGAGACATAGCCGATGGCAGTGATTGACGTTCGATGATCGATGACTTTCGAATGGCTTCGCACAAGTCAATAATAGATTGGAATAAGTTTTTATGCATTCATCTTTTGCGCCTGAAAAACAAATTAAAGAAATTTATTTCATCTATTTAATGGATTCTGTCTGCAGAAAGAAAAAAAGAGGCGTTTTCACCATTATGCGCTCTGAGGTATTCGCTGCTTTTTTTCATAAGGTGGTCTCATCATCAGCATTGCACTTTCACAAAACTTTCAATTTAACGATGAAATGAGGTTAATTATAAACAATTCAAGAAATTTTGTGATGCAATCCACAATTGATAGGATAGGAAAAACCATCTCATTGGCAGTCTTCTTAGTTTTAGTAACTGAGAGGAAAAGTTTGATATGTGCCTTGGAATCGGTCGATTTTTGCACAGAAATTTCACCTAAAGTTGAATCTAATAGAGTGCATTTCAGGTCGAAAACTTATAAAAGGAAAATAATTAGCAAGGAAATTTCCAATGTCCATTTGTTAGGATTTATTCATATTTCCAATAATACATTGAAGAGTGTGAAGAAATAGTAGGATGAGCGCTGCCAAGGATATGAATGGGAACTCTGTTCCATTTGTTGATATGTGAGCAATAATGCCATGCCAGTTATTTGTCTGCTAGGATTGTCACCAGCATCACTCAACTGTGGCATATCATTTCTTATACTTGGATATAAATAATCTTAATACATAGTTGGAAAGCTTCTTTTACTGAAGTTCCGAAAAATTTGAATTAGTTGATTAAATCAGCGATAAACCTGCCTATGAAGATGTCATCTTACTAGACTATTCGGCATTATAGTCAGAAATATTGTCAAAAACTTCTATGGATAATTCATGCATCGTTTAAATCCCAGCATTTCTTAATATTCGGATAGAATATGTGAAACTTTTCAAGGAAAAGAACCTAACTTTTATTATTGTTTTCAATGGAATTTGTATGTCAACTGCATCTATAAAACGCAATATTTTCACACTGAAGAGAGCAATAAAAACTTAAAAGAAACAAATGTAAACTGTCAGAAAAGAATATAATAGATTCATTTCAAAGGTTATTTTGTCAACCACAGATAATATAACTGAAAATTACGATACCTTCAGATAGAGTAGCATAGGTAGCAAACCACAGAGTAATTAGAGTAGCGAACCACATTGATATTCGATGAAATTTAAAATGATGGAAAATTTCGTTTGAGCGCTCGTTATGAGGTTAATCATGGATCATAGCTCACATCGTGTGAATCGTAATTGAAAATGCTGCAGAAATAGTCCGTATCTGGGTCACTGCTTTTCGTTGCAAAGAGGCTATCCTCTGGTCGCAATATCGATCCACTTGTCAGCATATCGATCATCTAATTATTGACATGATCACATACAGGAATTCATCACAACCCCAATTTTTCTTTTTATTATAACGCAAATCTTATTTAAAGGGGAAAATTCACTTGTGCAATCAGTTGGTTTTTTAGGGTAACAGGGGGCGTAAAAATTCATTTCAAATGTAATCAGCGGTATATTTCAGTGCATTTTCAAATCCTTTACTGGCAAAGAGTAAAACTGTTTCGGAAGCGAACTAATTAACTTTCACTGAATTTGAATGCATAATAAGAATTTTTAGACTGAGATTCTTTTAAAATTCCACTAAAAGACGAGAAAAAGAAGCTACGCTGACTGGGATGAATTAAAGAAGTGCGAGGAAATTTTCTTGTTAGAAATTGAAACCTATATTTTCTTCGTTCGTCGTTTATTGCGGATATTCACGAGCATGCAAAAAAACGGAGTGAAATATAGAGCTTCTTCAAATAAACGTGCACTTTTGAACGCAAGCAACATTTCTTTTCCTATCATCGGTTATTCTCTTTGAAATTCTCTTCATCGTCAACCTATCAGGTATTCCCTCTAAACAGAAAGAAGTGCGGAATCGATGACATTAATAATTCTGATAAGGAAACCGTACTATGATCCCTTCTATGATCTTCTAACCGTATTATGATCCTATATTAGCTATTCGATAAGCATTCATCCACTTTCATGGAATATCCATGAGAAGTTAATTCTGAAGCACTACAGTTTTGTGAGATATGGAATACGCTCACCATCATAGCACGGGAAACTAAAATCAGTTTTAAAATATTCACTTTGCATAAGAAATTTTCTTCAATGCTGCCGTCCACCTTAAAAATTTTTACGTGAATTTTTAGTGTTTTTAGCTCTAACTGTCCACTCAAAATGATTGCAAGATAAGGAAATCCCAGCTAACACATTAAATATTACTGTCTGAAAAACGACAAACGCAGACGCTATTCAACATCTACGCACGTTTAGTGTGACGGTTTTTCTGGATGAATAGGCTACATGAACCCACCATCCGCCTCAACCAACTCACTATTCATTGTCACTTTAACCGTCGAAATGGAACAGATCGAACGCCTTTATTGAGAGGGATTTGTGCGGTTCGGTGGTTGCACGCTCGGATGGGTGGACCAATGCAGTGTACATAAACGGTTGGACGTAAAAACGAACCCGCAGTGGGCAATTTTTTGCGGAACAGTAATAGAGTTTGGTGTAAATTTAGGCAAGACATAGAGAAAAGTGAAAATGAGCCGACTGTTGCAACCAATTTCTTAGAGACGCACAAAAATTCACTCTACCTCGTATTGTAAAAAGAGAATTAACGCATGTTTGCTCAACCATGCGATAATGATCCGACTTAATGTTTACTGGACGCGATATTTATCCCACCAGTGTTGACTAATCCAACTGTGCTGTATTTTCTTGCACCTACATTAGTTACAAAGATATGAAGATAGCTCGAAACTTGGACGTGCAGAATTTTATGCGATTCAAATGCTATATGCTTTATACACGTTGATTTAGCCGGTATAATCAGAAGTTGACATCGCCTACCTCATTCATCTCTGTGACCATTCGCACTTATCTTCCTTGTTTCATTTACGCCATCTTCCTGCCTGCCTCCATCCCTTCCCTCCCTCATCCACAGATCTCTCCCTGATTTATCAATTGAAATATTCCTTAATGTTGCCAGAAAATCTTTCCATTAACAGTTTTAAAATAAAGCGTAGTAAATTTGCCGAGAGATACAAAAGTAAAAACCAGCAATGTAAAAGTCGTCTCCTAAAAATACGCACTTTCAATTTGCTGCTTATCGGTATAAACTCCACGATCGTACTATCATCACTCTTAAAAAAATTTTCTTCTAACCGCCCATTCGGTATAGCAATTTTATTTGTCGCCAAAGACGTTCTCTTTTCACAGAATTAAATATGACCATTCTACAATTCATTCAACCACTCTGATGTTCTTCCTATAACTAACTTTTTGTACGAAATGTTAATGCTTAAATTGGAAATATCCACATGTCGTCCCTCTTTGTCGTTGTAAAACCGTTTTCTCTCTCAAAAAGCGTTTTTCTCAAGTTACGCCCTGTGCAAATGTACTTTTGCGTTACCTATGAAAAATTAGCCACGAAAAAACTAAGCAGAACGACCACAAAAAATACTTCATTCTTGGGCAGTCTCATAATCAACGTTTAGATGCCACTTTCCCTTAGGTCGATGAGAAAATTAACCCCCTTCCCACCCCCCAGAATATTCTCATAACCTTCGAAATTTGCATTTTCTTGTATATTTAGTGTGCTTTTGTGCTAGGGACAAGTAATAATACCACAGATGCATATAAGTGGTTTGCAAATTTTATTGCAACCAAGAATTCCTTTCGTGATCAGCAACTAGCGAGAGAAAGAAAACAACTGTAGAAATCAAAGTGGACACATCTGCTTATTTATGAACTCAATCGAAATGAAGAAACACTCAACAAAATGAGGTAAAACAAAGGAATCATTAATTTCGAAATGAACAAATGAAACTAATTATCATCTTCCATTTTCCACTGATAAGTAATTTTATTGCTTGTTAGATGCTAAGAAACTTTCCCATTATTGAGCGTATCAATGATAATATTTGCTATTAGTGATCGATATTTTTGGTATATTTTGAAGAGGAATTCCACTTTGATTTTTTGCAACTTTTATTTCTCCAGGTTGAATTAATTTAGCAATATATAAATTATGCTCATAAATCTTTCTTATCACTTCCATCTTTTCGTATATAATAATATAGCTGAAGCGAAATTACCAATGGAGAAGGAATTTTTAGTGAGTTGTTGCGATGGAAAAGATATTTTTTCTTCAAACAGCCACAACAAATATGTTCGACGAGGAACTAAGAATATACTATTCGAGGCGCATACTTATGGTTGTATGTTAACCATCGACATCATTCGGTACTTAATGCAATAATAAATTCAAAGATACTATAAGCTATAGTAGGAAAACTGCCCATATAATAATCTAACGTTGAAGATAACATCACTTGGATTAGATTGTACCCAATCTTATAGGTGTTCACGAAGAAAAGGTAGCTCTTCATCTGCAAATGGGAATATAGGAAATATTACAAGCAAAATTCATCGCTACGACAACAACTCAGGAAATATTCGAGGGACCATGCGCAAAAGCCGACAATCTCGAGATCGAAATCGCGTTCCTTTGTGGGAATGTGATTTATTATCGATGATGGATTTTTCATAATCCACAAAACAATTCTTCAAATATTTAACAAAAGGCAGAGAAAGCTGCTGTCGACGATAATTCATAGCGATGATGAATTACGGCGGAAATGACCCACTCCATCCATGACGGGGGAAATGTGTTCGAATGCATGATTGTGAGATGTAATAGAAAAGTTTTCATCGCTTTTAAGACATCTTTTGCAAAAAGTGCACCTATCATATTAGCTGACTTTTCATTCATGTTTATATTCTCTTATGTTTCAAACATCATTCATCACTAAATCATCCGTTCCTTATTTCGCCCAGAATTACTTGGACACCTTTGAAGGTGGTGCTGATCGATGTGCAAGTTCTTTTTAGATCGCTTATGTCATGTTGTATATGTGCAAATATCATCAACATATTCATGTATTCATTTTCAAGTAAATACCATCCTTTCATTGCATAGGCGAATATTTCAATCAATTCGTTAGCGCGAAACAAAAACTTTTTTCTCCAACAATCAGAGCAGAATATGCTAATTTTAATAAATCACACAGCATATTTAATGGATGATCTTATAATGATGCTAAAATTGAGCTCATCAATCTGCTGTTGATGTTTAAGGTAGACCAATCGGCTACACATGAAACGGGAATAGTCGGTAGTGCAGGATAAGTCAAACAAGTTCGAGAGCACATGTTCAAATCAGGCGACTGCTCCAGTGCACATAAGGCTAGCCTGAGGCACAATCGGGAAGGTATAGAAGGAGTTGATGCGTGCCTCCAATCGTCCCGCCTGCTAGGTTCTTCGTATCGCCGAGTGAACGTATGTACGGCCGTAGGAACGCGTGTGAAAATGGGCAATGGTGTGAAGTTTGTCCGAACGCGACTACGGGATTTCGCCGACGATCGAAGCCGTCCTTGTGAAATTTATTTGTCACCTTCTTGTATCAATGTGACCAACTGTTCGCCCTTATAAACGTGTCGTCTCGCAGTTCACTCGACCGTTTCTCCATATTAGTCTCACGTCATCACGAAGACCTGGACGGTTTGATGAGTCAGCGGGAGGTGATAGAAATCGTTGGCAACTGAGCGCCCTCTCTCTCCTCAGTCCTCCCTCCCTTACCTTTCCTCTAAACGAAAATGACGCTAATAGTTGTTCGGAAGTGAATCACACATCAACACCCTTCCTCTCTCATTCTCCCTTTGCAACTTCTTATCATCTCTAATCGCAGTAAGGAGTAATCCCCTTTATCGTCTGTGCACTCCGAGAACAAATGTTATCTCACAAACGACGTCGTCATCGAGTGATTCGAAAATCGTTTTGTTGTTCACTACGTATTGCATAAGCAAGACGAATTTTTTTTTTGAACTTTTTTTTGAAAACATCGATGAGGTTCATAGATATTTCATACTATTTCCGAGCACTTTTCGTTCCCGCACCCTCCATAGATTCATTTAGTTCCTCTAGGATCTCTTTCACCTGCAGCTTGAGTGGAGAATTTCAGTCTCTACTTCGAAGCCTTTCTGTCTGCTGTGAAATCTTATTGCTGCATTGATAAATTTCCCCATCGCTGCGCTCAATGATGTCTTGCATTCCTCCTCATCAATAAGCCACTCCATTTTGTGTTATCTCTTACTGGTCTCTCAGCATAAAAATTTCGTCGTCTCTCTGGTTCCACATCTGCGACGGTACTATTTCGTCGATAGGTGAGTGGATCGTTGCGTTGAATGCGACATTCGTTGTTGTTGATTTTTGCGGTTACATGTCCGTGCATATATGCAATCGCAATGAAATGTTTTCCCATCGGCGCGCGTTCATTCCCACAAAGTTTGCCATTCGTAAATCACGTGCATTATTGGCGTTTATTTGCAGCTGGCTGTCATTTAAGACGGGAATGAATCTCATTTCATATTTCATTGGCAACTGAGGAGAAATGAGACGACTATGATAGTGAATTAGTTCTTTTTTCAATGGAAATTGCTATTGCTGTGCTTAATTTTACCTTATAATTTTTCATCCGTTAAAATATTCCACTTATTTATTCAGAATTTTCCGAATTGTTGCGGATGTCAGTTGAAATTATGCAATCTTCATTTCGGCATTCACTTATTGACCGCGAATGAGGTGAATTTTAATTTCAAAGTTCATTTATTAATTATTAATTTCATAGCAGCGAATATAAAGTCAACGATACTTCTTATTGAGAGTGAGATCACAGATTTTCACCTACATTTATCGATCATCTTCTGCAGTAAATTGAGCTCTGCACTTAAGGGTAAAATCAATTTTAGAAACGAGAGAAAAATGGGAAAAAAGTCGAGAGAGAAAGAGAAAAAACATCTAAAAAATACGTAACAGTGCACATCTTATTTGCGTCATCGTAACGCGTTAATTCGTACATTCGTGAAGAATTTATCTTTATTGAACTGCAACATATTCCATCATTGAAATTCATATCTCTTATATCTCTCATATATATATATATATATATATATATATATATATATATATATATATTATAGTTATATGTATATCTATAAATTATATATATATAATTTATATAAAGCGTATATACATATGTAATTTTCAGAGACATTTTTTCATACTTTAAATTTTTCTATCGAAATAAACGGATATTATTTTATAGGCGAGGGTATTTTTCTAGTTGGATTCAGCTTCCCCACCGTTCCTATGCTTTTGGCCTCTTGTATTATTAAGTCGATTGATCAGGCGTAATCTAAGTGAAATATAAATATTTGCCTCTTATTTGCTTGATTCTAAAAGACAAAATAGTTGGAAAAGCATAGTGGAAATTTCTTACATATTCGGCGTTTTTTGAACTCGTTAAGTTGAATCTGCTCTCCTCCCCTTTCCCCTCCGAAATGCAAGAGCTATGCATGAAGAAGTGATTATTGTTTATTTGTTGCATTGTTTTTTGTCTTCTTAAATTGCCGCTGTAAAATTTGGCAGTTTTATGCATTTCTCAATTAGTTTAAAGGCGCTAACTGATGTAGTAATGCAGCGCATTTGGAAAATCGATAGGAGATACCATTTTAAAGCTGAACAAATAGTGGAGAATGCAACTTCACGCTTACATCAGCCAACAGACAAGCATCTAATACTCAATAACAGCCAATCACTAATGAACGGACGTAATTATCGGGCAACACATTGGTGAAATTTTTACTGATCGTTCCCATATGGTTGAAATTTGAAATTCGACAAAATGGAATAGTCACATAACGCACAACAACGAACTCTTTGTGCACCCGTAGAGCGCATACTCGGTAGAGATGGATGATCGATTGGTTTACGGTCGATTCGCCTCTCTTCAAAGACCCACCCACCCGTCCACCCACCAACCGACCAATAAGCCAGCCATGCAGCCAGCCAACCGGCCAAGCAAGCAGCCGATCGACCAAGCGATCAGACTGTGTGCGATCTTGGTCCGATGCCAGCAAGCGACGTTTGCGCGTTTCAGTGCTATCGACGAGTACACTAACGAGAATTACGGCGGTAGACTGTGTTCGCCTGTGCTGCACATCAACTATTGCAGCAACCTGCAACACATAGCTTGCAACATACCCCAAGGAAGTAAGGGGAAAAGAAGATTGATTTGTGTTGCGTCGTCATTTAATGCTCTGATGGTTTTAGATCGTTGCAGAAAACTGTTGACTTAGAGGCACGTGCTGCTATGTGTATTTTAAATTAATGATGATGGTAGTTATTGTTATTGAATTCTATTCGAGTTATCGTTTACGAGTTTTTTTTTGCTAAATTCCTTTTCTTTTTCATATTTTGTGAAATGTAAAAAATTCGTTTATTCAACGAAATATTAGCACCAACTGAGGAAACAACCGCAATAGTTACTACAGTTTTATTGGAATGAAAGTTTCTTTAATTAAATATAGATGTTGAAATTACGAGTGATATATCACTTTGATGAAGATTTTCCTCGACTCATTAGGTAACTTTAAAGATTACCTAAGTTACTGAAATCCTTTATGAATTTTGCTATGGTTAAGCGTGCGAACTATGAGTGTTTTTTGCTTTTTGTTAAACTGTTTTTCGTTATTGCGACGAAATTAATAGGTGGATAGTGATTGCTGGAAGTATGTCATCTTTCTTAGTTGTTGTCTTTCATCGCCTATCATTCCCACTCGACGATTTGTTACCTATATAGATTTGTTTATTCTTTTTTATTCCGGTTTATTCCGGTTTATTGTGGTTTTTTCCGGTCTGTTCCATTTTACTCTGGTTTAATCTGGTTTATTCTGGTTATTCCGGTTTACTCTGGTTTATTCCGTTTTTTTTCCGTTTTTTCCAGTTTATTCTGAACCTATATAAACACCTTCACACGTGCGCATTATGAATTATTCTCAAAGATGAATTATTATTTCTATTTACTCATTTTATAAATAATGAATTTTTCTATAAAAATTCAAAAACTTATGCGAAATTTCAATGCTAATTAAATACTATAATTGGAAAATAGAATTTTCAGAGAAGAAATTAGATACATTAGAAGAAATAAATTTATTGTCGGCGATGTTGAAAGTCTTTGTTTTTTTCAAACTTAAGTCGTTTTCTTTCCGAATATTCTCTCGGATATTTCTCGATAATTAAATTGCCCTTTTCTATGAAATTTTCCTCTCATCCTCGTTATGTTACATCAATGCAATGAATAGTTCAAATGCTTCCATTGATTATTGCCTCTCATACTGACATTCAATACAATAAGAGTTCACAAATCTCTCTAAATGCAGTGATTTTTGCACGTTTACGAATCGTCACCCACTACAACGTTTCATGAGGTTCTCGTAGTGGGAATAAATATGAAGCTTCAGATTGAATTATTCAGCATAATTTGCGTTCAGTTCCATATTTTATTCGGAATATCGAAATTATGATAAAATATTCATGCGTTACCTATCTAAAGGTGTTGATCATTATCTTCATATTCCTCTTCGATTCCAGCAACTTAGCATTGTTGAGATTTTTGCTGGGAAATTTCACAGCATCAACAACTGATCGCATCAACTTAATAAAACATTTAAAGTTGAATTTTTATAAGTGTAATTTTATCGTTGTTTGAATTCTTTGAAAAAGTATAGAAAAGAAAGTGAAATTTCTCTTTCACAAATATTTCTTAGGTTATTTTCTCATATTATCGAAATTATTTAATTACTCCTGTGAAATATTTAATTTATAGAGGCACTAAATTTCCTATTTTGCAATAAAAAGTTAGAAATGCAGTAAATATGAAAACGTAAATGGCATAATTCTTTGAAGTATATAAATCATAAGTATTTATTAATATATATTATGAGCTATTTGTAGAAAATAATTTCAACATTTCTACTGAAATAAATCACCTCCTCATAAACTTTAATTATAGATGCGATGAATCGATCATTTTAATGTTACTCATAGAGTTTTGCTTATTCTTTTTTTAGTTTGGCAGATTCGGCTATAAAAATTACAATAAACAAGCATTTTTTCTACAAGAAAATCCCAAGAAAAATGTTTTTCTTTACTCAGTGGGAATCATTTCATCGGCGGGGATTTAGTTCAAAACAAGATCAGTTGACAGTGAGTTGACAGTGATTATTTTCATTGCAATTTACTTCATACGAAGCCCCTAGTCTACCATAGCCCTCAGATAAACAATCCCCTTAGATAGAGTGCAATTACCATCGAGTAGAGTTGCTGAGAACAAACTGAACGCATAAGTGAAAAAGCTTAAAATATGTAGGAAATATATCGGGCTTTTTTTTGCTTCACTATCGCTTATATAAAGTGTTCATTTTTGCAGAATATATAAGCATTTGACGCAAACAAAAGCCTATCACTCTGAGATGTTCATATCATAGCGTTCATTTTTTTGCCTTCACGAAATATGACTCAACTAATGAGATGTGCCTTTTATTGGATGGAATTTCATTTTCCATTTAAATGATTAAGTTATTCACTTACTCTCTTTTATGCAGTATATCTCTCATATAGCATTATAAGTTAGAATTTATATCAACATGCATGATAAGCTATCAAATTTTTAATTTCATATTATAGAGCTACTAACATTTTATAAAGTAAAGTTATTTTCGAGTAAATTTATTAGGTAATTTCATCAATATGGGCAATTTGTTCGTCCACTGAAGCATGTGTTTATGCGGCACTCGGCCGAAAGTACCTATTATACAACAAATAGTATATAACGATAATTTATCGTCTCGTTCCATTGTCGAATTTTTTTTGTTTATTATTTATTTTTTATTATTATTTGTTTATTTATTTATTTTTTGATTGAGCTAAATGCAAAAACGGTCAATTATAATTTCGAATTCCTTAATTTCTAACGTAATTTTTCATAAACGATATAACAGTTAAAATTTACTGTCTTTTTCCATAAGTTTACTATTCCTCCAAAAAAAAAAACAAACAAAAGAAGTTCCCTTATTAGTGATAATCAGTGGAATAACTGTTGTGTTCGCTTTGCTTTACTATTTACTTCACTTTAAGAAAGCCTATTCGCTTTACTAAAGCCATGCTTCAAGGATAATCCTTGAGATCATAGAGAATCCATATATTTCATTCGTCCATGAATGTAAATCAATGTATTTTCTCACTATTCATAAATCCTTCTTGGTTCTAATGCGCCAAATAGGTTTTTTTCTCCCAAACTTTATTTCTTTATCCAAATTATGTTTATTAAATCTTAATTTACAATTTATTCTTTCAAAAATGCTCTAATTTATTTTTTAATAATTTTTATTTCCGTTCATATTCATAATCACCTATTTTTTTACGTTTTTTTTATTTCCTGCAGAAGGTGAGCGGAAATAACCGTTTATTGTAGTTCATAACCCCCAAGCCATATTTAATTCATTCGCACTCAATTTCAGACTGAATTTAATTTCGAATCGATGTTGAGAAATATTTCGTGAGGATTTCCTCATTTTATTTATTGCATTTTTCTCGTCACTAATAAGTGACTAGGAAATATATTTATATGGAAATTTCATTTTTATCGCTGAAGATTTTTCTTTGAAAAAATTGAAACTTTCAATGAAATTCAAAAATGTTTCCGCTCCTTTTTTTGAAGAACGACTGGCTCATTTATTGCATATTTTACTGGTAAAATGAATAATAAAGTTGAATTGTATAATATATCGACTATAATTTCTAAATTAACAATAAGCAATATTTTCCATAGTAATTGTGATATAGATTTTCCTCGCTGATTTCCTCATTTGTGCGCTCAGTTAATCTCATAAATAAGTATATTTTGCTCAATTTCTTCATCACTTTTTTAGGAAAATATATTCGATTTCAAATATTATTTTTTTATTTTCCGAAATTTCTATACGTTTGCATTACCTTCCTACGCTCATCTTACATTTATTATGTACAAAATGGTAAAAATAAGTTGGTTTTCTTTAATTTAAGTAGTAATTTCATTGAGGCATTCATTAAGAATCAAGAAAAACGATACGATTAAATGCGATGGGAAAATTCTCTTCATAAAATCCCCAATCACTGTTTATCTTTTATTTAGTTGACGATAGTAATATTGTAATTTCACTGGAATATTTTCCTCTAAAAGTTCAAAACATTTAGAAACCATTTAAATGCTAAACGTTATATTATTGGATTGAAAATTGTGATATATGCGACGCCGTTTAAGTGTACACATTTTTTAGGTTCGAAAATGAAACCTGAAAATGTTCATTAAAAAATTCATTTTCTTCTATACAGTTCAATGATAATCTCAATAGTGATATTAACTATAATCATAAAATCTCTTCTCAACGACATTTTGAGATATTCTCAAGAAATCTTAGGAATTTCCCCCTTTAGGAAACCTTAATTTTGCAAAAAAATTTAATTCCAATAAAATGAATTTGCTATGGAAGACCAGTGAATATTGCAGAATTGAAATTGCAGCATATGACGGAGTATCGTTGCATTTTTCCAGTCGTACCTCAGTCATATTTTCTGTGCTTTTCGCTAAAACAGGTCATTAAATGCGCCTTCCACGAAGTTATTCCACGATACATCTATTTGCTTGCTTTGTTGTAGATTTCTATGATGCTGCTAGGCAAGAAAGATGGGGGGAGAAAGTGAAAGAACGGAACTTCGATTAAACGTACGAAGAAATAAATTTCAATAGGTAAATAAAACAGAAGCAAAGCAAAGAGGATAAAAGAAATAAAAAAGGAATAACCATAAAAAGTCCTCCCTTGGAAATTATTGAATATGAAGAACAATATTTGTAGTGATGCAAAAAGATCAATTGTAGGGCCTATTTTATAAAAGCTCTTGGCTTTTAAGGCGTATTTAGAGCCGTCTCTCTCGAAGCTTTACGTTGGAAATGGGCCTTGAAAATATAACATTGTATGTAACGTAGACATTATTCAGCCAACAACGAAACAAAACACGCATAAAAGATTGCATTAAAAATTTTAATTGCGTAAATTATTTGCATTAAGGCCTTCTTTATACGTTGATGTGATTCCTTCATGTGATGTATACAGCCGTTTAACGTCGACGACATGTTGTTTACCGCGACATTTGATGATATTGTTTATGTACCAATGGACACATATACATCGCCCGTCATCCGGCAAGCAGAATCAGTTTCTTGCACTCATAGGCTCTTTATGGATTCCAACCTTATGAAGTTGAGCTTATCACGCTTAATTGTACGCGATCGTCGAGGAACAAACTTCTGAGTATGCAAATATTGATGTCGTTCGAAAGTGAAATACTCAAAATTATCACTAAATAGTAAAGTAAATTATTTTGCTATTGATGATAAAAGCAACTCTATTGAAAGTATCACTAAAAATATCGATCACAGTAGGTGTGCCTTCTTTACGAACATCACTAGCGAAGAGAGCAAAATTTGAGCGACGCATTTTTATCGTCGAAAGTTATTTACGTGAGTTGTGCGATTGTTTGATGGTGAATGTTTCGTGATGATTTCTGATGTCTGAATTGGAAGAAAAAATTTCAGCTTTTTCTGTTGCTCCAGAAAAATTCTTATCTTTATGAGACAGCCTCAGGATCACATTTAGATAGTTCAGAGGTACATCAGATAGAATTTCAACTGCTTTAAACCTCGAATATTCATCAGAAAATAACTTCCCATTTTTTTAGCGAAGAATAAATTCTAGTTGCAATGATCCAATAATCGATAGCGCATGTAGGTGGCATATCCTGACATCTGAAGGTTCCTGAATTCGCCAATTGTTGTGGATATTTTCATTGAAATTGATGTTTTCTTTGAACATTTATTAATGCGATGAGTTTTTTCGTAATTTCCCTCAGTGGTCGGTCGATCTAAAATAATAATTTTTTGTTGAATTGCTCTGGCGTAAGGAAAAATCTGTTGAATTATACGACCTTAGTGAATGCATAACATTGCCGCTCCCCCTCTTATTTCATTTTTCCAAGCAATTCCTGAAACTTTCAGTATTCTTGAAACATCTAAACGAATTGTAGTTCGGGAGCAGCAGTCTACAACTTCGCGAGGTTAGACACATATGTTGTCTGTGCAGCGCTTGTTTTGGCGTTGTTTGTGTGAGCATATGAGAGCGCGTTCCTCACAATGTGACGTCACACAATGCAATCGTCTGTCTTATTTATTATTTACGACGAGTACGACTCTCTAGTCAGTTCTCATCTTTCCTCTCTCTCTCTTTTCTTGTTGAATTTTTTCTCCACTTTCAATTCTGCTCTCCCGTTTAGTTCATATATCCAATAAAATGTTACGCTGCCATGCAATCTCTCTTATTAATACAGTTTTTCTTCTTTTGTTACCGCACTGGGAAATATGCAATGATAGAATATTTCCTAATCGGGAAGCTTTTTTTAGTGCCATCGAGTTGAATTCTCCCCTCGGTTTACATATATTGCAGTGTTGCCATTCATACTGTTTCCTGTTTATATCGCTCATTAAGCGCTCCGGTCGCATAATGATCACTTCCCTTTTTACCTCCCTTTCCCCTGTATAATTGAGCTTATTTTTTGAAATCGTTGTTCATATTTGTCTTAAGCAATACCCACTCCATTTACCTGTTAAATTTAATTGCATTAATTGCACACCTCAATTAATTTGATCAATTTAAAGTATCCTAACACCTGAAGTCTTTTATTATTATTAAAATTTCTGAAGTATTCCAAAGAGTAAAAGAAAATAAATTCGCGTTGAAATTACAATGTTTTAATTCCATATCGACTTAGTGAGATGGATTATTTCTGTGCGAAAAAAAGAAATTAAATCTTGCAAGTGGAAAAAACCGAAGATTAAAGGCATTTGCTATTGAAGCTGCTGTTAAATGTTTCTTTTTTTTACATCTTCTTATCTCACTAACCTGTTGAACAAATTATCTGCAGCGAATATATTGATAACATCTTTACGCATTAAATGACTCGTCGGTAACTGATAGGCAGATGGCGAGCTTGAGTCCTTTACCTTAACTCTACCTTAGAAAATAACTACAGCTAACTGGAAGTGATGGTGATATGAAGAGAGCCTTACTCGTAATGTAGGCTTTATGGATTAAAGTAAAAGTAAGTAAACATCATAATCATTTAATACGACTAATTCATCTATGAAATTAAGGAAAAAATTTTGTCGTTCATATTCGATTGCATCGAAACTTCTTTTTCCATCTTTTAAATCCACAACCTCTTTTGAATCTGATTGATGGTTATCGATTATCGCTTGCAATATGACTGTTTAGTTTTGCAAATTTTGCATCAAATTCTGCAATTTTAGATTGCAAAATCAACTATGAAATTGGATCTCCTTGCAACGATATAATATTACTACGCAGCACTTTACAAAGTACAAATTTTTTATTTTATTTAATCTCTCGTCAATGATTCTATTGAGACAGGAGGCCTACACATCTTAAATTTACTTGCATTGACTTCACACCTGAATTAACTCGATCAATTTAAAATATCCTTACACCTGAAGTCTTAATCCAGAGATCAGAGTCCAAGAGAGCAGAAAAAAACACCTGAAAAATCTACTGCGGTAGAGTACGCGCGACATGGATAAATCGTAAAATTTTAACTTATTAATGTGATTGTTCTACTTTCTAACGTTTATATTCATTGAAATACTTTGAAATTATCGACAAATAACATACAACTTTTAATATTTATTTATTTTATTTATTATTTATTTGTTTCATTTATTGTTTTTTTTAAATTTTATTATTTATTTATTTTATTTATCACTTATTTATTTCATTTATTATTTATTTATTTCATTTATTATTTGTTTATTTCACTTATTATTTATTTATTTTATCTATCATTCATTATTTCTCTTCATCAATCGATATAAAAATATTTTCTTGAAAAAATAGTTTTAAATAAATTAAACAGTTATAATTTCTTGGCTAGTAACTTTTATGGGCGTATTTCAAAAAATGCAGCATTTCGCCCATCATATACGGAACTTTTGAGTTTAATTCAGTTCAATTCAGTCTTTTAAAAAAAGCATACAGCGAATGCTTGAGGAGAAACGTTGCATTTATCCTCTCACAACGAATCTTCTATTAAGAAAAAGACCTTCCAGGTGTCCACGAAAATTCAGTGAATTCAGATGCCACGAATATCAACATTTTGCAGTTGCATTATTTTCTTTATGTAGTTGCCTTGTAATTTACCTGACGTCATATATTTTACGTGATGATTTTCCATATTGTACCTATGCTATATATTTGTATTTATCAAATTCGGCTTGTATGGTTATATACGATAATTGATGGATCTTTCCCGTTACGCTGTAAAAGTGATATATGAATCTGAAAATATAAAAGGGAGAAGAGATTGTTTGAAATCAGCTGTAATGACAGACGACATGACATTAGAGCCTCCCAATGAGCAAACTGGTTTGTTGCTAGGTGAGTTCTCTTGTCAACGTTCCGATGCAATAGTTGATGCTTTTAAGTTTTCGTCATAAAATGCCGGATCCTTACAGCGCTAAAGAACTCCTTTGACCACATACTGTGTAGGCTACCCTCTATACAATTTATTTATCGAAAGATTTAATCAATGCCATAGAAACGTAGCATCTTTGAAAAATAGAAAATGAGAGAAAGAAATGAAATAATTTCCATTACGATAAGTTTTTATTTAATAATAATTTTAATTATATTTAAAATTGTTAAAAGTAAAAATTCGTTCGACATATATTTTTTTATAGCTGAAATATAAAAAAAGTTCATATATTCTTCAAATTTACGCATATTTTATCGCGATATCTTGATATATGCGCGCTAGGTGGTACATTTCTCGAACTGTTCACCTTTATTAGAAGCCCCGTAATTGCTCTATCACTCATTATCATTATTTGTTGTACATTTCTAAATGCCACTATTTCCTCATGGATGTGATAGAATAAATGCAAATAGAGAATCGGTTCGCATTGAAATGATGAGAATAAAATATAAACGTTTTATTTCGTAGACTGAACTTAAAGTGGTGGGAGACTGTTCGAGTTTTCCTTTTTTGTGTGAACGCCTAAAGTGGGGTGGGGGGGGGGGGGGTTAATAATAATATTACAGCTATAAAATTATTTAGTAATATTGCATCTTACAGTTGTATAATGTAATAGAAGTCGAATAGTTCACCTATAGAGTTTGATGAACTTGTTGAACCTTGGCAGTAATTCCGCCCATCATTTTTGCGAGCGTTGAATCATGGTCAAAACAAAAATCATAGACATAGTTGTTGTTGTTTTTTTCTTTTTTTTTCCTGATACTTTAAAATATATGCAGTCAAAGTCTGGAATATATCCAATCGAAGTCTGGAATATATCCAGTCGAAATTTTCATCCAAAGAATTTATCAATTCCACGTCAATCGACTCAAGTTTGAGAAATTTAAATAAACTTAATGACTTAACTCACTAGAGGTAATGGCGCACAGATGATTGCCACTAATTTGTGACGCCAATTTTCATTAATTTCAGTACTAAAATTTCCAAGTTTTGATGCCTATTCAATCATTTTCACCACTGAACTTTTCCCTATTCATTTCACCAACATAAAAGTAAAATTAGTTTCGTTAAGAGGGGATTTCGGTGATAATTTGTTAATGAGCCATCAGAAATTCTTTTTTATGTGGGTGTCGAAGAAAAAGAAAAAGAAAATCAAATATTTCCAATAGAGGAGTCTCCTAATATAGTCATATTTCAATGTATTTGCTCTTCATTATGTAACCCTCTAAATTTCCTACTTACCTTTCAATAACGTTCGAAAATTTCAATAGATTTCATTTGACGAAGTAAACGTTTCCGGTTATATCTTCATTAATTAAAGGTTATCCGATTATCCACTAATGGTCTTAGCGTTAAAAAATTCAAATATTCAGTATCTGTGCGATTCGTCGATATTCGGTGATTTACTTAACGACTTCTAGCACCTATTGGATTTTCTCAACAATAAGGGAAGGAAGGCTATGCTTGGAGGAAATAAGAGAGAGTAAGAAATGAGCTCTCTATCGAAGAGAATATAGAAATTCACTAGTTGAAAGGTGAATTTGATTTTTTTGATTTTTGATTCTCTTTAAAAGATTTTCTATCATTGAAATTTCTATAATATCGATTGTTTTTTTATTTATTTATTTTTTTGAATTCCTCTATGAAAAAATTATTCAAATAATTATTATAAATATAAAATATTTAATGAATTTTTCACAGTATTTATTAGTTCCATAATTTAAAAAAACATTATTGCCATGTTAAATATTTCAATTTCTCGCGAGAGGAAGAGAGAGAGAAAGAGAGAGAGGGGGGGGAGGGAGAGACAGAGAAAGAAAGAGAGAGAGAGAAAGAGAAAGAGAGGGAGGGAGAGAGAAACAATTACTTTAGCTTGCCATAGTTCCTCGCCAATTGATTTTGAAAATCCCCTCTAAAAAAATATTGCCGATTTAACGAAAATATTCTTCGTTGGAAAAGAAAAAACCAATGAAATGAATTTTTTTTCTTGCAAAATATTGGAAATTTCACATTTTCCGATAATTTTCTTTTTTATGTTCTTTTCGGAGGGGGGGGGGGGGGGAATTTTTCCCACTCATAAATGAAAGTCGATAATATTAGCTAATATTCTATGTGAATGTAGAGAATCCATCGAATATCGTCTTTAAGGATGTAACGTTTCATATGGTGTTCATGTCGTGTTTTTTGATAGAACGAAGAATAGGAAATACACGCTGGAGGATTGCCACTTAGTTGTTTGGCGCGAGCATGTGGGAATTGCGACAGCCGGCTGCCACTAAGAGCGAGAATGCGGCACCACTGACGGCGATGTGTATTTGCTTCAGCGGCTCTGAGGGATATCAACGAGCGACGACGAATCTCTGGAATGAGGCAGCTGGCTACGGTAGTGTGACGTGTCACGTACCGATCACTCGTGGGAACTCGCGCTCGTGACGTCACAATCGATCGGTGCACCTAAGAGTACACCACTCATCCCTCTATATGCGTGTCGTTTATTTCGCTCTCTGCTCTCTCTCAACCTAACATAGCCGCATCGATTCGTTTTGTTGTTGTGCACAATTTTCTCTGCTTCTCTAATAATCGCACGCTATTTGTGGTGCATTCCACACAGAAACGATGCGTCATTGTTGGAAGTGTGCACATAATTTTTTGCATCGGTTAATTTATCCGCTCATGTTAGCCACAGAGAATAAATATATTTCTCGAATTTGAGTATATATAAGAGTGCGCTGCGTGCAGAGAATCATGAGAGGGGAAGAGCTAAGCGTTCAATGGTGTTGTGCTTTGCGACGACGAGAGAGGGAGAGAGAGGGAGAGAGAGAGAGAGATCGATGCAGGACGACGCCTCGTCGAACAGGTTTTTCATTGCTTATGCCTCTTTCTTCGAGCAGCCGCCTTCTTTTGCTTGGTGCATATATGAACTCTCTGATTTGAAAGTGGTGCGATACGGTGACCATACGCTGTGCACTTAGCGTCTCACAACGATTTCTCACATTTTATTTGCTATTTTTATTTCTTTGTCTTTTTGTCATATAGATTATCGAAAGTTTCATTATCAGCACTGTTTGATTATTTTCGATCGGTTAATCAACTTACCGACCACGAATAAATCAACGAGACAATCCCCCCTCTGCCTCGTTTTCATTTCAGTTTATTAATTAATTGATTAGGTTTTTTTCCCTTCTCATTATATATGATTGTAATGATTCGCGTGCTATCGAGTAGAATTATGAACGTCGCCTTTTGCATTATCATTTTGTTGCTTTTATTCTTTTCGTTTTTGCGTTTCTTTTCCGAAGAGACTGCATTTGAATATTGTGATCGGTTGCTACGGTCAGTATGGAGCTTGTGATGTATTCGATGCTGTAAAAATGGCTGTTTTAAAATATGAGAGGAGCACCTTAGAGAGGGATCATTCTCACGTGTGCATAATAATGGTGCATAACCTGTCGAGAAGCAACGAACGCAGTCTCACTACGCATCAATGTTTACTTATTGTGTTGCGGGGAATGTGAAAGGCCGACGGAAATCACTTTTCAATTCCTCGCTGCATGCTTCGTTCTTTTTGATACCTTTCTCTCGCTGCAAATGAAAGAATGATATTCGCATTTGATGTTTCGATGTGATTCCTTATCGATAAGGGGGAAAAAGTATCTATCGGATGGGTTTACGAATTGAGAAGGGCAATTTTGTTCGGAAATCTATAATTGGAAAGACTCCACTAGAGTGAGATTGACTCGTCTCATATGAAGCCAATAAGAGTAAATGATAGATTGATGCTTCGAAGGAAATTTCAATGCTCTGGCGACTATTCAGTTTGATTTCTCGTGTTCATAGTTCATGCCGCCTCCCATGAGCTGAAAATTTGAAGAATTCATGGGAAATTATTCTTCGATAGATAAATATGTGCGATATCAGCTTTTGTTCCATCGAAAATGGGATCATAGGCCAAACCTAGCACTCTCGAAAATGTTGAATAAAATGCGAGCGATGAGCATGATAAGTAATTATTCCAAATGAAAAGGAAACAATTGATAAGGATCATATGGGATCACGGCTATTTGAGTAAAATTCTACTTTAATGGGAGTTTTCTTTGGTGAAGCTATGCTCATGAAAAAAAAAAAATTCTTATGGTTTTATTAATCGATTTATCTATTCCGTCTTTCAACGATTTCTTTATATTTCTAACTTTTATTATTTCCAGGTATTTGGGCTTTTCCAAGAACAAATACCAGGTGGAAGCTGGCATTTAGCAGCTTAAAGTTACTTTTTTATTTCTTGTTGAGTTGCTTCATATGAAACGATATATATGCTCGTTGATATAACATTCGGAAACGATGATTTTTACCTTCTTTCATTTCTTTGTTACGCAACCTTCCGATGCAAATTCGCGCAAATTCAATGATGTCATGATCGTGGGTATTTAATTTTTTTCAGCGTCTACTTCTTTCAACGAGCTGATCAGATCGTATCGAACGATCGATCAATAATGTTATATCCCAAGTGCATTTTTAATCAGGTTCGAGCGGATACTTGGGGGGGACGGAGACGGCTACTAGAATGGAATTGATTAGTTGATCGATACTAGTGCATCAGATTTTGTCTAAAAAGTCCTATCCCACCACCTACGATTGCAGAATTCAGCGATGAGTCGACGGCAGACCGGCGATACATTCAAACATTGTGGTGTGTGCGATTTTCCCATGCTGTATCGCGTCAGACGTATTCCCTCATCGTTGTCGTATAGTTGTGTGTGTGTGTGTGAGAGAGAGAGGTAGAGAGAGAAAGAGAGTGAGAGAGAGAACGAAAGAGAAGAGGCTTGCTGGTTGATAGTGTATGTGAATGTGGTTAGAGAGTAATGGTCTCTTGTTTGGTAGAGACTCGAATTCTGCAGTGCTCTCTATTCACGTCGATAGTTTGACGTACATTTCATTTCTGTTGCTGGTTGGTGTGCTCTATTTTGAGCGTATTCTCGTTCGCGCTTATTCACTGGTGTTGGCACCGGCACGAATATCAACTTGTTCCGCTTAGAAAGCAGTCGTCGCTGACAAACGGCTTCCAGCAAGCTATGCGTTGTCGCACGCGCAATTTATCTGTTCCTCGAATTGCCTCTCACTTAAGTTTTTTTGCAATTTCAGCTATTTCCGACTGTTGACGTTTTCTTCGATATTCGATGGAAAAATTTCATCGTTATTTTACTATCTATATAAATCTGAATTTTTCGATAAACTTTTATTGAATTTCTTATTTACTGATTAAGGTGTTTTATTGGAATTGAACGGAAGTAAATTGTCTGTTGAAGAAGAAGAGTGGAGAGATATTTGCGTTAAGTTCCATCTCAGCATTAATTTCCCTCATTTATTAAGAGCGATATTGCCGAAATTGAATCTTCTTAAGCAGCTATAGGTGGAGTAGAATAATTGAGTTTATGAAACGATATTTGCTTTCCATTTATTTTCACTGATTCGTTTTCGGTTTCCATAAATTCGATATTTTATGAGATTATTTGAGGATATCAGAAGGATTGTTCAGAAATATTTTCCATTTCTGCCAATAAGTTATCTTCTTCCTTGAAAATAAACCAGATAAATTACACGTAATTAATAACTTTAAGGTGATATGCATAGTCGTGCTTATCTATATGGGTAGGAAACTTTTCCCCGTCAGCTGAAATGCGATACATTATTGCATTCTCATATCCGATTTGATGAATTTTAATTGTTGATTTGTTTTGTTTTGTCCTTGGTTGTTATTTTTTTCCCCTTAGGAAATCACGCCATCTGTTGATATCCTCGTATTAATGATTAATATTTTCACATTGTAATTATTTATTGATGGCAGATGTTTGCGTGAATTAATCGAAAATTTTACTATGCATTTAACTTCCTCCTTGCTTCAAAATCCCATTATGAGTGCTTAATGAGCGGTCTTCCTAATAGCATTATTTATCGATGCATTACGTCCATCCACTCTCATATCGTGATTTCTATTCGTTTTTCTGTTTCTCTCATTTTTTCCCCGTCTCTCATCATAACACTTTTTATATTGCATTTACTTAAATATCTCCACCTTCATCTTTTTATTCTAAAGCAGAACCATCTTTCTCAAGCAGCTCAAAAATCACAAATACCTTTGATCGCAGAAGTTATATGAGATGTATAAATTTTGCTATGGGACGGGGAACCCCTGGAAAAGTATTCGTAAAGTAATCTATGAATACGACGATTCCATTTTACTTCGTTTCGCAGATATTCCGCAGTTATCATTTTGACGATACGATATGGTCACGTCTCGATACTAAATTATTTGCAGATGAGTGAACGTATGACTCACCGTTTTTTTTCATTTTTTTTTGTATTCCATTTCATTCATGGGACGTATCGTTGATGAAGTTCATAAATTCTGTTCTATGTTTCTTTTTTCAAACTTCCGATGTGGCCGAGTTACGTTTCTCGCCGGAATTTTTCTTTTCTTTGTTAGCAGCGTACCTGTTAAGGTGTTTGAAAAGTGAAAAATATGTTTCTATGTGAAAAGCGCTTTTCCTTTTTTGAAATCTCATATTTTTCCCTCAAAGTTTGAAATTTAAAAAGGAAAGAAAAAAGACAAGGCGTTCATCAAACGCATTTTTTGGTTAATTCTATTGGAAATATCGGAAAATTTTTAGTATTGCAGTGAATTTTTTTACGTATCATTTAGTCGAAGAAGATATTCCTTAATAAATGTTCTCCTCCTCAAATAATCCCACAGCTATCGATCCGAGGATTTTTCAGTCATCGTCTTCGCTAAGAGAGCGATCGATTGTTTGATGAAAATTTGAAATATATAAATTCTCTTTCATGTTGCGAAATTCACTTTTACATCTTCAGACTATCTTCCTGTAGAAACAAGAAGATTCATCATTATCTGCTTCCTCTATTGGTTTCAAATTTAGAAATATGATAAAATTTCCGTTATTTTCAATGAATTCTTTAATTGAATGATGAATGAGTTAGGAGATTTTCGAAGATAAATGAGAGATTTTAATTTTTGTTAAGTTAAATTGCAGCTGTTTTCTGAATTTCTGCATTTTTTTATTAGTATATTGCATTGTTAATTTTAATTTATAGTTTTATTCGTTATTGTTTTCTGAATTATGTCTTCATTCGTCGTTGAATAATGAGCTATTTCATTGGTTTGTTGAGAAGTCGACAACGTTTTTCTTCATAGAAATTGCCTTGTTGAATTTTTTTTATATCTTGGAAAAATATCATTGAGATTGCAGAATTCATTTATTTTGCAAATTATCTATTAATAATAATGAGCTTTCTCGTTTGGAAATGATCTATTTGCTCAGCTATGCACAATTTTTTCTTCATTTTTCTATCATTTCCCTCTCTCTCATTTCAATGATCTTTTCATATTCTCACAAGTCATCTGAAATAGTGAATGGTTTTCTTTGCACGTAAAAATGTAAAATTCCAACGGAATTAATCTCCACTCAGGTCGGTAGTCATTTGTTACGAATATTCTGTCCGATTATTCCTATTTATTTCAGATTTTCGTTTTTTCTTGTTCTTTAAGAATTTCTGAATTCGTAGATCCATTAAAAGAAAATCTGATTTAATATTGCAAAGCGGCGAATATTCTAATATGAGAGTAATTTCCAAGAGCTTGTTCGACCCTATCGTAAAATCATAAATAAAAAGTTTTATCGAAGTTTTTCTTAGGTAAAAATTTCCGACGTTTCAATGTTTGCAATTATTGCTATTTGTTTGCATATTTGTTTATTTTACTTTATTTTTTCTTTGGTATTTTTCTTCTTAAACGTTTGCACTCTTTGTATCTTTAACTGTAATTTATATCGCTATCAGCTTTCTTATTGAATGCACTCCTGATATATCAAATAATGTCGAGTAAACTTCAGATGTTCTTTTTTGATAAATGATTCTTTAGTTGGGATTCTTTTCAACTATAAGCAAGCAGGTTATAATATTGTTTAGGTTGTGTAGGAGATTTGTAGAATGAGATTTTGATATGAGAGATTTAAGACCACATTTAGACCGGTGAGATTTTTGCTTTGGTAGGTGCGATTTATGATATCAGTGGTGGACTTTTCGTGATTCTAAAATCCACTGGAATCTACTGAATAATTATTATTTGCTTATTTATGTATATTTATTCATTTTGTTTTTTATTTTATTTACTCTTACGTCGAATCCATTTCTACGTTTAACCATATTATTCGTTCATTTTCATGTATTTCAGGATATATGTGATCCGGAAATGTTTATTTTTTTGTTTCCTGTAAATATGATGCATTCGAAATATATGAAGAAAGAAGCGATAAACAATATTCCAGGAAAGAATATTGTTCCAGGTTTGTATTACTCTGAACGGATGAGATTATAAAGAATTTCGCCAAATTAATATATTTTGTATATATCAGTAAGGGTCCTCACGTTAGCGCAATATTTTTCAATCATTGTTCAATTATAAAACAAATTTCTATGCGAAATGATTTTTCGCGATACCATCACGCCGCTTATTTCCTTTTTTTCATTGCTTCCGTCATTCTCATCTTTTTTACCACAATTGTTGTTTCATCTTCATCGTGAGGGGCCTTAAATTAGTGCGGTAATTGCGGTTCACATTAAACTTTTGTAACATTTAACGAATAAGCGATAAGATCACTGTGATATGATATGGGGATTTTTTTCCTGCTTTGAATTTGTACCCCTTAGCTTTAGTTCGTTGTTTTACTCAACATTTGTATTCACAGGCAAGGTGGGATTCATTCGTTAGCGTAGAATTTCTTATCAAATGTTCTTCATTATGTATATTTCTCTACAAGATGTAATTTATAACGCAAATTTGCTTGTTGTATATAAGATATATCATAACATACTATAAAATAGGCTCTTCGCTAAGATCGTTTACCTTATCGATGGTCTGTAAGGGCTCAAGCGCATTTCAGATTCGCTGTAAAACGTATCAGTTGCGTTCGTTTGAAAACGATTCTTGTGTTGCTGCTGTTTTTCTTTTGTACATTTCATCGACAAGAGCATATTATGTTGACGCCTTATCTGTGTATATGTTTGTCTATCGAGTCTATATCTTCGGAATTTTCAGCTCGAGAAGCACCCGAAGCCAGAATTAGAAGATAAAATGCTTATGATGAATAAATTATACGTCATAGAATAATTTCTTCTGGTTCAGTAATTCATTGGTTCGTTATTTGTGAATGAGACTGTAGAGATTTTATAGTGAATATATTTCTATTTTTTTAAATGAACCAACTTTGCAGATATTGATATATATTGCTTGCTTACTATTCGATCTCCTATTTCATAGCAGCCAAATTTCATAGGAACTTATTCTTTATGGAAGACACGCGTATATATTGATGGCAAAGAGGCCGATGATAGTGCCAGCGCATTTTAACTCTCAGGACAGTTGGATCGGTTGATTAAAATATCCCATTGTAAGAAAAAAGCAAAATCCGGATCAAGTGAGTTTAGAGCCACTGGAAAAAAGTTGGGAAAAGCTGAAATACTTATTAGTCATCAGTATGTCAGCTTATGGAGAGAGTATCCATTAAAATGAGGTAATTTCTATTTGCATCAAATTGCACGTTGTTGCATTTTCTCTTTTGCAGCCCTCAGATGATTTATAGCGGCACTTTTTGCTTTCATTTTGCAAAGTATTTTTTAGGTTCCATTGACGTAGCAGAGGAGACTCTATAGTTGTCACAACATGTCGTCTCCTCTTTTTGCTGATTATATTATTTATGACGTCATTTTTAATGCGATGACGTCATAATTCCATTAGCACATTCGAATAGTCGAATCAATATCATTATTCCTAATGATGTATGCATATGCAGTTAGCGTTCATTAATAGAATTGAGATTCATCATCTGATCTGCTCATTTAACTTCATTTTGATATCTTTGAGGTGATTTTTATATCTTTAAGTCGGCCGGTTCATATATATTTTAAAAAATTGATCTTGGTGAAGTATATCATGAGGTCTAATAGAGTAACGAAGTTAGTAATGCCTAATATGGACGAAGTTCATTCCACATTTATGATGACTTAACATCATACGATTTATGGAAAAATATCTCGACGGTAGGTGCTTTCATTGTCATTTCATTAATTCGTAAAAAGTCCCTTGGCTATTCGTTAAAAAAATTTCACCGTCGCTGGTTTGTTTGCAACACAGCGCCTCGTATTAATTGCCTTTGCAAAAATCGCCACATTTTTGTGTTGTAATTGCTTTGCTCGGCTGTTCGATATGTTACGGCGACTCGACGAAACCCGCTCCCGTCCCTTTTATACCATCCTTTCCTTACCCTTTTCCTTTTCGTCCTCCTAATTTCTCTCCCCCCCTCTCCCCATGCCCTTGCGACAGTTCATTTTTCGTTTTGCTTGGCTCTATTTCGACGAATCGAAAAGCATATTTGAATCATCGAATGAATGTCTCATTGATGGTGTTGCGAGAATATTTATTTGTGACATTGATGCGCCTTTTATATGCATTTTCTCTAATTAAGCAATAGAAAAAACTAATGTTGAATTTGTTCACTGAGGAATATCACATTGGCCTAACGACATTCGCTAACTACTAAATTGCATTTACCAGTTCGTTGCTCATTTTTATTTTAAAGAACAATTCAAAAGGTTGAAGAAGAATTTTGAATATTTGATAATGGTTGAGCCCCGTATCGGAGCTTCTCACCATAAAATTTCCATTTTTGATTTTTGATGCGGCATTGAAGTTATGACAACGCAGTGAGGATGGAATTGAGATGGTACTATTTGGTAGCTTTTGACGAAGTACGTGAACATTCAGTACCAAGCAGTCACCATCATGAAAAGCCTAAATTCGGATACTTGTCTGTTGTTGTAACGCCATTAAAACTGTTCAATCCTGTGTCGTTTTTGGTTAATTATTAGCCATAGGTAAGCATCAGGTAAATACAACCTGATTCAGGAAGCAATTTTAAGAATGCTACGCTCTCATTCGATGCGTTATGCTCAGCGCCGACACTTTAATATCACTCTTACTTAGGCTTGGTACTTTCAGTAAATGGCATTCGTCTCGGGTGGGGGAGGCGTTGGAGGTGCGGGCAACAACGCTCCTTCGGCCGCCACAAACATTCCCACAGGTGCTTCACCGTTACGTCCACAGGTAAATCATATTGCAGTTATCTTATTGATTCAATTCATCGCCGCAAATAATGAAAACATTGGCATTAAATTAGTTCATCTTCATCATATCTCACCGTCGTTTAGTGTTATCGTTGAGTTGACTAATTGATTTTTAATAATTCTTTAAAGTATAATGTTGACTTTTAATAGTTACTGGAATAAAAAGGCTTATTTTAAACTATTGTCCAACCTAGGCCAATAGTTTATCATTCGGTTATCCTTTCAGCTCGATTTAATCAATCATTAGTGCACTCGCGTTGCATTATCATTATCGTTGTTTATAGAAATTTCGATTATTTCGATTTTCAATAAGTATTTCGACGATTGCATTTGTGAGAACATTTTAGGTCGATATTTGAAGGTTTCAAATCGCTGAAATGAAGTCAATTTTGAAGAGATATTGCGATGTAATAGGGATTTGAATAGTGAAATTAAAAAAGCGATATGTGACTCGTGACGATAAGCGAAGTATTACAACGCTATATGAAATTCATTAAAACATTTCATCGCAAATGTTAACGGTTCTTGAGCGTAACGCCTTTAATATTACGTATCGATGCAAATCAGTGAATTTTCACCGCAGGAGTTTTTTTAGTGGATTCATACACTCTTGATTTTATGAAGTTTCTCACATCATTCCAAGTTAAATTTTAACCTCTTCATAACTCTTATTTCCGGCGGGTACTAATTTCCGAAAGCTGAGTTACAATGATAAAAGTGGATGGTTTGCTCGTTGCGCTCACTATTTCCTCCCTTCGAAATATTTCTCTCGTGATCAACTCCCATACATATGGGAAAGTATTAAGTATTGGGGCTTAGCTTCAACTTTTTTGAGAGGAGAAGAACAAAATGGAATATCGACCTCGATTTTAGAGATGAGAGGACGTGCAGTTGCAAGTTGAATGTAAACAAGAGAAGTATACGACTTAAAAGGTTCCCTCGCCAACGGGGCATAATATAATCTAATGCGGGTATATGAGTTGTTTGGTTGTAGGGTGAAGGGAGGAGGGAGACTAACCCATAGGAAATGTGTGTGGTTATATATGCTAATATTTTAGTGGAAAGAAAATTTCAGGATGGACGATCGGTGTCACCACGTGCAGTACAGCAGATGAACGCCAGTTTAGCGCAGTTGCAGAATCCGGTACATTTGCTGTATCAGCAACTTCTCTCAGGGGCGGCAACACAATCACAATTATTGCAAGGTGTAGCTGCAGCACAGTCACCGTTATTGCAAACGCCAGCGGTTTCACAACCTCAACAACCACCACAACCACCGCCGCCGCCACAGGCATTTGCATTAGCGAATGCTGCGCAAGCGTTAATTGCTGCACAAGGACAACTTACCATCAATCAACTTATTTTGCAACATAATCCGCAACAGCAACAGGTCTGTCAGCTATTCATTAACGGGTTTTTTCTTGTAAGCTTTCATCGGATTAAAACGGTAATTAATAACAGAAAATATTTGCGTATAAGGTTAATGAATACTAGAAATGACTACTAGCATATGACTTGTATTCATGCAGCATAATTTTCTAATTATATTTTGCCTTTTCCTTCCTATTGATGCTTACATATATATGTTTGTTTTACGTCAGGATGTTCCAGATAAACAGCATATAATCATAGTGGTTTCTTTGAGAAGAATTGATTGAGAGAGGGATTTAGTGCTTATTGCTTTATTTAGTGGCAACCTGCAAGCAAATGAGGTAACTGAAACTGAAAATTTTTAGGGCAAAAATTAGAGTCGAGTAGTGGATGTAACTCACTTATTTCAGCCAGTTGAATTTTGAGGCGTCTTCACTTAAAGATCACATTTATATCTCAAAATCAGTGGATGTAATAATCTGTCAACGTCTATGCGGCTCTCCAAAAGTTTCCTCTTTTCGGAGTAGAAGCTGTAAGGGAATTTTATTTTCGAGAAGGGTTTTGTACGTTGTTAACTGTATATTTTGCCATTAATAAAAGAAGCGAAAAACGGAGAAATGTCATAAATGGTGGACATTTTGTCATTCTAATACGACATTTGAACAGAATCCGAATCCTTAGCTTGAAATATTATTTATGTATGTATTTATGTATAAAAAATAGAAAAGCACTTTGCTTTTTCTACTTTTTTTTCGTTTTGGCTTGGAGGTTATTGCAGATTCATTTTACCTGTACTGTTTCAACATTTCCACCATTATAAGAGTATAGAGCTGTTAACAATGCTTCCCGTGACCACTGCCCCAATGATACTTTGAAAATTGCACTTATTTCATTTCCATTCCCTCACTCCCTCCATCCTTCCCTCCTCCTTCCTGGTCGCCTATTTGTCACTATAATCAGAAAAGGTGTGAGTAATGCTCGAGCGTAGATCCTTTGGGAATATGTTATTCTTGCTTGGGAATTAGTGACAAATATTGGAGAGTATAAGCCATCGAGCAACATCATTAAATTATTTGTTTTATTAATAGGTAGCAGAAAAAAAAGTAAGTACTAGGAATTGTGTGCATAGAGTAGTTTTGCTCTCTACGGGACAATTTAAATCCGTGGTGGTCACTCAGTAATGCATTGGTCAGTGGGTCAGTTTTTGGGTGTTTGTTCCCGTGTGAGGGAACGCATTCGAATGCTGCTGTGCAGAGAGTTAATCGTCAGTATGCAATTACAAAATCATTAAAAGTTTTTGGTAGTGTATGTCATCCGCATAACGGCATCCTGGCGGGTCTTTGGAAACAAAATGCAGCAGGGATTTTATTTATTATTATTATTATTATTTTTATTATTATCGTCGTTGTTATTATTTTTTGTTATTAATATTATTATCGTTATTATCACTGTTACCTATTATTGTCGCTCGCTTAGTTGCCCACTTATTTTTATCACTAATTACCACCCTAATTATTTTACTGGCTGTTGTGGATGACTGTTATCACTGATTATTATCAGTAATCATCATTATCAGTTATTATCGTTGATTATTATCACCTTTTTTATCATTAGTTATTACTGTAATTAATGTCATAGTTAGTAACGAATTGTCATAACTTGAAATCAATGACTCAAATTCACTATCGTCGGTTAATCACTATTATTATCAAAGTGTTATCAATTATCGTTATTAATGTTATTTATTTTTTTCATTTGCCATTATCGTTATTTATAAAATTTCTGTTGCAGAAAGAACATAGATAACTCGTTCGTTCATATTTATTTAAGTACGTTCGTTGCTATAATTTTCTTCTCAGTAGTAGTATTTCGTCGCAATGATTTAAAAAAAAAGTAATCTGACCATTGATCAACCAATTAAAATATTCTATAGTTGAAGGGAAATGATTTTGTGAACATCAATCATCTGGCATCTAATTAACATCACCTATGTAATTATTATCATCTCAATTCAATTCACTCCTCTCTCTTTCACTTATCCTCTTTGTTTCGCTTTATTCTTATTAATATCATTAATGAGGTAAACAATCGATTCGTTTTCAGGTAAATTTCCGCATAATGAATTTGCCTGGAAGAAATTGAAACCTTCATGAGATTTTGATTTTGATGGATAAACGAATAGGGCAAGATTATTTCGCACTTAAAGTTATAGATTTTAGATATTTTATGGTTATCACTTATCATGAAACATTTCAGATTCCTATTAAATTTTAATCGAGCATCTGTTATTGCTATAATTTCACTAAAGTTGATTATATTAATTAATTAATTAAAGCATAATTAAGTGAGCGAATATTAGTTGAATATGATGATGCTCTTGTGCAATTCAAAAACAAATAATCGCAAGCGCTCAACAAGTCCCTAAGAGTAATAAATTGTTGGAAGTAAATTTTGATTTCGAATTATTTGAAAATGCCATTCATAGATTAAAATGTTTTAAAAAGTTACATACCTCCGAAATTGGCGGAAGAGGGGAGGAAAAGGTGATAAGATGACTTCGTTTTTGCAAACTTGCCTTGCAAAATTATATGGCAACATATGTTTAAGCATATGTGTTTATATATATTTGACTGTCTTTCTGTGTGGTATGCATTCGGTTCAAGAATCATCGCATCTAGAGTTACAGAACTATATATCCATCAAGTACACCACGAATTACCTTAGATTTGAAATTACCTACTTATTTAAAGGAATTATAGAAATTTGCCTAATGGTAAAGTCATGCGGGTAATTCAGATAACTGTGTGTCTGAGCTGCGCACCACAAAAAATACAATTTGAATTGTCGAACATATACCATCATAATGTTATGATCATCATCGCCTTATATAGAATAGTATTTTCCATCTGAACTAATCCACTTTTTTATCAGTTTCGGTCATGGCCCTTAAATTATCTTTTAAGCTAAAAAGACTTTAGATTTTTTCTAATATGTAAAGGAATAGGTCATATGTCCATATTGTAGTGCTGTATTTTACCATTGTCTTCTAGCGTCCAGATATTAAACAGTAATTCATGGACTGTTTGCAGGTTCAAGCATTAGCACAACTGCTTAATCCACTTGCATATTATCAACAATTAGCCGCTCTACTGCAGCAGCAACCGCAGCTTGGCACCATCAATCATGTCCAACAAGCACCTCAAGGTAAATATTATGATGCATTCAGTTACCTGAGTCCCTTCTCATCGCCTGTTTTATCGTTGTTTTCGCCATATTCAGGGAATATTTCAACAATCGTATTTTATCCATCTCTATTTTATTTATATCATATGGCCAGGCGTACAGTAGTAATGGGTAGCAGGTAAAAAAATTGAGATCTCAGAAATTGCTAAGCGACTTAGCAAATTTTGGAGTGGACATTTTTCACTTCTTTTGTAGTGGTGAGTTGTCACCATGCTTTCTTTTTGCAATAAAGCCGGCTATTTCTTACAAGCAAATGTAGGAAATTGCGAATACAGGTAAACGAGGAATTGCAAATTTCGCACTTCCTACAGTTCTTTATGTGTAAAATCGAGCACCTGTGCAGGTACGTTATCTGTTTAAAATGGAACTGCTCACACTATCGCCCCTTCCTCTCCCTCCCCACGCCTCTACTCCTGGATATTTGATGTTGAGAAGATATGCATTGGTTCGTGAAAGATAGCCACATCGCCGTCCTCCTTCTTTAACATTAAATTTCAGAAATGTTGAACATATAGTGCATTTGATTCAAATAATCCGTTACAACGTTGGGGATTTTTTCATTTCTCCTTTTTTTCTTTCATACCCGTTGATATGCTTAACCATAATTCCCTCTTCCTCCAGTTACTGTTGATCCTGTTTGACCAACATCTCAAATGGAACTGAGTTTTCGTTACAAAAACCGATGTTTGAAGTTGGCTTTTCGCCCCATTTTCTATTTTTCTATTCTTTCTCCTCAAAATATCATCTGAATATATCATAAGGCCAATAAAAATCGATTGGCCAATTGTTAGGATAGAAATTTAGTTGACCGCTTCGCAACCTTTCATGGAGTAATTATCTTTTTCTTATTTTATATTTTGATTTGCTCATTTTCATAGAGTTTTACAATTTCCTTGTTCTTGTTCTGCGTTTCATACTGAAATCCATATATGCAGTAACTAAAGTGATAAACATCACAATCCATTTCGTGCTTTAAATAAGCTCATAGCTCGTTTTTAAAAAAGCCTGCAGAAGTGATGTTTTCAACCTGGCTAGTGAATAATTTGACTAGTTAAAATGCGAATCGTTCAGCTACGAAATGTATGGGAATTTTTACACTATTTAAATATGCATTGGTTATGCTCTAAATTGGTATAGAGAGTTGTAATTTGTTTTTATTGGCCTTCCATTAAAGTTCTCAGTTCTAGCAAGTAGTGCTCAAGACGAATAAACAGTACGATCAACGCATTCAGTACTGCTAAAAGATTTTGAACAGCGATGAAATAAGATCCTGGAGTTCCTGGATGAAGTGATCGAGATGACGAATGCGAATGGAAGGGATAGAGTAGACGGACAGTGAATAGAATTTGACTTGCTGAAAGATTCATTTCCACACATATAGAACACAAGAGGAATTAACTGAGAATATTGAATTAATTGGAAAGGAAAAAATTGATTTAAGTGAAAGTAATTAACACTAAAAAATATCGAATCAAAGATCGAATAACGAGAATGATAACGTCCTGAATAGATATTTCCGCTCTATTCTTTCAGTGCTTTCGTACAGCATTTTTCTCCACTCACCGCATAATGAAGAAAAATTTCGAAGGTTTTTTTCTTTAAACTATGAATCTTTCCAGGAGAGCAGAGAAAAAAGACAGAACCGAAGAGGATATGAAAGAGGGAATAAAAAATATGCATCATGTTTGCTATCTATTCCACTCGACGGACATGTTCTATTCACGAGATTCATTCATCTGACATATTAGCGCAATGAAACCTCTGATGTGTTTGCATATGGAAAGGGGGAAACAGTTTATTGTTAACTCGAAGAAATATGAAAGAATATGAAATTTTTCTTTTTAGAAATTATATGAGATAATTTTACTAATTAGGGTTTCTGTGGCTAATAAATAAATTCCATAATATTGATAAAATTTTCTTGGAAAAAGTGATATATTTATGCGTTCCGTTATCAACAGGGGTAAACTGTTCTTGGAGAAATGTCCTTTTCGAAACCTAAGTCTTCTTTTTTTGTGATGTAAACCGTCGAAATTATCTGCATGTTTTGGCAAATCCTCCCGCACTGCAAATGTGAAGGAGGGGAGGGACAGGACAGGGGCAAAACAGCAGGCTTGAAAGTTCCTGTCTTCATTTTTTAGTCCACTGAAAAGGCATAGAAAGAAAGTGAGAACCGCTGAAAACAGCTGCAATCTCAAATGAGCTTTGCAAAATGGAAAATATAGCAATTTTTGAGTGTTTAACGCTCTTTGCGTGTAAAATTCAACTATTTTTCAAAGTTTTTATACTATAAATATTAATGTAAGTGGTTTGAGTTAAGACTAAACATGGATAAGGATGTAGCTAATTATATAACGGTTGATACAGTTAATAGTGAGTTTTAGAGAATAAGAAACCGAAGAAAATTCGATTCATTGCAAATTTGGCAAACGTGGGCATAACAAATGACGTGAAAATACCTCAATATTCGAAGACAGCACTGATCAGATTGCAATCGATGGGTTAAGAGTGAATTTTTTCGACTGAATTTGCAACGAATGGAATGATTATTGCATTTTGCTCGTGAATTGAGCAAGAAAGCGAAGTACGCATTGCAAGAAAGAAGAATCTATTACATATGCCTAAAGAAGCGTTGATTCATTTCAAGAAATTCCATTGCATATATGCAAAAAAAGAAATGCAATGATCACGATGAGTGAGATTTCCATCTTTATTTTTTCATTTCACTGATCGATCACTGGAAAAAATGCAAGAATTTGACTTAAACTATTTAATTTGGAGATATAGTTTAGATTTTCATATTGTTTACTTTTTTTTACTCCTCTCTTATTGTCCTTTTTTTATATCTGTACAAATAAACGTTGTTATTTTGTGGAATTTTGGGAAGAAAGAAGAGGGCATATGGAAAGGAATTGAAAGTCAACATTCGGATTTCTTAGTTGCATTGCCGATGTTACTCTCGGTTCTATTAGTTCAGATTCAGTCGGAGGTAACTTTGTTGTTCATTGTAATTTTTTATTTTTTTATATTGTAGTAGCGAATGGAATCGCAACACCAACACAGCAACAGCACAAAATCGTTGAATCGCTTCTTGTCGAACAAGTGGCACGCAATTCGGCACAAGAGAGAATGTGCCAGCCAGGTTCTGATATTATTTTCTGTCATCCTACAAGGAAAATGGTCATCTTAAAGTTATTCTTGTTTCATTTACTCTTGATTTAGTTCATAAGCATGAAATTGAAGTTAAATTTACAATGATTAACTTCTAATATCAAGTCTCTTGCAGGGGGAAATTCTTTATAGTTTCTTACTTAACGCATGAAATTTGGAATACTCTCGAGGATTTCTATTCGAAGTTTGGAAAATTGATAGCATTTCGAAGTTTCAAAGATTCTCCAGTGATTTCATTGGTTATCATAACATTTGATGATAAGAGTAAAGTTAAGAAATGTTTTTATTTATTCGACTGGATTACATCGATGTCTTTTTTTTCTTGAAATATTGCAGAAATATAAGAGCTTCATGAGGTTTTCGTTCGTAGTCCGAATGAATGGAAAGTTTCATTCTATCAGCCAAATTTATGAGAGAATCAATAAATAAAATGAGAGAATTTTCATTTTTCTTCGAAACTTTGCCCACTTCATCCTTTGCTGAGAATCAAACTCGTGTCTTTTGAACACAAATGCAACATTTTTTTCACCGATAAGTATATTGCTTCATTGTTTCGGCATCTTTCTCCATGTTTTCTAGGGTTTCTTTTTTGTCATAAGAGCTTAATGGCCTTTGATTAGGCTGATAGGTATTGACTGAAGTAATAAAATGTCATCAGAAGAATCTGTCATTGAGGGAAAATATTAAATTCTCCAAAGTGAATGAAAAAATTCATTTTAATATAGGAAGCTCGCAAACTTTGGGTGTTGACACTCGTAATATTGGCCCATTGACGAGTCCTGAATCTGTCAAGGAACATATTTCTCGTCTCATCAGCGAAAATGAAGCGATCCTCGAGCAAAATCCTGGCCTTTTAAAGCGAAGACCCTATCATCGGCAGGTGGGACCGCAGTCATCTATTGAGCTCGATTCAGGCGTTCAACGGCAGAGTGTTTCTCCCGGTTAGAGACCTTTCCACAACCTTAACGTTTACGAGAGAGTGTTTTGTGGTGAAAGAGTATACCTTTAAACAGTTTTTTTTGTTTTACTTCTTAATGAAAAAGTATCTACATTTTAGGCTTCTCCTCTACGAAGATTTCCAGATGCTTTCATTGAAATAGGTTTTATGCGCTTTTGCCTTCTAATTAGAACGTATCCCTCTATTTATTCAGTGATTTCGACTTGGAAAAAGCTTTAAAATTTTCATGTTCACCCTTGGTGAACAGATCCAGCAACTCTCAAGTTGACTTATCTTCTTTGCGATGAGCACGAACGGCATAAAATGACCAAATATGTCGCAAGCAGCTCTATCAGAAAACATGGAAAAAAATGAATTTTTCTTTAACATATTCCTATTGCTAAGAGTGAATAGTTTCTTGAGTGTAATTGCGCGAAAATGTGTATGATGCTGCTGCTATCGCAGATATATCCACCTATTTTTTCCTATGAGTGCTATAGATATCCGCTTAAATAGAAATATGCTATAAATATGTCCACTTACTCAATATGCTAATATAAGCGTCTCCTTGCTATAGGTATATCCACTTATTTTCCTATGAAACATTTTATGGTACGTATATATGAGGTAATTTATTTTGCTTCGTTATCGAAGATAACGTGTATGTAGTTTATTCTTGCAGCAAATCGAGATCAGCGCATTCCATGTACGCGCAGTCAATCGTTCTATGAACCGCATACACCATTCGCTGTTCGTGCAATGCCATCCGGTGGTTCACTGACCAACGGACAGCCGATGTTGAGAGCACCTGAGAAGTGCTGTATTTGTAATTACTGCCAACTGAAATTTCCAAATGAAGCTGCACTTGATGGACATGAAACCCGTTGCAGCAGGTGACCACTTTAATTTTTCGACCTCATTGGGTACTATTCGTTCTAGTGAATTAAACCGTAACATTTTTTTTTCTGTAGTTTTCAAAGCAAACTAAATGCAGTTAATGCCATAATTCTTCTCTTCGCTAATAACCTCTCAGGTAAGTGAGTTGTAAGTATTTCTGTAGTTTATTATTTTCTCCATTTTTGTGTAACCCTAGGCGAAGAGGCAATTAATTCCTTTGCGCATTGTTAACTGGAAAGAGGAGGAGGGTATGAATTGTTTTAATATCACTGTTATCACTCACTGATATGCCTAGGTGCTTTTACTTTTTTTTCACAGCGTTGATTTTCATTCACTGAGCAAATGTTCGGTTAATTACAGTTAATCTTGGATTTAATAGTACTCGAGTTTAGACGAGCGGAAGTGCTTCATGGTCAACTACAGCAACAGCAGCAACAACAACAGCAACAACAACAATCGGTGGCAAGCAGTTCGGCATCAACTCATGCACCTTCCGAGACGTCGAGCAGAAAGCCGGCTGCACCTGCCTCACCTGTCGTTCCATTGGAGAATCGACATCCCCTTAAAAGGCGGCTTCTGGCGGCTGTTGAACATCGCAACGATGATCCGCTTGCTTCGACTAGCAAGGCGCCTAAATTGGTGATTACTAATCATCTCATTTTCGTCTTTCTGCTCTAATTTAGGAGCTCACGAATAAAAAAAAAATTGATTTGATTAGATTAGAAAGTGAATAAATAGAAGGGACATTAGTAATTTCATCGTGCAATGGTTTTTGGAGAGAAAAAATTTCAGGTCTTCTTCAAGTGAATAAATACGTTGAAATGATGTTTTTACTAGTTTTTCTTTGTCTTTGAAATTTTCAACACAATATATTTGTGCCGTAACTGCTAATAGCCACCCCTTTCATTTTAGCACAGTTAGATAGTGTCTTCGAATATGGGAGACAGCAATGATTGCTGTTAATCACATTTTATCCATGTCCTCCTCTTTAACATGTGTTTGAATTTGTAAGGGTCAAAGTGAAGTTGAATTGGATGATAAAACGTAAATGAAATTCTATGATATGCGAGTGTTTTATTCAAATATTAAGTTGTCATATAGGAGCCATTGAAATCGGAGTTGTGTACCGGCTCAATCGGAATCGCTCGACCAACTTCACGTCACAACGCACAATTAAATGTGGCGATTACAAGTTCCAGTGCGCCAGTTCGTATACCACAAGTGACACTTGCCCAATCATTGCTTGCCACTGCCGATATTATAGAACGCTCTCAGAAATCGCATCCTTCCGCTGCAGCAACGGTGGGTGTTTGCCGAGACGATAGTGACTCATTGACTATTCCTGGCGGTTATCAGCTAAATTTTTCTGTTATTACTGGGGATCATTTAGTAAGAAATATCGACATCTTTGATATTATTGTTTACTGTTGAAACTGTTATGGTCTTCGGTTTATTGCATCGAATGAGAATACATTTAGCGGCGCATGAGATTGTGTTTTGTTTTTGGCATTTTCCATTGGAATAACGGAAATTGAAAGAAAATAACTTTCCAATAATCTCCTCGAATATTGAAGGATTTGTTGAATTCATCCAGTGCAGTTTGTATTTATTAATTTGTTAGTTTCAGCCTTTGCGCCAGTGAAATTGCATTTAATTAAATTAAATTAGGCAAGTCCAGTGCATATGATACAATATTCTTTGATACCTTTTTTCATCTCTATTCGTTTAAATCTGACTGCATTTTGTAGACGGTATTTACCCATGGGCGAGGAGGGAAGGGATTCAGAACGACGAATATTTCGCAGTCTATTGCCATAAGATGCCAAATCCTTTAAAATGTGGAAGCGTTACTTCGCATACGTTATCACTAATCTCTGACTTGAAAATGACTGATGTAATGGGCGGAAGTACCTATAACATTAGCTAATTCGGCGTGCTGCATTAAAATATTTGAGGTATCTTAGGCGAATTCTCATCTGCTATTGTTGCATTGCTTGCATATTCTATTATAAGGAAAAATAGTACTCATATACTATTATGTAAATGCCTTCCGAAATATTTTGAAAGATTATTGTCATAGTCATTATACACTATCGTTAATTGCGTATTCTGCTCGAGGTAGGCTGCTGCAATTATTCGCGTCATGATTGCTTTATTAATGATGTGATTGGCACTGTACTGCAATGAGCGGATTACAGAGTGGGACGACTGGTGAAACGGAAAAGCCTTATATCCTGACGTTAAGTGATGCATCCACAGTACGGAATGAAGTAATGCCTCGACGGAGTCGACTGAGAAATATAACTTCTGAGACATTTGCGTGCCTCAATAAACCGCAACCGATGTTTGTTGAGCAAACTCATTCGCTTAGCATGTACAGTAATTGGCCACAAGTAAGTTATTTCATTAGAGGGTGGTTCAGGTGATTTAATGAAACTTTAATTTAATCTTTATTTAGCATTAATTACAGTCTTTTTTATTCGAAGCAGTTTTAATTGGATGTATCAGATGTGTTGCTTTATTACAAAAGTTAGTAATGGGCATTTTTTTGTTATCCACATTTGTAGAGTTGTGTTTATATACACGGATGCTTATCTTCTCGTCTGTCCTATAGTTTTCTCTTCATCTTTCGGATAGTTTCCGTTCGGAATTTATTGGAATTTGAAAGTGTTTTGCGCATAATCTAAACCACTGATTGACTGTCGTCGTTCAACTTGATTCATAATTCAAAAATATCCCTAAAGTTCTCTTGAAAATTCCAGATTTTAAGCCATTTTATAAATGATTGGGTCCATTATAGTGACCAACTCATAAAAACCAACGTTCTTTAAAGGCCGCTTTAACTTGTTCCAACGAAATATAAAGAGCCTTAAAATTGCTTGTTCTTGATGGAACTGCGGGCACGTAAACTGAACTGATTTTGTGGGGCAGGCATCCAGTTCACAAAGTTATAGACTCGATTTTGAGCCAGCTGATGATACCTTACAGTGAGCATGCTTTAATTTCGAAACATTTAGAAACTGAAATGTTTTCTTCGTAAATATGAGTTGTCAGTGATATCATCGTCCATTTTGTGCTTTGTCTGATGTGATTTTGCCAGGGCGATGCTAAGATTTAGAATAGGCTATCGATTCTCATCAGCAGCATTGAAAATGCTAGAGCAAAAAATCACATCGGCAAAGATGTACGCGTCTCATGAATCACACATTCGCATGATATGGGTTCGCATAATAAAACATATGACGTTATGCCAATGTAATGTTGAGATATTTCACGTTGTATTGTTTGGCTAGTTGATTTAGTGGAACACCTTTTAGCGCTCTATTGCAGTCTTTCTTTCCAATGTCGATAAGTCATCAGAGCTTCTTTTCTTCCTCTATTTTAAGGGATTATTCATCTTGTACGTCTCTTTCACATTCTAAACTCTATAAAAAACACTACTTCAATTCATTAATGACGTGAATTATCCACATTCTGTTATCCTGAAAAAAGAAAAGATTTTTGAGGTCTCAAATATGCAAATATTTGTATTGCATTAGGGAATATTTCACTGATCAGCTGTGGAGAAGAATATTAATGCTCTTTTTAAACTGCTAGTTGCACGAAAACTTAGTTGTTTTTCGGCTAGTTTGATTTCTCTCTGAAACTGGTACCAAACATATCATTAGGTTAAAATTATTGAGAAATTCCATAGGATGACTTAAGATGGTTTCATTGCGACGGTTAGTAAAAGTATCCTTTGCTTATGATTTATGTTTTCGTAGAATTTGAATAGCACATAATCATATCAGAAAAAATGTCATATATGACCCCTAGGGAAGCATTTGAAATTGTCAGATTTTTATTGCATTTAGCTAACCTTCTAGAAATATAGAACGATTGAATTTATTGAATGCCATCGATATCTTTGTGAATTTTAAGGAGTGATCCATAAACCTCTTTTGGATTTTCACATAGGAATTTTTTTTTCAATTTTTATTTTTATGAATAAAGTTTCCTTTATTCAAATGCTTATCGCAGGTATGCTGTAATGTTCAAAGTAATTGTAAGTACACAGTAATGATATGCAAGTGTACATTAAGTGCAGTTATACAGCAGTTTTCTTTGTCGAAGTGCAAATTTGTTTACAGACACCGGTGAATGCCGAGGAAGCAAAATTGGATCTTCTTTATATGGGTACATGTTCAACAAAGCCGAGAATCGGTGTTAAACAACTATGGAGATATACAACTGCACTCCGTGAAATGGGTGCACTTAAAGTGACGCATTCTTCTTTTTGGGATTATTCCACCAAGGTAGAATTGCAGTTGCTGCTTTTTTATACAAAAGCTTGCTCAACGGTTACTTTTTGCAGTTCTTCCTTATTATCATTATAGAAGCGACTAGAATTGTTTTATTTTGAAATTATTGAAATGTTTAACGTGGTGCAGAAGAAGAAAATCGCGTGATCCGGATGTGGAATTTGAGTCGGAGCCTTTTTGCAGGTCGACCTTTTAGTGTTCAAAGATGGGAAGTCTATCAACATTACATTAATTGATATTTATTCGTTGGCAAGTTATTTGAATCCTAAATTAACGTTGTAATTACTTTAATAGTCGAGTTTTATGTTTAAGAAGAATTTGCATACGATTTGCCAGCTTAACGGGTCGGCCAGCAAACGTTTAAATTAACAGATGAATAATCATTCCATGGCCGTATTTGATCGTACCTGCTAAGGGTGATGAATATAAATTACTAGAAGGATGAGATCGCTCGTTGACGTTATCTCACCTTATCGATCACTTGCTAATTATCAATCTAATAGGCGAAAGTAAAAAAAAACGCATTTCTTCCACATATAACATGAACTGTCATCTGTTGCTTTTCCGTCCATTCGCCAAGGATCGACGCGGATCCATCGAATTCCATTCGCTTACTCGACTTTTTAGCAGTTAAGGTTTGCGGCACTTTAGTTTGCTCAGTCTTCGCAAAAAAATCTCTTAATTTTAATTCGTAAATAATCTTTCGTTATGAGAGCAGTCAATAATCTGAAATTCAGCCTAAGTTGAGAAAATATTTTCAGATGCGATTACGTCAAAATGCTGTAGCAACCGCTTGTTCACAAGCGGCAATCGCGAGTCTCGTTCAAGCACAATCGATCTCATCGGAACGACAATCAACAAATGTTGCAAATAGTGTTGCCGTAGTGGTTGCCGTACCATGTATACCAACGACAACAGTCACCTCTATTCTAACTACTTCATCAGCATCAAATAATACTGTCAAGATGAGCAATTCGACTCGGGAAACACCGCTGCCAGTCACCACTAAAGACGACTCAAAAAAGTTATTCTTGTTTTATTATTATTTATGTTGAAGATCTTTATTTCTATCAAACTGTTATATTTTTAGCGATTGGTTTTATGTAAGCTTACGCAAACTTAAATCACCTGATGAAGTTTTATACAAATTTTATTGTGAAACACGTAAGATTATTAGTTACAGTGGACTCTAACAAATGCCAAGATCATAATTTAGACAAAAGAATTAAAAATTTCTTAAGTTTCTATTATCGACAGCTACATGAAATCCCTAAAAGAAACGGTGGCGACTTCAGTTCGTCCCAATTAAGGGCAGGGTAAACAGATGATAAGTTAGCCAATCATATGAATTGCGCATATGCATCGTTAATGCTTCATATGCGAAGGGTTGACAAATTGGGATTGTGGGAAGAATTAATCTATGCCACCGTCGACTTAATTACCATTACGAAATGTCGCTTTTCAGCTTACAACCGGTTGTGAACCAGAATGAATCGACAAAAATGCATTTGTCGAGCAATGCAACCGTCAGACAGATAGTTGGTGGACATCGTACCGATGAGGTTTATGTATATGTAAGAGGACGTGGTCGAGGACGTTATGTTTGTGATCGATGTGGGATTCGTTGCAAAAAGCCTTCAATGCTAAAGAAGCATTTAAAGCAAGCAATTTAACATCATTTTTACCACAACGTTGTTTTACCACTTTTACCACCTTTACCATAATACGGAATTTTATAAGTTTGGAATCGAACAGAATCATTCCTTGTGTCATTTGACATGGGATGTCGTTAAGGATCTTTAATGACTTCCGTGGAATGCGCCTGAAAAGATCACAGTTGTGCTTTGAACTGCAAACCGTTGCGATAGGAGAATTTTTGCTTTCACGAAAATTCAGAAGGAAATTGCTTAGAAAATTTTAATTTCATCGCCCGGACGATCGGCCTTTTTTATTGGAGAAAATTTTTTATGTAAATAACCTCTAACACCATTTGAGTAATATTCCATTATACATAAGCAGTATATTGTCTAACTAGAAGTTCTCTTCGCTGACTACATATGCGGTTTTATTTCAATTTTTATATGCTTGAATAGTATAAATTGAATATATTGTTTATTTATAGGTCGCATACCGATATTCGTCCGTTCAGATGTGTGCAGTGCAATTTTAGTTTCAAAACAAAGGGCAATTTGACAAAGCATTTACAATCAAAAGCACATCGTCGAAGACTTGCTGAAAATCAAAATGGGAAAGGTGACGTCGAATCGGATAGCGATCATGACCGACTTGAAATCGCGAGTCCGGCAGTATCAACTTATAGCAATGATCTTCTATCTGATGATGAGGGGTAAGCAAGCATCTTTCATATTTGTCATATACCTGGTTGGGTAAATAGGTATCTTCCATGTTCCTCAGATACCCGTGTTTGCTAACTGCCTGCTAAGTAGGGCAGTCTTCGGTTTAAAAAAGTCTTTGATGCGCTTCAAATGCGTTATTGATTCTGTGTTAAGCTTTTGATTGAGAGAAGGGAGGGATTTTTGCGTTTTCATTTTTGTTCTGTTTTCGTGAAAGTAAACTCATTTCATAATGCTTCCACTAGTGCATATGTATGTGGCTCCCAGCGTATATAATCACAGTGAAGACCCGAAAATTCATTTGTGAACTGAAGTTTTTGAATGTATATGCATGGTTAGCAAATATATATATACTTTATATAAATACATGTATTTATATTTATATATTTATGTTTAATTTTATTTTTATATCTTTATTTTTGTAAAGTGTTTAATGCAATAGGAGCAATATTTGTTTTTTAGGTCATCGGATGAAGATTTGCGATCGGCACCTGATATCTATTTGAATGCTGTGATGCCCTATCGTAAATTTGGCCAAGGTTTATAGTTTCTCTTCTTTATTTTAATTTGCTTGTTACATCTCTATGATCACTGGGACTAATGTAGAATGCTCTGAAATCCTTTCCTTTAAGGTAATTTGATTTTATTGATCTCGAAATCTTCAGGTATCATTTTTAGAATTTGAAAATATAGCTTGTTACCGCAAATTTCCTTGTACTGATATTAATTGATTTAATTTTTTTTTTCTCTTTCCATCTCTTCATTAAACATCGTCATCCTACATAATTAACATAAAAATGTGAGTCCTTTATGAATTTAACAAATATCGATGGAAGTTTTTAATTCATTCCTTTTGGAAGTTTAATTTATTCCTCTAATTCATTCCTCTATAGAAGAAGAGCTAATTTGATGGGATTCGGAAATTGAAGTGAAGATGGAAGGATTTTCTGGATTGTTTTTTTAAAATTTCATTAAACGATTCTTTAAGGGACTCTTTGTTCGATAGATATCATTATGTCGATGTTCATTAGAAAGTTTCTATTCTGTCAGTCGCTTTAGTGTATGCGCTTGTATAGAACCACATATCCTAATGGAGTGAATCATTTCCGCTCATAAGTCCTTTCTCGTTTAATTTGAATTTTGTATATTATAGGCACTTTAAATTATATTCCTATCAGATATGTATCTTTTATGTTCCGCTCATGTTAGAGTACAAAATATTGGAATGTATTAACAGTCATAAAAGTGCAATAACTATAGAGAATATCCTCATTGAACGATCAACACATACGCCACCTTCTTTATGGATGATCGGTGAAACAGTATTGAGGTGGCCTGAACCCGACAATGCTCGTATTTGCCATAGTGCTCCACCAGCCACACATTGCTCTCCTGAATCGAAACGTCGTCATAAAACAACTACGGAAGCAAAATTCGCTGATAAGGTTAGCGATCGGTTTGCTGTTGATTCGGTCCAATTAGCAAGCTCCAAGGAAATTTGCAAACTACAAGTCCTTCACTGTTTCTTGAAGAAAGGACGAGTGAGGTCTTCGTCAAGGCCAAATATGTCCCGGTCCTTGTGGTAGTTTTACTGTAGTTGATGGGGACTTTTGAAAAAAGTCTTTATGGAGCTGATAGAATTTATTATTCGTCGTGAAAGATCAAGTCGAAGTTATTGATTTCATAAAATATTTACTGATTTCATACATACAACAGATTTCTCTGTGACAGGCTGTAGCACAAACACATTCTTGGAGATAAGTTGATAGCTTCGGGAAAGAAACCTGCTAAAAGTCCTATGCATTAATTTATCGAGTTAATTTTTCTGTCAGGATTGTTTATTTCATTTGAAGTACTATTATTAGAAACGTTAATTTTAAAACGTACTAAATTATTTCCAGGTTGGAGGTGAAGATTCTGGTGATGAGACTGATGTAATGCATCGAAGTCGTGCGATGACATTGGCCACCGTTCCAGCAACCGTAGCGAATAGTTGCAGAGATTCACCGAAGCAAATCTCTCCTTTGCCGACTGTCAGTCAATCATCTATAGGTGCTTTCTTGGCCAAAGAGGTAATTAAGTGTACAATTACTTGGCTTTTTTATCATGTGTTCATAAAACCAGATATGCAGAGTGACTAAGGTTACACAGACGGACAAAATATGAATAGTGATTTTATTGTACAGTTTTAGCTGGGTGTTGCAGTAATTCAAAGCAGTTACCTAAGAGGTGTACTGTTATTATGTAGTATTACTTCTAGGATGTTGCCCTATTCAAAAAATATACGTAATTATTTCATGGCTTGCAAATGGATGCGATATTGCTTTATGGGTTATCATTTCTAGGAGATGACATGTGAAATGTGTGGACGAATATTTCGTAAGGCATCCGAGTTGACATTACATCGTCATACACATTTTCTGGAGCAACAGAACGCTAGAGCGCGATCATATCAATGTCCGGATTGCAAACAGAATGTACGCTCGAGAGGTTTACTTACGAGACATATGGAGACTGCACATGGAAATGTCGAAAAACGTCGAAATGAGCTGAACGATTCGGATGTCGGTATGATACTAGAATATTTAATTTCAAATATATCTAAAAATACTTCAATTTGCGTCTGTTTTTTAATTTTGAAACGAATGCTCCATTGAATGAGTTGAATTTTGGATTTTTTGCTAGAAAATTCTAAAAATATTCCAGGAGTATTCCAGGAATTCGACATTAATTGTATTTCAGGAATAAAGTTGTTCACCCGATGGTGTTTATCTGTTTCGTCAGCTGAGAACTGTTGCGTAATTTTTTTAACGCAAGGTACAAAAAGATAAATGACTGAATTTTCCTCATGACATAATTGTTTGTGCGCCGTACACACAATATGTGCAAGTGTTAAGGGCATTCCTTTTTTCTTTCGTTTTTTTTTGCTGCAAATCTGTTCAAAGAAATAGTGCAGTAAGACGATTTTGAAGACTTGCTCCAGAATTGCCTAATGGAAAATTTTTCGAGGGTTATCACAAAAGATATCCACTCAGGAAAGTAATCCATCGTTGAAAACGACGACGATTTCCTCAAAAGTATATTTTAAACGAATAAACTTTCAGTAATTTGATTATTTCTGATTAATTCCGCATAGAGGAATTTCTATTAATTTCGAAAGTTTATGGAAGTTTTATGAAAATCCAAGTAAATGTTTTGAGATGATCATATCGGTGTATTCGTATTAGAGAATTCTTCGATATAAAGCGCAGCAGTGAAGAAAGAGTTAGTTTCACAACGAAATCATTCTTCCAAGAGCGCAATAAAATGTTGAAGATTTTCTGGATAAAATTTTGCCAGGATTTTATGCCATCAGAATTACGAAACATTTCAATTTTCGCCTGTCTTTGTCAGTCTTTTTCAATATTTTCAAGTATAAGTGGAAAAAAAATCTATTTAAAAGTCGTTCCGTTTTTTCTTATCTAATGGAAACGGAACATAGCAAAGAAAGACCTTCATTCGGAAGATCGGAGAGAATAATTCGAGACTGTCATCCCAAAAAAGACCATCGTGAAAATCAGAAAGAATAATTCGAGACCGTCATCCTATGTTGGAATGCAGTTGCCATTCACTTATAGGGATTTCATTGTGCAAAAATAAGAAGCGAGAAAAAATTTCGTCATCTTGAGTAGCGAAACTATTTCTGTTATATATAACATAGGAGTATTAATTATGATGAAGTAATAACTGAGAGAAGAACTTGCATAGTTCGATTTGTTTTTAGCAACACTCGTTGTAAAGTGAGAGAATTTACTCTTAACTGTCTCGGTAATAAATCTAATCTTTGATCAATTCATAGATGTTTTCCGTTGCATTGCACTTCTATCCCTCTTTCTCCCCTGCGAAATACACAATTTCCTTTCTCTCTTTCTCTTTTCCTCTTTCCAGTTAATTGTGGCTGGTGCACTTACTTTGCATGAATACGTATCTCTTGCTGACGTCACGTCATGATCGACATAAAATGTAATCTCATTCACGTGCCCATCTTTAAGTGAGGGACTTACTCAAAGATCGGCTATTTTTTGTAGAATAGAAAATTTGAAAGATCGCTGAATGAAAATATATTTGTATCATATTGGGAATAACTTTTATGATATCAGTGAGTCGCAAGCATTAATAAATTAAAATCAGTCAATTGGGCATCATTAAGAACACTATTTGTGCGATGGTCGGTCAGATCCTTTTGCTGTTATATCGTTTAGCCAAGAAGGCATCAGCCAAGAAAATTATAAAGATTGGATTCGTTTGTTTTGATATATATTCAGTAAAAGTATGAAATTCTTTGTTTATGTACCTTTTTTGTTCAAGGAGGCGATCATGCATTTCCATTGTTCAGATTGTTTGTATGCATATAATGTTATTTATGTCGACTAAAATTGAAACGAAATCCATTTTCCAGAGGAAAGTACGTCATGTGTCTCACAGACCATGAATCCTCGTTCATTCGTTTGTACGGATTGCAATATTGGCTTCCGGAAGCATGGAATCCTGGCAAAGCATCTACGCTCAAAGACGCACGTCATGAAATTGGAGAGTCTTGGCAAACTACCTGAAGATGCGCTGACGTTGATTACTCGTAAAGAGAATGGTGCATGTCTCAATGATGTCGATACTACAGATTGCGAACGCGCACGTGCATCGCTCATTGGTGAGGTTATTTAATGCTCTGTGGTGACGTTAACTGTAGTGGATCGATGTTTTATGTGGATGTATAGGTTGGAAATGTTCTTCCGGATTTGTTATCTCTTTCGTTCGTCTGCACACAAATGAGGTTGGAAGGTGAATTTCTAAGAGTAAGTAAGTACCAACTTATTAAGGTGAATGTAATGCACTTGAAAGATGTTTGGGAGTACATTTTGATTTCATTTATGTCGTAGAGAGACGAGTGACGAAGAGATCACGTCTGAAAAGATTTTTCGACGCTCTGTCAATAACCTCAGCCATATGTTACTGTTATACGGTTTTTGTAATAGAATAAGTAGTTTATTTTGGATGGATAGATAAGGGACGTCGGTTGATTTGGGAGTATTTTGATTCTTCTTACGACAGTCTAATTTTTTATAGTTTTCTTTCTTTAAGTTTCTTTTTCTGCATCGAATTTTATTAAATGAATGAAATTCTTCAACTGGCCAATTGGCACAGTGTGAAATCGAATAATATCTCGTTACCTTCCGCGTGCTTGGTTTTTGCTGTTTTTGCTTTAATTGTTTGGACTGTACGGTGAATTTGACCTTTTGAAGGGAAGTAACGTTTTGCCGATTCATTTTCAGAAAACGTCTTTATTTCTTGTTTCCTCCGAATTTGTTATGCTTCATACGCATAATTTATAAAGTTCAGTAGCAATCATTTCCAGCAATAATCGCGTCAATTCGTGACTCGAGCTCTTTGGAATGTCGTGAACAGATGCTACAATCACCAGCACCACCTCCGAGTACATGTTGTGGGTTTTCGTCTCGTAAGCGGTCTCCTGCCTCGTCACCTATTGCTGCGCACAATTTCGGCAAAAAATCACCATGTGGAGGAGCGCAGCAGATGATTCGTAAAAGAGGCGACAGTTTCTCCAATAAAAGGGTTCGTTCAGACGAAAAATTTAACACCTAGAACTTGTAAACGAAACCCTATCAACAGTACTTGATTAACGGCTGGAAAATCGACCGATCAGATGAATTGATTGCAGTTGCTTTATGGAGACTAGTTCACTGCAAGTGATGGTTGATATGGACGATGTCATCTTTTCAGCTTGCTAAAAACGATGTATTTCGTTTGTCCGCACATTTCTTTGTGTTTCGGTTCATCCATTCTTTCGTTTATTAATTGAGCATTTTCATCTACTCGCCTTTCTGCTGAAAAGGGGTTGAACGTCTTACACCAATACAAGAAAAGGCAAATAAGAGATGGCGTGAAAAAATAAGGACATTTAAAAAGAATGAAAATGGCAACAATGAGAGGAGACATAGAATCCTCTCACAACAATGCGGGAATTCTGTTTCCGTTCCCACAAAATCTCCAACGAAGTCGTTCGATTCGTTCCCTTAATCTATTATTAAATTCATAAATTCATCTTTTTTTTCCTTTGCAGAATGATGGAACGTCACGTAAGAGATGTGATTCCGCGTCGACGTCTCAACGAAAAAACGAGGAAACTGTACCAAAATCGGTGTCGGCAAATATTTGGATTCCACCAAAGCCTGATCCTCAATTAGTAAGTCCATGTTTATTCGGTTCACTTTTTTCCTCTTTAAAATGCCTACTCGATTATCTGCATGGAAACAATATAACATAAAAAATCACTTACTGCAACAATATTTTTAGTGGTCATAAATTGATAAGAAGTGGGTAGGTGAGCCGTTTTCGAGAAATGAAACGGAAACGCCAAATTGATTTGATTTTCACGGATGATTTTATTCGAAATCGCATTTTTTCTCCTCATTTAATTTATGTTTGTGCTATTTATCTGATTTGTCTATTCGCTGAGATCAAGCCTCTTGCCACGCATGTCGCAATATTGGTGACACTTTCGTCATTCACCGCCGTATGATCTCTGTCTCATCTTTATTCCCATCTTTTGTCTACCCAAAAAAAATCTTCCATCGTAGCTAAGGCTGTGTATTTCTCATTTCCAGTATTAGTAGTTTTTTATTAGCAATGAATATTGATAATTCTTAAAACATCAAAGAAATCCACGAAAATTACGATAAAATAGCACTGAAAAATATTAAGGTGAAATCAATACAGCGATTGGGTATTGCATAAGTCTGTAACAATTTTCAGCCATCAGATAGGCGCACAGTTGATATCACTGTAGCGAATCGTTTCGCCGTCGACTCATCTGCCCTCTCCGACAATGGTATGAGCTTCAATTTTGCTATTTCTCATTTTCTTTTCTTTTTCTCCATTCTCAAAGGAAGTCTTTTATAATTTTTTTCGAAACATATTTTTAACTTCTTGAGCGAGATTCAATGATTTGTGTAATTTTCAGTACACAATAATATATAGCGATTATATGCGCATTGAGAAAAATGTGAATAAATTATACTTTTTCATTACAATATCTATGTGTTATTGACTTGAAAGTGCTCTTGCAGTAAAATTTGAGGAATCATCTCGTTGATAGGAAGTTCAATATGGCGTGCCATTTTCAATTTTGACAGGTGTTTGGCTTCTCATATAAATGGATTTTTATTGCATTCTGTTCGCTCCCTATGAATTGAGGAAAAATTATGTGTGGAAACATGGGAATGGTAATTTTGGTGGTCGAATTGTTACTTTTTGTATGGTATAATCTTATCTTGGTTGAATTCAGGATCGTCAGTACGTTCAGACGAAGCGAATAGTGAAGGTGCAGGTCGAAGTGAGAGTTCTACACCTACGCAACGACCCATGAATGGTGCGGCACCGTCGCCTTTGCTTCCAACATCCACCAGATGTAATCTTTGCGACGTGAACTATGAAACCAGCTTTGATCTACAGGTTCATTTTATTTCTTCTTTATTTGGAGTGCTTTTCAAGTTGAATAATTCCGCACAACGCGGTATTGCATGATGCGATCGAAGAAAATGCTGAGTAAGAGAAGTTAAGCGTCATTATCACCTAGTTACTGCTTACCGTAGTTGAAAGAAAATCGCTTTAAAATATGAACTGTCGCCTGCCTCACGTTAGATTGCACATTGTAGAGGTATGATTAGTATTTGAGCTAACGATTCACTATTTAGATTCGTTAGTACAATGACCATCATCGGACAGGTACGCTCGGAACTCTAGATTTTATCAAAAATTTTGTATATTGTATTAAATACAAGGATTTTTTGTTATTCTCATTTCCACTGATCGTTGCCGATGACTGGGGATGTCTGTTTTTGCCTGGATTTGCTTCAGTAGAGTGATTTTGCAACTTCGTTAGTCGCCTGCTTTTTTTGAGTCAACGTCATCATGTATCCAAAATTGTGTTAATATTTTTATTGTTATTACCTGTTGAGCGGATCGCTCAGCATTGTGAAAGGAATGCATCGGAAGGATTGTTTCAAAATTGACTTCAGTAAATACGACAACACTCAACCATTTAAATTTGTCTCTTGGAGCTTTGTTAATTTTTATTCAAAAACTCACAAAGGTTGCTCAACAGCAGCGATGACTATGAAGTTCTTACCGAGGACTAAATGTGACGTGATCGAATTTTTTTAAGACGAATTTTGTGACTTGCTATATTTGATGTTGTATTTGTAAATGTCATTTCAGGTTCATTTACATGCGGATCATGTAGTATTACGGGATGGTAAGGATTTTCGGTGTCCTAAGAAGCATTGTGATAAGGTGTATCCAAATCGAGAGAATCTAAGGTTGCATATTGCTGCACACTATCATGGTGGAGGCGCAACCCCTACGCCCGGTACAGCTCATTTTCTTTCATCACTTCCGGAATGTCGTTCGGTTTTTTCCGGAATGTCATTGATTGTGCTGAGGATATTACTGCACTTTCGTGCGGCTTCGCTTTAAGTGAAATTGAATAATTATCTGAGTAAGTCTTAAATAAAATGTGGCAACTTCTTAAAGCATGTAGTGAAGAAGTTTGAATCGTCTTACCTATAATGATTTATGTAATCTGAGGGTAATTTTGGTTATGTAATTTACTACTTTATGTTTTGTTTTGATTTAGTGAGGGAATAGTCATAAAGAAATTTACTTAAGCTACTCCACATTAAAGCCGCTAAGTAGCGATATTCTTCCTTTCACGTTCTCTTCTTTTGAATTAAAGTTTGTTGCGCGTAAATATTTAGCTTGCAGGTTATACAGTTGAAAACAAGCGCCCTTTGAAAATTTGTTTATTAGGATAAAATCAGCTTTGTTGTGGTGGTTTCATATCAAAAAGCATCGCATTTGAATGATAGACTGAAAATTTTTTTTTAGAAGGACGAGATGATGTAGAGGGTGCATTGACAGTGCTTGCGGATGGTAATGGTGATACTGTCGCCGCATTGCATCGTAAACTAACGGGCTCAAATTCAAGTCAACACGCTAATTCGGCACCGAACCACAGTCCAGATGTACCCGAGGAGTCACATACTCTCGCATGTCCTAAGGCGCTCTCAGATTCGCCTTTATCGAATTCTGAGGGAAATGCTGACTCAAGAATTTCCACTCCGCCATTTTGGTATTCATTAGTGATTGCATCGATCTAATCATGTGGATTGAATCGACGTAATTTGTAATAACTTTTTCTGCAGGAGAAAGAAATAGCAGCGCGTTATTGCTTTAGTTTTTTATGTTTCTTTTCTTTGGATTTTCGCTGACGTTTTTTTTTTTTGAAATAGGTCTGTTAAAGAGCAGAAAGTACGAAAGGAGAGAGGAGAATCCTGAAAACTTTACAATGTTAAATAAATTACTGGACGAATCCATGCAGATCGTCCCAATCCCCGCGAATACATTCGAAGAACTATTTCATCCGAGGAAAACTCCAAGCTTTAAATAACTTGCATAATTTTATAATGTAGTTGTTGTGCATAGGTTGTATATAAAAGATACGCACTTTATTACATTTCAGTTTACTCCTTTATATTTTAGTGCAGTTTTATTCGTAACATAACTGAACAAAATTTTCTGAATTCGGCGAATGCTTCAGACGTAATATTTGTTTTAATCAGTGGATAATAGTCTATGGCAGATCTCCGGTGATGATTACTTTACTTGTTTGCTTTCTTTTTATAATAAATTTAAAGAGTCTACCATAATTATTACTTTCATAGTTATAACTAGTTTGAAAGACGTTAATAATTGGGAATGTTTTAGCGCTGAAGTGGGAAAAAATCCTCAAGGGTCATCATCGAGTAAATCGATCGATGTGGTACATACGAGCAGCAGCAGCAGCTCAATAAAGGATCTCACCTCGCAGGTATATACAATTACCATTTGTTCGAATACTTTTATATACGAGTTTAAAGTGATCAGAAAATTACGTTTGCTGAGAAATATTGTAAGATCATAGATTTGCATCAGTATTATAGTCTTGAATAGACCATAGATTTGCTTCAGTATTATAGTCTTGAATAAACGAATTATTGAAAAAGCCAAAAATTTTCCCGGTAATCTCAGAAGCTGAATATTTTTAAAATGGAACGTAGGGAAGCTTTGAGCATATTCATTAAAATATCTAATAAAACCAACGTTACTCTTGCTAGGGCCGAATTTATATATAGTAATACAGTTCACTGGCTAGTTTTATTACTGGAATTTTCGGCATATATTAGTCGAATATTACTTATTCATATTTCGAAGTCATTTCTCGTTATTAATTGTTAAAGTAGACTCCGCGTGTTTGTTACATAGGTAAGTGAGGTAAATTTTATTTGTACCTTAGCGGAGAGCATTTTATTGCTTGCATGGGCAAGGTCGTTAGTTTTTTTTTTAACGTTATGAATTACACATATAAATGGCGTTAATTTATTGGCGAATCGTACACTGAAATTTTTCGTAATTTTCATAGTGTTTGCCTATGATTTACATTTTATAGAAATAAAATTGGACATTTCATTTTAGATTCACCAAAAGTCGTGCATACAGCAGCCAGCAGCAACAGCCTCATCGACCGCACTGCCGTGCGCTATATGTGGTTTATGCTTTTCGGATGCGTTCGTTTTGCAGCAGCATTGGCTATCGCATGTGTGCGATCGACCACATGTTTGCAAACTTTGCGATGCGGGCTTCACAACCGTTGACGCATTAAATGCGCATACACTTACACATCAAAATGTTAGCTAGTTCTTAAATCGTGGAAAATACTCAAGATGAGATGTTCTTTTTTTCATCAATATAATTTTGCTTTGAATTTGTCGAAAAATTTTTGTACAATTCAACGGTGAAGTATGAATGTTATGAATGAACTTTTTTAATGTTTAAATAATAGGCTTTAGCTGTTGGATTGTTTATTCCCAAGTTCAGTGTTTAGTGAATTTTCAGCAAACTAACTTCCTGTCGTATATTCGAATAGTTTAGACTTTGCGTAATCGCACGAGCTCGAAAAGCACTTGCTAATAATGGCCTGTAGGTTGTGTTAGTTTGGGCAAGAAAATATCTTATTAAAAAAATGTTTTTTTGTCATCCACACAGCAGTTAATAGTAAAGTGTGCTGAACAGTAATGCTTGTTGCTTCTATATAAAGGTAACTTTATTTGACACTATAGAGCGGTATAGTTCTGAATAGTTTTAAAGTGATATGAGCTTCGATCATTGATGTCCAAAGCGATGATCCTTCCTTTTTTGCAAACGTTACGAGTGGAAGGAGTGGAAGAGCAACATGACGCAAAACGAATATTCTGCGTTTGGAAAATCGATTCTATGACATAAGCGATGTTTACTAATGCATGCCAGCTGCCGTATTCATAGCGGCTCTTGAACCGTTTATGCGACTTTTACTTCATCTGATTTGCAGTAGCAGTTGCATTGCATCTGCAAAAATTTGTTCAATTAATGAAGCGATATAACGAAAAATTTCCTTCTTTTTGCGAAAAATTTCCTTCAGTTTCCTTCTAACTCTAAATAGAACTAAAAATGCGGCTGTTTGTGCGACTGACTATGTGCTTTTGATACTTGACACAATAAAAATTCATGAAAAATTCTATTTAGTAATCAGAGCAAACTTAATTAAGAAAGCAACCGGAAAGGCGCAAACGGTTGATGCTTCCTACTGGATCAGTCAGCTTTGGAAATGGTTAATATGAAACATTGAATAGAGGCGAATTAACGCGTTTAAAAGAGAGCCACAGATGATTGAGTAATGAATGGATCCGATCACCGAAAACGGTGATCAAAAAAGTTTGTGGAATCTATGAAATTACACATCCGGCCAAGTGATTAAGTGAATTTTTGGGGAATACGCTTTAAATGAAGAATCATTAAGCTCTACGTCGAATATTAAATCTAATCGGTGTAATTCCGTGTTTTATAAGCTTCAGAATTTGTAAGAATTAAATATTTTTGCGATTAGAATTTCCATCATTTCCTCGCTACTCATCACGTGATGACTAATGTCGGTTGAAGTGTTTTCGCTTAACCACTGTGGGAATTGCTTTACTTTTATTTATTAAATGAAACTTTTTCAGTGTTCTTAATTATAAAGTATAGTCAAAATGCGAAGTCTCCTCCTCTCATAAGTCAGCAATATAAAGGTAACCGTAGTGGCTCGGGAAGAGAGGAGTAAGGGGTGGGGAATATTTAATTGAAAGTAGATTCCGGATGAATCGATGAATCTGTCTTAGCATTATCCACTTCTAACTGTTACGTAGGTCGTGTTCATCTCTTTGATTGACGAAGAAGTTATTTTATTATGATTATGAATGAGTTTTATTTATTGAGCGGTATTTCACTATAGAATTTGAAAAGAAATAGGTCGAATATTCTATGTGAGAGTTAAAAAGAAAGAATTCAATGAATCAGAAACAAGGAGAACGTTATGTTTCATCATTTGTGGCAAAATTTTCGTCGGTTTTTTATTTCTTATTGCAAATAAAGTCCTCGTTTACATTTATTTATTAGTTCGATTAACTGGGTGCACTTTTTATCACACGTTGCAATCCAGAATTCTTCCTTTTGTCCCCATCCAGAATTCTTCCTTCATCATCATCCGAGTACTCGACGTAGAATTTACAGATGCAGCGATAGCGATGAGAGGATCCATCTAGTCGCTACGCTACGAAGGGGAAAGCAAGGCGACAGGAAATTTATTATCTCATTGTGCGGATGTTGCGGACGAGAAAACGGACTATTCTAATGCGGGATTATTTTGCTTGTTTTTTTCCTTAAAAAATTGTATTGTGATGATTTTTGGAATTTTATTATTTGTTTTTTTTTTTTATTTGTAAAGGTTTCCGCAATTTGGAACTCATTTTGTATATACATACATATTTTTGCTCATTGTTTTCTTTCTTTTTTGTCGTTATTATTTCTGTGAGGTTTTTTTCTCATCTTTGTTAATTGCCTAAGCAATCAGCTAATATTATCGTTGAAGCTGTTAAAAAAAGCACATTGCCTCGTTCTATTTGTTCGATTGTATCGTATTACCATATAAATACTGTTTAATAAACACCATTCAGTAATTTATGTGGTAAATAATTTTTGCGAAGTTCTGATGCGTAATTGCTGACCGCTGCACCACTAGAGATTTATGGGGGTTTAGTTTTTATGGTGTCCGTTCGAAAATTCATTCTGTTGCCGTTTTATGATGAGTTGGACTCAAAGCACCCAAACATATGATGTGATCGACTTGCCAACAGCTCATGTCGATCATTATTACCTGTAATTACCTGTAATCATTGCTACTGATAGCGTATAGTAGCATCGAAATATGTGGTTTAGGTGAAGTTGCATCCTGGCGGATGCTAGCGGAAGATTGGGGGAAGGTGCATGATTCATCTTGGGAGAAGTATTCTTTTTTTGTCGAGAGTTTTTCATGTAACGTAGTTTTTGCTAGCATGAAGCGAAGGCATAAAAATTTCAAATATGATGAGGATAAATTCTATTTACGTATGTGGCACATATCCCATCTTACAATGTAAAAATTTCCCGTCAGAAATTTTATTTATACAAATGTAAAAGTTTCTTTCTTATTTCTGAGGAAGTTATCATGAGAGACCTACTTGCTGTAATACTTTTCATTGATCATTATTATTAAGCGAGTGTTTCGAAAAAATTCAACTGGAGGGAGTAGCTATTGGATGAGATTATAGTATCAATATAACGGTGCATGAACGCGTCGAAAGGGGAAAACGTCACTACAAATGTTACAACAAATAGATTCTCGTAGAAACATTTCACCACTTTGGCGTCTTATTGTGTTGACATCCAGGCGAATTTCCCAAAAAGTGCTTTGCGCACAAAGATTCATTGTCAGTAGCAAAACTGTCAACATTTTAGGCTGAGGTGGGCATGAAGTCAGGCATCTTAAACGGTTTTCTACCGGACTGAAATTAATGAAAATTCGAATGTTCTGAACGGAATGGGATATTAAAAGGTGCTATGTTACGGTTCCCGTCCTTCTGTATTATACAGAATGAATAAATGAATAAAGGCAAAAAAGCTTTATTTGAGACACGAATCTTGGAAAAAACCTGCCAGGTAAGAACGGCGAGAAGCAAAACGAAAGAGATGGTGTCACCAAAACGAGTCCTTCCAAAAATCAAGGTCAAAAATGCTCCGACCTCCAGAACCGATCAGTGTTGCGATCGAAGGCGTTCATGTTGGCTAATCTGAGCGTAGGGGCATACATCTTTTCAATGACGTGCACCATTATCAGAAAGCTGGAAAAATTGCTTGTAGCGCAATGCAGTGTGGCGCGATGCAAGTGAGAGTAAACCACGTATCGATTCCGGTGGAGAGCAGGTTGCAGTGATGAGGAAATCATCTTCACCGAAGAATTCTTGCTGACGTAGTATTCGTACTGTCTGAGCAGCCCTGCCTTGAACAGCATGGTTCCGGACCGACGCCACGACCTCGGGAGCGACAATATCCGGTTGTAACCATGTATCACATGGTTGAGCGCATATGCGGAAACTGCGGCCTTCCGCAATTGAATTTATAGGTTGTCCACATCTCCCCACCTCCTTCTATAAAGTAATAGATGTGAATTGCTCATAACGTTTTAATCCGAAGAAGGCCAACATCATGGGCTCTTGACAGCAGAACGAAGTGCTTTTCTAAAGAAGAGTTTTTGAGATAGGATCTGGTAATCGTATGCACGTTTTTAGCGAAACGACTGGACGGTTTCCTGAGATCTTCGAGAGAAAATGGGCTGCACTGCAAGCGGTTGCGTAGACGGAGAGGGTTCTCGACAGGCTACATGAGACCACCTCTCGAAGGCGAAAGAAACGTTCATTGCCTTGCTTCGGTCCAAATGTTTTAAGCTGATGCTGCACGGTCGCGATAACCACGGTCCTACCATTCTTCGAGCACAATCCCCTTCCGTGATAACGGCTAGTCAGTAATATTTTTGTTAGTTGAAATATCGATCGTAACGTGTCATGTCAATGACGATCAATTCAATGTATGCCACGCATATGAACGGTATGAATAATTAAGGAACAATTTACTTTCTGGCAGATGATTTTATCCTGGTCGGGAATTTTGGGCATGGACTAAGCTACGATTAAAAAGGCCAACTGAGAGCGCTGATCAGCAGCTGCTAAGTTTGTGTTTAGTGTTATTCAGTAGAGCAACTACAGTGCAAAAACGATTTACACCAATGAGGTAATCAGCAGCCGGTGCTAGATGAGGTGAAAATACTTCGGTGGATGTGTCTACTTCATACGATCCAACCGAACATTTCCCTTGGTTGCAGTGTGCAGCTGTGCTTCTTAAAATGCAATCACGGGGAATTAGCTGACATTTTTGCAGATATAAAGCACCTTGTAGTCGTTATTATGGAACCGGAATTTCATTCGAATCATGACCGCTAATGACATTGCAACTTCCCCTTCTGAGGCGCAGACATGCACACATAAGGACTCCATCCCACTCTTCATTCGCGGCTCTAGAAATTTCATCTGAGCCCTGATCCTGATTCCTCGGGAACTGCTACATCCTTTCAAATGTCTCTGTACGAAGGGGAAGGATGTATTCGCGTATTTCCTCTCCTTTGATTTGTGCCCGCGAAAGTGACATTTCGAAGAAATGGACTTTCAAATGAGTTGCACAAATACACGTTCGCTGAAGACATTTTATTAAACTTGCGAACATCACTATGAAAACTAATTCAATAGTCGAGAGAATTATGAAACATACAGAGAGAGGGAGAGAGGGAGAGAGATGTTATTAAGCGAAATGAAGCCATTCAACAACTAGGAGACGCCTCTCGAAGGAGCAATATCTAACATAGGAGCTCGTCATAGTGCTCAAGCGGGCAATCTTTTAGCATTTCTTCATCGATGTTTTATTACTAGCAGTTCGTCCACAAAAACTTAAACATCGCAAAAATCAACGAACGAAAAAAACGCTAGTGGGAAAAAGAATTGAAATCGAGCAACAAACACCTCTCAAAGCAACAAATATAAGCAAGCGGTCACCAAAGAAGCCATTCACTTCGACGCATAACGGCTCGAATCTATCAATAAATAGGTCGTTTGTCGAAATCTCAAAATTCTTAAACTAACTGAATAATCTTACTCATGTGTCAACTAAAACAAGGAAAATTGAATACTTTAATCTAATACTTATTAAACTGTAGTACCAAAAATAAAGACAAAACGATGCGAAACGATGTGAAATTCTTTTTTCAAAGTGACCTTCTTCGAATGAAAAAATTCATCTTTAATTTGAACAAATTTCTGCAATGAAAATAAACTCTTTGATGAATTCGAGTGAAATGCAATTCGAATATTTCGAAGATAAATGATAAAAAATGAAGGTAATATATAATAAGAGAACATCACCCATCACATTGCATAATGAAAACACTACTCATCATGTTTAAATGAATTAAAATCTGAATTAGTAAGGAGATTTGATTGCATCTGCAAGTTTTCTTTTAGCTGTTTACACCTGTACGAGCAAATATGAAAGCAACAATAAAGAGAGTAGACCGACCGATAATAATAATAATGATAATACGCCTGAATATGAAGGCAAATAAAAATTGAGAAACTCGCAATTGCCAGAACATGCAAAATATGTATTTATGATGGATTTGCTCAAAGAATTAACCAATTTTGCCAACTTAATCAACTTCAGAATCAATGAATAACACCTAATCAACGACTAACGGAAGTGGTATTTAAAATGAAGAATTAAAATATAAGGCAAATAAGCCAAAAAGTTGCACTAGTTAAAAAAACTCAGAAAAAAGCTGAACGAATCTTCCGCATACTGAAACACTCACCTAAATCTTAATAATGAAGGGAGAGGATTACAACGGATCCCACACTAATTTTTGCACCCCTTTCCACCTGAAAATGAAACAGGTTGGTGAAATTCCCGACACAAATTAACGCTGTTAAATTATATCATTTATGCAACCTGAGCAAATACAACATATTAGGCGATGATATATCGAGGGGTGAAAAAAGAATAAAACAGTGAAAGTGCAAGGCAAATAGCTCGCATTAGCACAAATTCATTGCAGAAAATGAAAATCACCACTAATTAAAAACAAACATAAGAAACTCCATTACAGTAAAGAACTAGCCAAATGCTTTAACGAATTTAAAAGCAAAAAGAAGAAAAGAAAACAACGGCGAACAACAAGTATGGTCACATATGTATTCACTGGGCTTCTTAAAAGAGATTTCTTGACATAAAGAATAACTTGTAAACTATGAAAGCGTTGATTATGTCAATCAGTTGTGTTCGGATAATTAGGTACTAAAAAAAAACTCTCCCCATTAGGAGACCATTTAAAGAGATCGAAGTCAAATCGATAAATCTACGATAGCCATTTAAATGTATGAAGCACCCTCTGAGTTGGTTAATTGCATCACAATCTCAGTGATAAAATAAGCACACTATAGGAAACATTCTTTCTCATAGACGACCCGTCAATTCTCCTATGTAATCATTCAAACTCTAAACAAAATGCGAAACTCTAAAATGAAAACTACGAAAAGAAAAACTCTCTACGAAGATGGGAAAGCAATAACGCATAATGCAAAAAAACATATGATAATGACAACTAAAATGATCAAAACATAAAAGATCATAATGCTGATGAGAGCAGCATAACGCTTTAAACTCGAAAATCGCCTATTTTCAAAATTTCCAACAACGATACGGTTTAGCTCAGATTTCTGGCAACATACCTCCATCGGTGCATATGAGAGCAGCATGAACAATTGGGAAAGTGCTGCCAACAGCTGTTGCCGATAATCTATTTAGCCAACATATCCGAGAGCAGCGTACTATCCAGAATCCATCGTTTTTCTCTATTTTAAGGATAACTATAGCCTTAGAAAGTTCAAGAGAGATTTCACAGACGTTATTTTCTGCAAGTTATTATCACTCTTTGGCATCAATAACATAATGCACATACACAAATAACGATTCTTTTGTCGCTACGAGAAGCTCACCAATACAACCTTAATTATTGTAAAGTGCAACGCTAACTATCATTGGGCGTTGAATAGAAAAATAGTGAAGAGGAGGCGAAGAGGAAAAAGCAACCACAGAGAGACAAATAGAAAGCAATCGAAATCCTACTGAAACCACTTGAAAGAGAACCGATACAATATATATCACACTGAGAATTGAATGAAGAAAAAATGAGCATACAATTGAGATGTGACGACGCAAAACTCTGGTTGAACAAGAAATAAAGAACCCCGATCGGCCGATGATGCACCCTTAAGTGGATAGCCTAGAGGACGTTTAAGTTTTCACCTCTGAGATAATTATTGTTTCCGCCATTTCGAACAAATAAAATAATCAAATTCCACATCCTATCGATGTCAGCACAATTTTTTCCTTAGTCGCTGAAAAATTCTATCATAGTTCTATTGTAAAATGTTGCCAGAAGATACCGACGCACTTAGCAAATCGTAATCAATGAACTCTGAATCGAAATAGAAAGAAAAAACACGCCTAATGTACTTACGAATCAGTGAGAGTATTATGGCACAAAGCATCAGTTCCCTTTTATTCCTCGATTCGATTAGCAAATCATTTCATTTTCTTTATAATTACCTATGCACTAAATTAGCTTAGATCGTAAAAATAACAAGCCTGCATAGAATAAGAACATTTCACTATCGATTAATTCTCCAAAGATATTTAAGACCTTAAAAACAATTCAAAAAAGTACTAAAATTTGAAGCGTATAACAATTTGACGTGTTAGCAAAATTCTAAATAATTCATAAGCGAAAATACCACCTTATAGATACGTTGATTCTCCCACTTCATAGATCATTGGCAGAAATTAATCGAACAATTACTTAATATTCAGAGTGGGAAAAGGAAACAGTGCACAATTTACTTAAAAACTTCCCTATCGAAAATTCAACCATTAAACTAAATTTAGATTAAATAACTTTAATCAGAAATATTGCACTTTTTTGCATAAATTTAGAACTCTCAGTTGCAATTTACTACTACATTTCCTGAAACTTTCAGATATTCCCCATCGTATATGATAGATTATATCTCAAAAAATAAACTAAGCCTTCCTCTCAAATGAACTTCTTCCATTCAAAGAAATCTTTACTAAATCCAGCTTAAGGTGGTCTAAGAGAAATATTTTGTTACTAAAAAATGCCTATGCAAAACATCTTAACTGACATTTAGCTCTTTTCTTCGTAAGTACCCCAGCTGAAGAAAAAAATGACTGCTCTCATTAAAACATCGATGAGTACAGATTTATCAGCATTCCTCGTTGGCATCACAATTTCATAAAAGAGGGGAAAAAATTCATCATGAAGAACACTAGCGACATTTAATAATAACCTATTTGAACGAAACTATCGCTTAAGAATTATTCAACATCGCTCAGCACCAATTTGCGGGATAGTGGCCAAGTTGCCGAACGGGGATCCTTGTCGATGAAAGGCTCTATGCATCGCTCACATGGCAAGTAAGATTCGTATAGGAAAACAAAAAGAGATAGCAGCGCATATACTGAAAACAAAGTTTTCTTTTCGAAGCGCAAAGCAGTTAACTACGTCAAAGAAGCTGGAAACAAAATTGGGAAAATAAACAATTATAAATGACCAGTTATATGCTCATTGTAAGCAAATCAATAGTGATGAGCAAATTTTAGAGAGACATTAGAGTTGTGGGCGTTTGAAAATCACATATTATGAGGAGGAATATGCGTGTCGAACTCTAGCAGCAAAAATCGACCGTTTTTCCCCCTCGAAATAACAGTAGGAAATACCAAATTTCCAATTTTCATCATTGCAGATGCACGCATCACGTTCGATGAAAGTACTCAATTAATGGCATCAAGGAATCGAACGATGTGTGGAACTCAGACTCTTGGGGTCCCCTCATGATCACTTCCTTACATTCTTGATCTATGCCACTTCCTTCTCAAAGCTCAAATTCATCCTTTCATTGATCCCACTCAATCTTTTCATAAATTCTTCAAGTTCTCCGCTCTTACCCAAGTACTCTTTTATTATCCATCGTTTCACACTCATCGCGATCACAACGCTCACAATTCGTGAATTTATGGTCCCCTCTTTGCAGCTGCCATTCCGATGCAACGACACTTCAAATAGGCATATAAGAACGACAGAAACAACAAGAAAAACTTGAACCGTAAATTGATGATCGAGAACAAGTATCACAAAAAAGCAAGTCTGCATTAAAAAGGCTAGAAATAATGAAAGAATTTCATGAATTGCAAGAAACCGTAACATCGCAATGGTAATGGTAGTTGGTAGTGTTGGATATTACACGTGAAAGGTAGTTATCGCTTTAAAGGTTAACTCACCAGAAATGGAATAGTCGCTTAGAGCAAACAAATATCGAAGAGATGAAGCATGAGAACACAGAAGAGTTCGCTGAAAAACCAACTAGCCCATAAGTGAGACTTATTTAATCGCTATATTATGGTACGATGATCAGCGATCGCTCAACCGCCATGCGTAGCGTACGCCTCATTCAATTTGCAGCAGAAATCGTCATAACTAACGTCGTTTCACCCTCCTCCCCCTCTAAGTTAATCATTCCTCATTAGTTCACTCGCATGAGTTTCCCTATAATCACCATCGTATCATTACATAACGATTCACTTGAGATTATTCGAAGAAATGGAAAGCGCGAGAAGCTTCTCAGCCAGCCTATTTGTAGACAATATTGTTCGTCCGAGCGAAAAATCGACAATCATGTTTCTCAGAATGTCAACATCGATTAGCTTCTGTCGAAATCGATAGTGGATAAGAGACGAACAACGAAACGACCATAACCGTATGTGGGATCTAAACGAAGAGAAATAACGCAGTTCTCGCTTTTACGGGTTTAGTTTTCAGCAGCAACTCATCTATGATTCGCTCAACTCCTCCTAATCTATGCTAGATGAAAAAACACCGGATTTTCACACCAGGTAAACTATGGGGCTTTTCAATTAACCCTAATCTCATCTTTCTTATCATTCCGACCACAAACTCCATCTACATAAAAAGAACGTTACATGAACAACTGCAGCAAAAAATATTGTCTATCTTCAACATAACTTTTATTCCTTATACACCCTCAGGTGCCACCTCTTATCATTTTTCTATGTAACGGTTACATGCAACCGAATCTTTAACAGAGATGCTTCTTCCTATGCATCTTGGTGAAACATCAGAGAATATAAAACAAAAACCGAAATCGCCAAGGTGACTAACAGGTAACACTATTTTTTTCAAACAGAGCATAGTTCTACCTGCATATATAATAATGATCTAAATACGTCCAAAGTGAAAAACGTACATAAAATTTGGCGAAGGAAGAAGACAGCCAACAGTGACTTATTAAATTGATTCGACGGTCGTGATTGGTAAATCGTAAGTCGAGAGCGCAATAAGCGCATTATAGGCGGCATTGTCGTGTGCAGCCTCTTCGCTAGTACCGCCACCATGACATACCTTAAACATTCGATTAAACTTACATACTCTTGAAAGATTTTCTACGTTCGCGTTAAGCTGAAACCACTTTAAATTTTCCGAACGTGGGTGAGGGGAGGGAGAGACGCCCAAACACAAAGTTCTGTTGAAGTAATTAAGAATGCCAGTCGACTCTCGTGCAATCTGTCGAGTGCTAATGCAAAATGTAGCAAAGGCCTTCGTGCGAAAACTGTCACCAGTTAAGATTCATTGAGCAATCTTCGTAATCGTTAAAGCTGATAGCTGCACCTTTAGTGGCAATTTTTGCACAGTATTAATGGGTTTCTAAGACCAACTTTTAGACATTAATAAGACAACGCTTCGGTAGTCTAAATAAGGAAGGCTAATTGTGTGAGAAGAAGACCATCATCGGTATGCGGTGTGAACAAAGGAATGTAAGGAGAGCCATCTCCCCTCCATCAACAGGTGGTGCACCACAAGCCTCGCAGTTCTAAATCCTTCATCCTCCTACCCCACCCCACCCGTCCTCTTACTGAAAATCAATTTCCAATCTCACATACAGGATTATGAATAAATTTTGCGTATGCCAAGAGCTCAACGATACGTTGTAAGCGCGGAAAACGTTGAACGAATGCTTTTCGGAGTGAACATTTTTTACGACTACTTTATATCTTCAGCCTATTTTTCACTAGCAAATTGAAAAGCAGAAGGGGAACGACGCGATAACATGCCAATTCTGATGAACCTATTTGGCCATGGATTGAGGGAAAGGTTGTGAAAAGAGGGAATATAGAGCGAAATAGGACGCTAAGGCTTCAGCTCGTAGAGCTAACCAAATGTGCATTATTGTGAGATTATCGGATGTGACAAAAACTAGAACTGTTCAACCCTTCCCCTTCTTTTAATATCCGGAAAAACGTTCAATCATGTCTGACAGAGCGGCCTTCGCCACACCATCACTTTTCAAGCGAACTGGTATATTAGACCAAAACATTAGTTACAAAAAAGGAGTATTCTATAGAAAGAAAGACATCATAAAGTCTAATGCTGTTTATGTATCAGCTCAACTACCCTTTACTATTAAGGTCACTTGATTCTTGCATTTCCTTACATATAAAATGAATATCAAGAGCCCAATTATTTCCTCTCATTTATCATATGGAATCTGAATAAAAAACATAAATTCACTTACAATTGGTTTTTCAATGCCCAAAGAGACGAGCGAAAAATACTGCTGCTCAGAATCGTTTTGTGCCTAAAACATGATCCAGCTGTCGTCAGCTTGGGGAACGTTATCAAGGCACACAACGGCTCAAATCACGAAGCGATCCCTTTCTTCTTTCTTATTCAGCTCTCAGACAAACTATCATATCTGTGGACTATTCCATCCCAAATATTGTTGATATTTTCTGCTTTAAACAAGGAGGCTATTCCATTAGGCTCTTTCGTTGAAAGACTGGGACAGCAAAGACGTTGAAAGACTCGTTGAAAGACTGAGAATTCTTCGCGGGACAGCAAACACCTACACCCGTTTTCAATAGACTGTGAATACCATTTCGTGTAATAGCGGAATACTATGCATTATGACTTATGAAACAATAAAGGTGAACTTCCTGTGGCAGATAACGGTTTGGACTATGACTGTAATATATCGAACATTCAAAGCCATTTAATGATCAGAAACTAGACGAACATAACAAAAAGAAAACGTCAGATACCTTCGGGAAATCGCTATAGCTGATAGAAAATTTGATAGTTTCGGCTATTCTTTCGAGACGTCGTCTAGCCGTCTCAATGATCAACGCTTCTGGAGTGCCCGTCGGCGACCAGAACGGTCCCATCGGTGTAGCACATTGCTGTCGCGGCATTGTAGCCCCAAGCGACAGCTGACTCATCTGCTGGGCCAGCTCCGGTGGTGAGAGTACAAACATACCAATACTCGTATCCACTGAAATTTTATGCTCATCGAATTTCTGTTATCATTCCCAATCATTTCGACTAATGGATCTGTGTGAAAATTTTAAAGCAGTAGGCGAACTTATCAACCGAGTTAATATTTCTTCAAACGCTTTCTATTATGTTCATCATGAATCCATATTTTATTCCTAATCACTTTTCCTTCCACAAGAAATATGTCTATAGGAAAGCCGAAACTTTTGATAACAATTTTGAAGACTTCATCGGTCCCAACATTCAAAAATTTCAACTTTCGCCCTTATGTAGCGCCTTTCTCCCGCTTTCTCCTGAGAAAAAGTTCTTCTTTATGTCTTTGCTATCATCGAAAGCTGCAGTGCTCATTTACCTCGAACGACCTAATGCATAGGACTCGGCTCTGCAGTATGATATGTGCGCAAGGAAACTGTTCTAGCGTCGACTTGGTTTCAACATCCATTATCTTCGAATGTTATTCGAATGACGCTGTTCCATATCTATTAGGCTCGATAATGGTGTAGAAAGCAGAGCTCCAGCTTTTTAATTAGTCGCTTAATGCGTCTTCCGATGTTTTCATCTACGTATGCATCTCATCGTGGCACACTTCAACATTTCTTCGTGCTATGTCCCGATTAGAAACCTTGGCAACTCTCGAACGACTGACCATTTGAGCAACTAAACAAAGGATAAACGCCTCGTTACAACGATTTCCCGGATTTTTCCTACCTTTGTCCAATGAACGCGCTCACTCTTGCTAGAAATTGCTGCTTCTATACGTGACATCTATATTTTTATTTCGAATAATCATATGCGAAATCATCAGATGCAACACCTGAGGTATGTTTATTCAAAAAACATGCACGAATGCTCGCATCCACATTCTACCTTTTTCGTCCATCTTGTTGCGGCTTTAAAGGCACAACGAAATGGCAATGAGGAAAAACCCGATGCCAAAAGCCGGCGCTAACAAACACCGATGAACTGTCTAGTATTGCTTTTTCAAGCCGCATCCTTTTCTCCTCAAAGCAGCTTCTCTTTTCCAATAAATATCATATAGCAATAGCAAAAAAGCATATCTCAGCAAGCAGACCTTTGAGAGTTTTATCGACGGAAAGCCAGCGATTAGTGTTGGCGATTCATCTCTAAATAAGAAACATCTACTCTCGTCAAACGCAATAAAGCAATAAAAGGGCATCTGTCGCATTCCACTGTAAACAAGTACATAGCGCGCTCTCAAGGTGAACTCGCCTTTCAGCGCTCTCTTCAACGCACTTCATATTACCGTCTTCAAATTATACACTTCCCTACACCTGAAACTGCAGAAAAAATTAACGCCTAGGTAGTCCGGGAAACGTGGTCGTTAAATGAAGGATGATTTACCTCTAGGAAGTTACAATAGGGCTAAAAATTGCAATACAAATACCTTTCGGCATATCACTGGTATTCGCCTTCACCAGTGACGCGTTCTCCGCAGCGTTCCACCCGGCCAAAAATTCACGAGCCATCTCAGCCATCTGAGTTTTTTGTTCCTCGCTTAGCACCTTCTTTGAATCACGGCCACCTCAAATAAGCATGAATATCGTATGCTTGTAAAGAAAATAAGTTCGACGCCTGGAACCAACGACAATCAGCTCTCCTAATTCACCTCGTCAAATCCACTTCCGACAAAGCGCCTCTCCACTATGTCAACGTAGCTGATACCATTCAGATAACCCTCTCTCTCAATTCCTTCCTTCCTGTCAATTTCGGAGAAAAATCGTTCCCCTCTACATCACTCTAATAAAAACCAGCCACCCAAGCTTTGCTTGGGATGAGGGCTTTGCTCTCCTCATTTCTCGCTCACAATTTTGAAATTAAAAAGATCGGCGAATGATATTCTATCTACGAAGAATATATTTCCAGTCCAACAGCTCGAGTAAATGTTGGGGTAAACAAGGCACAGAGGTATTTCTGAGATTTCTTGAATAGCAACGTGGGCATTCATCTCACCAATTAGCCCTCAAGGGCCATCAACGATGCCAACATTTAAAAAACACTGTAAAGCATAAACATTAAGTGTAGTACTGGGCCACTCCAGATACCCAAACATAACCTCTACATGTCTCTCTCGAAGCCGTAAATTATCTTCTGTTGACGTACTGGCACCTCTTTTTAATATCAACAAGCCATTTCTACATAATAAGTCACATGACGCTCTAATTAAGAAGATGAAATCAAAAAGAATGTAATGAATATGTGAGGAACGGTGGATCCATTAATGCGAAATGAATTATGAGTAAAGAGAATTCGAATAAACGCCCCGAAAGAACCAATGAACCCTCAACATCATTTTAATCTGTTGGTAGCGGCTACTCGCTTCCGATGCTCCTCATTCGAATGTGACCACCCACCACATCCCCGTCTCCTCCTCCCTCCAAATTCGTAAATTTTACGAATAAACCACTTACGTCGGCGAATCTTGCTCACAAATAGCATTTCTGACTTCAGCGGCGTTATTAAAGCTGACGGATAGCTGCTATCATCTGCAAAAAATACAACACTACCACTGGATCAAACCATTTCCTCCAGTGATCCTCACTGCTCACTCAAATCTTTACGTAACTGCGGACAGTAACTTCTAGAAGATAAGCGCTTATCTTAACTACAGATAATCTCCTTATCTAATGTATTCTACATTGCCCTATTCCATTGATAGATACAACCAAAACAAGTTGTTTATTGGCAAAATTCTTCGAAAGTAAAACAGTCAACGATCAATCTAATCAACACCTGAACACCCAAACATCATCCTTCTGGTCTTATCTAATCGCCTTCTACTCGAACGCGCATACATGGCAAGCCCAAATTACGAATGAGAAACCTAAAACCGCTTAAACACCCCAGCAGCTCTTCGATAAAATGGAAGTGCAAATCTTACATGTGAAATGACTGTGCCGTAATTTACCTCAACGGTAGTAGCTGCTTATGAAGAAATCTGATCTGCGCAGTAACTTTTCATCGGCGCAAATTGGTTTCTTTGGATTTGCTCGGCTTTAAGCTTCAAGTTGAAACATATTTGTAAGGGGGATGATAAGGAATGAAATTGACAACCAACCTGGCGGTGGACACGCACTCACTTCATTGCTAAACGTAACACGACGTTTAGTGCTCGGGGTAACAGGATGAGTGGGCACATCTCCACTACCGCTTTCCCGATCACGTTTCACACGATTCGAATCCGCATCGGGAAAACTGCAAAGCATCGATGACTACGTTGAATGGTATCCCAAGCAATCTTCATCACATATCCACTGTTTTTAATCAAATAACAGCTCGAAACCATAAACAAATATCCCTAGTGGTGAGTTTTCGTCGCACCTTTCCAAGAACTTCTTAACTTATCTAAAAATGTGTGGATACATGAAAACGTTCACTTCTACCTATCGCTAAGAAAAACGGGCAACGAGAGGACCACCGTCCGTCCTCTTTCCATTTCACTTCCACCCAAAAAGCTAAGAAATCCGCTTACTGCAACTTACCGATGAAATCTTCGTTGTTCACATAACAACGACCTATATTTTTCAAAGAAGCATTACCACTCTGGCTAGGAGAGAAAGATGAACATCGCAATCACTAATATATCAACACCTCTATGAACCGAACGCCTCGCTTTAATTCGCCTCATGTGAATAATCCGAATCGATTCATAAATGATATCCTCACCAAGTAAATGATAACCTTCGCTTCTCATCACACAATAATTTCTCCGATTTCTGTTCCCCTTAAGCGGCTTTTTCTACGGCAAACTGAGAAAATTCCTTCACATGAGCAATATATAATAGCTGATACATATGTTAACAGAAATTAATCCCATATTATGCCCATATATCACAAATGCTAACGACAAGCACAACGTGCAATTATCAGATGAACACTGCAAAATATGCTAATGGATGATGATAGAGGAGTTGCCTGCTCCCTTACTACATAAAAGGAATTCGCAACATTCAATCAGCCGCTGCACAGCGAAGTTCAGATCATAAATGATTCCGCCATTATAAGCAGAAACAATGCGCAACATTACTTCAACGCGCTGACAGCATCCTTCCCGATTTCTGGCATATAAATACAAGGAATGTTCTTACTACAGGATCAACAGCAACATCAATCCAAGCATACCTGGTACTCTCAGAGATAGCAGTTCCCCAAACACGATGGTGGTCGTCAGCCCGAGCTGCTTGATCAACATCAGCGAACGTCATCACTTGCGAGCCGATAGACGCTGTCACTGAAAGTGTCACCTCAGAGACTGATTCCTTTGGAGGAGTGCCGCAGTCAGCTGCTGGCGATTGAGATCCCTTCTCGTCTTGTGGAGTAGTAACCGAATTCGTTGGTGAAATAAGTTCGTCAGGATTGAAAACACCTGAATTCATCGAAAACACATCACAAACTTCTCAATGATCGACCAGAGGCAACACAAGAAGAAAATCTCCACCTTTAGATTGCTGTAGAATGTGACATCATATCCTGATGCCGCTATCAAAAAGTTCAGAGCACTGTCTCCAATAATGTCCACATCTGTCTCTTTGAGGTTATTTACATCGAGTAGTTTGGAAATTAACTAACCAACTGCTTGCTTGACAAGAGCACATTCAAAGGCAGTGGAAATGCAGTCCAGTGACCATGGATTATTGAACGCCTTTTTTCCCAGCCACGTTCGACGACCCAAATGGATACATCCACAGTAGAAAAACAACCCATTTATGGATTCTTCCCAAGCTACCACATAATATTTGAAATATTCCAAAGACTATTTGTTATGTCAGAAGCTCCCAACCACTTGAGTAGCAAACCCGATTTTATATGCCAATTATCCACCAAGAAAACGGATCGGAATGAATGGATACAAAGTTTCAACCCAGCCTATGACGATTCTTATATTCACCTAATCCCAGCAGTTCACTTTTTCGACCTCTCACTTGAAGTGTCTGAAAGGAGGGTAAAAATGGACACAGATTCACACACAATCTTGCACCTAAGGCGATCTACCTCACCAAAAGAATGTGGGAATATGCAAGACGGATAAACCTGAATGAGATGCTAAAAAGGTGCTGGACCCTGAAAATGACGCCCACAAAATCTAAAGCATCTATAAGGATGGCCCCATCCACGGGTTACGCAATTTTCCGATCCCTAATTAACTTAATGAATCTGTAATCAATCTAGCGGTCAAAAACGCCACCAACTAGCGCCACACTCATTTTGGGGACGGAAAAAGCGATCCCGGAGCTCGTTTAACTTAAAAATAAAACGAATCTGAGCTAGCCTGCTTGAAGCAATCATAGACAACCTGCACTAGCAACGTTTTCCAGTGCCCACAGACAAACAATTCGACAGCATTTCGACAATAACCAATAACTAAATTACTATATCTGTGAGCGAGATAAATTATCCTTGTTCAACCCCACGAAACCAACAATAAAGCATTAAATGATCTTTCATTTGCCCCACAAAAATGCTCGAGAATATGTTGCTTAACTCGCATTCTGCGTGCTTTTTAATGGTCATAGCAGCGAAACACTGGTCGCTTGCAGCCCTCATTCGAATAATATTCAGTCAAGCTCTTCCCAAACCCCTCGAATGCATTCGCTCAAAATTTCAAACTTTACTCGATGAAGGCAAATCCCGAAACTACTCGATGTTCGTGCTTACCTAACAGTAAAGAAGATAGAGAACGAATATACCAATTTCGAGAGGTGTCTCTTCATTGCATGAATATTCATGTGATTCGTTCCGCTTTTTGAGAAGGCTCTTTCCAGGTTTCGGCATGGGCTTCACATAACCGATACGTGCGAGCATCGCCTCGGCGGCAGCACGTTTCGCAAGTTTCTTGTTCGGACCACTTCCCTCACATCGCAATCCATCACCACATGTCACCTTAAAATCCCACTCACAGCCACCCGCTAATCAGTGAAACAATAATGAGAGAAAACATACTGAGCTGAAATATGAAGAGGGAAAAGTCTTTCGAGGAAAAAAGAATAACTGCGAGTTAAAAAATATTTTCCTACGAAGATGACACCGCACTATAAACAGACTTTCTTGCTTTCATGGGCCCGAATGCGGCACCTTAAAAGATCGTAGATCACACTCTCCCGAGACACTTCTGAATTGAAAACATTCATGGAAAGCACATCAGACCTGAATGCTTTTACGCTTCTCCCCGAGGCTCCGCACTAAGATGGATCACAAACTTGGTAGAAGCCTCGGCGATCGGAAAACCCATCGGCCTACATGGCATTTGCGAATTTGCTTTAAGCAATCGCTGCCCGCAGAGGTACCCGCACTTGTTCCGACGAAACAAGAATGAATAACCGGTCAAAAGCTGAGGCACACTAATTCTAAAACCTCATTACCTCTTCCTCATTTCACTTCAACTCACTTTTGCAAGAGGAAAGCGGCCCTCCCTCATTATTCTTCTCTATTCCGGTGCAACATCACGTTATCATAATTCCCTCTTATCAGCTATTCTCTCTTCGTAAGTACTCTCTAATCACGTGCACTAAACGCCTTAGGCAACATCGTCTCGCAGAAATATCCGCCTTCACCTTCAACTATTATTGCTATATCAAAGGCTTGTCGAGGATACAAAAAGACCGCTATTTTGTGAAAATTAATGCTACTGAGCTGTCCATGAGAATGATAGAGCACAACAGCGCGACCGATGTTAAATCCTCTAAACGAATAGACATTTTGCAATCTTCCATCCCTGCGAAGGCTTCCGAGAACTCAACCCCCCCTGAGGGGCCTCACGATGGCAGAAAGCCTTCTCATCTCCACAAGAGTTCGTCATTTCCCATGGGGAAGAACACTTTCAAACTCTATAGTCTGCACCAATAACGAAACGCATCCAACCCTTATATGAATCATAACGCCTTTTAAAAGGAGCAAAAGAGTTCTTGTAAGATGTTCAAAGGTGCAATCAACATTTTATGCAAACCTCAACGACGAATTCTTTATAACGACTTTGTCCATGCTCAGCAACTAGTTGGAATTTCGGCTCATTCTCCTTCCTCGCCTGCATTACCTGCATCAAACGACTTACCGGATTGATCTGATGACCATATTCCGGATCCATTTTCATATCCTGAAATGGACCATCTCACTATCGATGATATTTCAACTAGCCTCCAAACTTAGGGCATATTAAATAAGAGAAGAGGTCATCGCAAATAAGAAAATTATAAGCACAATGCGAGCAAAAAAGCTTACGGAACCCTTTAAACTGCCTCAAAACTTGGAACGAAAGACGTCGAAGGTGGCGAATCAGCATAAACGGTTCAATTCAGAAGAAATTCCATCACATATCTCGATAATTTGGGAGATCTACCTCAGCCATCCCTCCCCTCCCTCTCCCAACTCAAGTAAAAATCTAATGCAAAACTTTCTCAGAAGCTGAAAAAGCTATATGTCGAAGATTCATTGCAACTTGTGCCAATTCATTCTACCGAAGAACCTCTTCTGCGTTAAACATTACACAACAATCGAACGACTCTCTCAGCAAACGACGGCTAACCGCGACAACTGAATTCGAACCTTTATGATGGTCTTTCTCTTGATTTCCTTTGGAAGCGACGCCTTCTTCTGCGATTTGAAAATTGCCGATGCGATAAAAATTGGCGACGTCTCTAGAAATAAGCCCTCATTAATAATGAAACTAAATTCTCGAATCCTTTAGGGGAAATTAACGATTGCGAATTGTAAACTGCCACCTAATGAGTTCACCTCGTCGATACTTTAATCTCTATGGAGATTTGAGAGCATTTAACTCGAGAATACTACGAGGAGAAGCAAACGTATCCTTTGAAGATCCACACAAACACCGATCGAATGAAGTTCACTCTCGACAGAGAACGGCGATAATTCCTCTTCATTCTCAGTGTTTATCAAGTTCTCATGTGAACATTTTAAGGAATCTCTGCATAATGAGACTGCTTGCAGTAAAACGATACAATTCGGTGAATTATTACTTCCCTTTCCTTCACCTATCCCTCCCCCCAATCTCCTCCTCTCCATATAATTCACAATATATGCTAATCTTTCCATAATAACATACTCTCCTTTAAATAATAATAATACTGTCCCTCTTTTTCCAGGATCATATTGACTATATCGGGAAGAACATAATGGAGGGGGTGCTCGTTGTCCTTTCAATAACTGAATGATATAACAACGATATGCGAGGTGAATAACCCAAGTTCCCCACCTCATCATACAGAGATATCACAATGTAAAACGCTGTATGACCTCAAGTTTTTCTATATCAAGGACACCCAACCAACGATCCTCATTCACCGTCAACCCCTCCAACTATCTTCATTGTCCCCATCGCTAACTTCCAAATGAAAAAAAAACTCCACAGATATAAGAACAGATGAAAAAAGAACTTAAATCCCTCGCAAATTAATGAGGGGAAATTCTCTACCGAGTGATTTCAGTTTTGTGAGCATGAGTGCGCAAGCATTCTGTTTGGCGATCTTCTTGCTGCCACCTTCGCCATCCGCTATGATCACCTCATCCGGCGATATCATCTTGCATCGTAGTAGATAATGACGATCATGTGCTGGTCCCTCTTCTCTTAATATCTGAAAACCCATAAATATCGATAGTATCGGGACAGTAACGGACAAGAAAGTGGGTACACAGCGCGCCGGATCAGCGGCCTCAATTTAAATCAGAAGTGGAAAGGTGCTGTGGAAGGGAAAGAAGGGCAGTTTCACTTAAATGAAGTTCTTTCAGAGCTTAAGCCTAATCACCTGAAGTTTAGAGCATAAAGAGGAAAAACGCTTCAAACTCTCTCCTTCCCTCTTGCTGTGAATCAATAACACTAATAGTGAGCGAATATCTGGCTCCAATATGGCACCTTAGATTAGAACTGAGTGAAAATGTGGGATATATGTTCTCGGTTCACGCAAAAAGCGAACTGAATACTCCAGTATCAGTGATTATAAACGACGTCGAAGACTTCAGTCTACTCGTGCTGCAAGGGAAAACTTATGAAAGTAGACACAGACCCCGATCAGGGCCGCAGCTCTCGCAGTTATCTGACGAATGAAGAGGAAAAACTAAATTCTCCCCTCCACCCGCAAGCATCGAAGTTTCGAAAGGAAAATGGTCTGCAAATCGCCTCCGGTCAACCGTGATTTACAAGAGATCTTGAACTGAAGTCAATCGATTCGCTGCTGAAAACTGTTACCCATCGAAATGACTTCACGCCAGTTGCATGCCTCATCTAAGGACCCGTACCATCAAGTCGCCAATGGTAATATTAATCTGAGAGCTCTATCACTTCACCCGATATATAGATTCACCTCACTTCACTCCTGCTCATACTTGCCTGTCGAATATTGCATATAAATCTCAAAAAAAGAGCTCAAGCAATAGGCCAACAACTATGTTATGGTCTGAAAATACATAAAGAAAGTGCTTTCTAAGAATGCCGTTCTACTTTAATTCAAAAGCTAAATATCCCCACTCCCTCCCTACCCAAGGAAATAAGGAGAGAATGACTGACCGTCCTCAGTTCAGCTGTCACTGAAGAGGTTCTCGTTATCAAGAAACACTCAAATCCCTCCACCCTTCATCACCTCACCACATTATCATTCCCTCTTCAATTGGGTGCGTACAATCGATAAGTCCCATTGAATTCCGTCAAGAACAAAGGAAAAGAAAACAGAATTAGGAAAAAGGGGAAGGGGAGGGGCGGACAGACAGAATGTGGTGCGGGAAATCAAGTTTAGCCTCACATAAAACGATAAGGACCTCAAATTCGACGTTCATCCGCATCTGCAATGCGCATTCGTGGATTTTCGAAATAGCCGATTTCGGTTTCCCATTTTTGTTGACTGCTGCCGATTGCAACGATCCGTCGGGGGTAGGAGAAGCGCCGTTCTCCGATCCTGATCCGGTGCTCTGCTCTGAGCACTCCTCGTCCGACGCTTTTGCCACCGTTTGCTTCTCCACTCCTCTATCTTCGCCATCTAAAATTAGTAATATTTCATCGACAAACTTCAATTATTCGTCCCCTTATTAAGTACATACTTTAAAAAAACTTTATTTAATGCTATTCTCAACTAATAATGAAAATATCCCTGAAATTTCCCAGCAATAATTCCTTAATAAACAATATTCCAAGAGAAAATTCTTCGATAAGTCCAGATTTTCCTTTCATAACGATCTTCTCGGTTTCTATGTGTTTCACTCATGAACCGACTAAAAAAAGGTTCAGAATGAACAGCTTAAGTTACTTCCACAGCTCCAGATGGTACTTACTTTCAAACAGACTGATTAACTGGCCTTTTTCTCCTCAAATACCCGACGACTGCTCACTATATTTTTGCTTCTTTGAAGATCCTCGTCCAAAGAACAAATATAATAACTGATATCGCGATACGATCGTATCAGATATTAACTGAACTGCTCAGAATAATCAAGATGATGGCATTTCTCATTCTCGTACAAGTTTCAAAGGAAGAAAATGTTTCTAACTAAGGGAAGAAAGTATCAGCGGAAGAGAAGTTGCATCTGTAACAAACATACACTAATTTCCCCCAAAATAGCGGCATTCTTTCAAGAAAAATACACCGATCATTGCTCGAATTAACTAACCTTTCCTATTGCCATTCTGCAGAGCAATATTCGAACCGTTTTTCAACTGTGCTTCGAGAGCTATCAGTGTTGGACCAAGATGAAGTAATGCCTGAAAATAAACACAAAATTCCTTCATAAGCGCTTTCCTCAGTCAAAAATCACTGCTAATTATGAATGCTTACTTATAGGTATTGCCGTTAAAGGAATTTCACCCAGCAATAAAAAACTCCGAAAAAAATTCTACCCTCCAATCCCCAGTCCACCTTTTCTTAGGGGAAACATCACTGTGATGGAGTCTGAACTCGGATGCTTCAGCTGAGGTCGCACTTTAAGGAAGCATGAGTGGGACTTAAGGAAGCAGAGAACAGTGGCATCAACACTAGGCGGGAGGATGAACTTTCCAGAATTCATTCCTGGACTAATCTTGCACTTCAACAGTGTAATCTTCATTCGAACCAACACAGCGGATCTCAAGTTGAAATTTCAGATAGACGGAATATACTCTCCCTTAATGTTTTCTATCAAAAGAAAAAAACGTCAAAAAGTGGAAAAAGAAGGGAAAAAAGAAAGAACTGAGAAATATCTCCATGGATCGTCAAATACCTCCATGGATCGGCATATATCCCCATGGATCGGCGATGAAATCACCTCCCCACATCAACTGAGTTTCCGAAACACTTCCATTCTGCTTAAAGTATTAAATGCCATATTAAAGGTTTGAACAAATTAAACGGCAAAATAAATATATTTTCTTCTAAATTATTGGAATACAACGCAATAGGAGGCTTTAATATCACCTGTGTAGCGGCGTTTAGTTTCGCTTTTTGCTTCGTCGGACCTTTTCCTATGAATTCAGGCATATCGTTGCTTAGCGTGAGACGAACCTGAGGAAAAAAAGATGAACATCGATTTATGCACAGTATCACAAATAGTTCAGAGAATTTCTCAAAGAATCCATACTAGCGGATGAACCATCTACGGGTAGAGACAAACCAGTGGACAAGGAAGAATACTATCACTGCAGCTGATACGTCTAAATAAAGAATCTATAGCTTGAACGATGAACAGAATCATCCAACAGCACCCAATTCTGCATACCTTCTGCCCACATAAACTAAACATTAAAATACATATTTCGTTGCAACGAGAATAATATCTAATCAGATCGTAAAAGGATCATGAGTGGAAAAATTCCCTATTGACGAGAATCCGTGTACCCACATCAACTTCTTGCTGAATACAAACCTGATACACTCGTTGTGCGATGTGTGGAGGCGGCGCATAAGCGGGAATAATACCGCCCGGAGGTAACATCATCGGTAATGGAGGGGGACAAATATGAGCGAAAGGCGGTGTAGGAGGTGGTAAAAGGCGATCACCAAGCATCGGCACGAAACCGCCATTCGGCAAATGCCTTCAAATATGAACTAAATTCATCTGCAAGACGTGCAACAATACATCTATCCTTCCAACCGCTTTTTAATTTATATCTATACCTATTTCGTAAACGTATTCCTATGTCTCGGGTACTACTGCATTCATACCGGCTATGATATTATTAGCTTAGATCCGCGACAGAAGATTCACGAACACCTAACTTCCTGAAGGATTATGAAACGCTTTCAAGCTACCACCCATTCGAGAACGAAATGCAAAGGCATACCTTAGGCAGTTCAAATTCCGCGATTGGAGGAAGGAGAGGGACTGGGTAGGGATAGATTAGGCTGAAATCTAATCTGCGAGAACGAATCACCTCAAATTTCCTCAAATGCTTCTCAACGCCATCAAAAATTACGAAGCAAAATCGGTAGCCTTTCTCCAACAAACACAGCCTCACGTACCTCGAAAAACATAAACCTTAAACGAAACAATTCATTTCCGGTTAAGAATTCTGGAAAGTTCTATGAGAATTCCAAATATTCGTTGAATGATATCGGTTCTCATGTGACCCTCGCTAATCCAAAAGGCCATTGCCGCTGCTTAATAATGCAATTCTAAATCTATATATGTAAGAAGAGAAGAGATGGCATACCTGCCCGGAGCAGGCAAAAACGATGGTGGCATTGTGTAGATGGGAGCGCCCATCTCAACGAAATTTGGCTCGAAACCAAGATGGTGTGCCACATAACTCAACAATATTAGTGGATTCCTTGGATCTGAAAATAAACATTATCAATTCGCATCACATAAGTCTTTGCATATAAAATCCGCCCTCTTCATAGATATCCCTATATATTCCCAAAGCGAAGAGTGGGAAATCGCTTAATCCAATCTCATTTTCCAAAAAACTCTTCCTCATCGACAGAGGAAGCTCTCACGAAGGACAACAACTTCATAGGGAAGCATTGACGACAGCGGAATCACCCTTCAAGTGACTCGCTGAGTGACGAAATGAAAGTCGGAAGAAGCACAAAAATGAACCCTTTTTTAGTTTCTTCTGTTGATTTCGCTGTGGCGGTCGTGGGAGAGTGGTCGCTTTGAGTGCAGCATCGGCTGCCGCCTGTTGAGCCTTCTTTATAGATGCTCCGCATCCATCGAACACCTTCAAAACATCAACTTATCACCTCACTACAATTTCATCTCACGAAAAAGTATCTCTTCCTTCCAAAAATAGAAAGCACTTCTAAAAGCTAAAGTGAAAGTCAGCGATCACTTCCTAGAAATCTTTGAGGAATCAAACCTCACTGATCGCTATAACATCTCCAACCTTCCGATGACGATGCCACGATTAACAATAACACCAATAATATAAACAACAGCAACTTTCAACCTTGATACCTTTACCCGAGATCAATTTCAGATATACTCCGATGATGTTGGAGTTCTTCAAATTCCGCGAGTAACTGTTCCCTTAATATTTAGATCGGCAGCAAGCAGTGAAGCAAGAGGAATCGAGAAGTATTCAAATGGAATGAAGGCGGAATTTCTCGACTAAAAAACACAAAAAACGATGGATCGACCACCAAAGAAGAAACTCAGCAACGGCTTTCAAGTCACAATGCCTCACATATTGAGAATTCGCTAATTTACTTTCTCTCTAACGATGAATTTCACCATATGAAAAACTTTCAACTTCTCTTGCTCCCAAATATTTTCAATGCAACTGCAATAAAACACGAAACTATTGAAACTATACGACCTGAACATATATATCCACCACCGTCAACTTGTCCTCATCTGCCCAGATCCTTACCTCAATACCTCACCATCCCGTCCGTCAAACCATTGAGAAAAGAATCGTCGCCAAAGAACTATCTGGACAATTCCATCACATCTGTCACATACCCACCGGCCTTTGTACATAAATAATTATAAAACTGAAGAGAGAGAACGAAGAAACCTGATCAGGTGTGAGTATAAGCGACACTGTGAAGCGTTTCTTGTGGGCTGGTCCACTCTCGTCCATTAACTTGTACTCGTGTTTCAACTACAAAATTACCCCATAATAGACAAATGAGAAATTAATTCCACTAAAAACCTCAAAAAATATTTCCACAACGCTATCACAATCAATAAACATTGCATACTTAAATCTGAGTCATTGAAAAGCTTTGTTTTTCCTCGACGATCGGAATAATCACATCGTTTCCCTCAGAACTTTCAATCTCAGCTTAAAATGCGTGCTGCAATAGGGGTGAAGAAGGGGGAAACGGAGCAGAGGCAGATGGCAACGTCGGATAGTTCAGCGGTCAAATAAGCATTTATGAAGTCACTAGAGCTGCCTTAGTAGTCAGTAGAGAAATCGATCAATTGCACCGCAATATCAAACGGGTGCCCTCGTATGAAGAACTATAAAGAAATAACATTAACATGCACTCACTTCAACGACTCAACAAATAACGATCCGATCATATAATCAAATGGATGGTATAACCAAATCTCTATTGGAAGAGCTTCGGATAATTCGTCAAATTCAGGCTACCAGATAATCGCCCCTACCATTATTAAGTGGCAATATCTCCAAAAAAACAGAGGAAATACTAAAAAACTAAACAGCTTTTGCAGATAAAGAAATGATGAATGGAATAACTGTATATTCACAGCTGGCCCCTCTATAGCGATCGTTGCCTCCCGATTATTAGCAGTATAGCGACCCTCTCGCCAATCGAATGCGATGACTATCTTTTCCCAATTTGAGATTCCGATAGACGCTAAGATTTGACGAAATAATAATATCGCTTGATAAAAATGTCGCGATACTATGAAGCTAACGTTGTTGTCGATGATTCAAAGCCGATCAAACATGATACGATCGCTCTAATGGCAAAAAAACCAACGAGCACCTTATTAAAGCGTGCCAATTCTGCGATACGACACATCGGTGTTTTCTCTTTGCATTCGTCCAATTGAGCGTAATTATAAACATTTTTCAATGGTGCCGGCTCTTGGCCTGAAAGAATTCGATAGAAAGAGCTCTTTAACGGATCCAAACTAGACGCAATGCTAGATTACTTCATCGAGATTTTAGAAGTCAACTGAAATGACCTTATTTCGAATCGCCGGTCGCCGTCTCAAAAAGAGAGCTTTTATGAAGGGGAAGGAAGGGAAGATGCGACAGAAGAGTAGAAAAAACTTGCAAGCGCCTTGTGAAAACCTAAAGGAAATTTTACAGTGGATAACCGATGGTGAAGAGGATCCCTATAACCCCCGATACGCATCAATATTTCAGGTTTTACTATAAACACTCCCTTCATTTACGCTATCTAAGGGCATATAAAGGACACTAGAATATTTCACAAACTGTTATCAATAACAAATAACCAATACCGAGGAAACAGAATATTCCTATAACGATTATCTTATGATCCTAGTCGATGTATCACTAAATCCCACCAAGAAGTTTAGTGGCACATCGGCAACACTATGCCCTGATTTATTAACTTATTAATTGGTGGGATCAACTGAAATTAAAGTACCAAAATTAAGAGTCCGAATTCTCGACGCTATGGTCATTTGCTGTGCGCACGTCTCGTTAATTACACCAATAAAAATTAATATTATGTCGTTCGACCGAGAAAACAATAATTTCCTTCCACCTCTCCCCACCTACCTCCTCCTCCTCCCATAGCATTTCAAGTTTCTCTTATAGCCATGCCTTGTCGACTGTTTCTTCTAGTCGGTCGCATATAAACAATCGAATTAGCCGATTCAACTTAACGTCATTTCCTATGCTTTGCTCTCTTTGCACGACATTCACTTCATTTACATTTATCTCATTATCTTTGACTTTTTCTCTCCTTCTAAACACCGATCTCGATGAGAGCAGTCACCACATCATCTATGACGTTGATTTATGTCACATCAATTGACTGCAATTAAATTAGATGAGGCGAGTTGTTCCGAATTGCAACCCTAACACCGCCGATCTCTCGAGATGCTCACATCGACTTACCAATTAATGCGGCAATTTCCCTTTCGTTCATAGATATTACTTCTATCCCCTTAAAGACTCACGGAAAGCGTTGTGATCCCATAAAATAACGGCCACTAACCGGTGAAATAAGGCGAGCAGACGAATTAAGGCGTGGATAACCGAAAGTCTTCTAGACCTTAGTGAATTACTTAAAGATTTCGACCCAATCCAAAAAGGAAACTTCTAAGAACTCATTACTACTATGTCTATGTCGTATTTTTCGTAAATTCATTTGCTTTCAGCGAAAATATTTCGAATAATTTCGTATCGTCATTAAATTCTCATTATCATTACCGCAAAAGAGCAAATAACCGAAAAATAACAATAATAAATGATTACGCTGCATTTCGCCAATGAACTCTTATAGTAAGCGGGATCACATCTGACTTACATTCGCATCGATCTATCCCCTATCGATAGTTTGTAGAACGAAACGAGCAACAACTGAGACTAGGCGTGTGCACTAAGGTAGATGGACTCTCGTTTTACAAGCATTTAATATCCACCTCCGAATGCTTCACAACCAATCCCCTTCATCGATTCTTTATTGCTTCACAGAAGCGAAGTTTACTGATACAGCTAGAACACTAATGCGCGACCGAGAGAGAGAATTCGACGGAAAAAAGAGCAAAATATACCGGTGAGGTGCTGTCCACACCAAGGTTGTGGTTTAAAAGCGGGCGACTTTTTCGTAGAATCTCCGTTCGTGGCACTCACAGCGTTCGCCGCGATTGTCACGACTGCTGGCGGAGAGTCCAGCATTGTGCTTCGAAGTCGTACTCAATCTTCAACACCGACCGACGAGCAGAAATGCTGAAAAACTTCTTCACCTTCAACGAGCAGCAAACTGTTACGCTGACGACGACCGACACAAACCGCATAAAACAATCACGCACAGCAATAGTAATGCTTACTATCTCAGGTTTTGAGGCTTTCCTCCTCTCTCACTTCTCCCCTCCGTCACCGATCTCCCCCCTCTTCCGTGTCACAACTCGTCGGTTCTTTGCACCTGTTTATTCATCTAAAATGCTAGAATATTAATAAACATAGTTTTTCCCATTCAATCGTTTCATTGAGAGAGTCGTATCCTAACAAAGACCGTGAAATACAGCACCATAGATAAGGGGCAACTAAAAAGTAACGCACCCTCTCTAAAGCCTGTCACACAATAAGTAAGCTTCCTCGAGATATTCGTAGTGCCTCAAAATGTGACGCGTATGCATCAACATCCTGTCACCCTTAGAAATGAGGTGCTCGACGATGTTGAACTGAGCGGACACCGACCGTGAAAACGACGAGCAACGAACGTTTCATATACCTTCACTCCATATCCACTTCGTATATTCCACTGACAGATGCGCCTCGAGTTATATATCGCATAATAGGTACTTTTAATATGGTGGTGAAGGGTGAAAGCGAGTTATTAGTTAGCGAATGGCGCCCATCTTTTGCTTCTTTCGGATGTCAATAATTGCAGTAAAGGCTGTTAAATATGAATAAGCGATCGCTATAAACATTAGCCCTTCAAATCGTATAAAGCTTACCGTTTACTTAAAATAGGCCACACGAGCGAGCCTACGAATAACCCAACCTAATTATATCAGTGCATTTACATAGTACGGGTAGCAGCTAGCTCCGAGTGATACACCTTTGGACTAGCGGCAGAAAGGAGAAAGATGAATGATGTAAGGTAATGATGAATGGGTGGATCGGATATTCAGCTCCCGCAGGATAGCCGAAACGCCGCCTGCGGAAGGAACAGTAAAACAAACAACAACTATGACGCCGATCCATATATATCGATGTGAGCACACGAAGAGACGCAGTGAATGCACAAGATGAAAAAAAAGGAAAACGTCAAGCGATGCGCCTATCAATCAGAATTCAGCGATGCTCTCGTATTGCCTCCGTCTATCGCTCGTATAGCAATCGCTCGCATTCAGTATCAATCGTCAATTTGGAAGTTTTTCACGAATTCCCGATCGCTATAAAATTCAAAAGCAATGATCTGTTAATGAGATTGATTTGTTGAAATGAGCAAAATTAGCCTGATGTTCGCGAACAATGCTCGTTCTTTTAGAACAAGCTCAATATTCGTTAAAGAATAACTGAACGCTTACGCAAAAATGAGCACCGATCATAATCTCACATTTAGCATCGAAGAATGCATTCTAATCACAATTAAACACGACTCCCAACTTAGGAAAATTGTACACCAATTAGCTAATTCAGATGATCTAGTTTGAACTTCGAAAAGAAACTGTTCAATATTGCAACCAATGCATCAATAAATCTTGACGCTCCAATCGTGTTTCCGCTTTCCGATAGATTCGAGCGCATTTTCTCGAATTCAAATGATTTTCTTCACATCTTCGCTTCCTCAATACGACGGTGCGATGAATAATTGGCAATAAAAATTTTTTGGGCAGAGATGTTTTGCTTTCATAAATCTGATTAACTATGCAAATCTGGATTTATCTCAATGTGCCCGATATCTGCCGATCGATGTGGATTTTGCATTTCCGGATTTGAAAAATTTCAACTGATATATCCAATGGCAATATTTATTACCCAAACTTTAACTTCAAAAGCAATTATACATATATAAAAGTGGAGAGTAAAGTTCTTTTATAAGCACTATAAACCAGTCGATTAGCAAAAAAGCGAACATTTCGTGGATCATTTAAAAGGCATATGAAGATATTATTCAGCATATTTTATTATTATTTATAGAGAAAGCATTGAAATGTACCGATGTGGTGAATTTAAAAGAAACCTCTCCTCATATTCTATCAGCACGTCCGATATATTTCACCACTTATAAACCTTTTAGAAAACTAAAATCACATTCTTTCTCTTAGTTCCAACTCATGCTCAACAGATGTTGACTTTGGGGTCACATCCCTCCCTCTATAACTTTAGTTGCCAAATTCATCTGCATATCCCAGATTGCAGGAAATGTTTCAGTGCCATATATCCGATATATGACCGATCCACTGAACCTGTACTAACAAAGCAAATGCATTTGCAGACGTCTCGAAACCATAGAGTCGATTATTAATTCATAGGCCCTTTTGTTTAAGAAAATGAATATTCGGGGAACTACTATGACTTATTTCCCGATGACCCAAATAAATTAAACTTCTGACTTATTACCCTTTAAACTAAAGCAATGTATTGCAGTATTTCATTAACTAGAAAGGAAATATGCGATGTTAATTGCTCACCACCGATAGCATTCATCGCAGTCGTTAATCTAAATTTTATTGCAAAATTCGGCCTCCAATATTCTCCACAACATTGCGATTCAATTGTGCACCATTATTCCTCCTCACAACAATGCGCTCTTTACGTAAATTACGTTCTCGAGGTAATCTATACCAAAATCACTTGACGGTGGTCTCTATTCGTCAAAGATCGGCGAAGATTTTATTTACTTCTATTCAGCGCCTTCAACCTCCAACGTTAACCATAGATCATCATCTATCCCCGCTCCTTCCTCTCCTCTCCCACATATTTCCGAAAATAGTGAAATTGCAGCCATATCGAAAATAACACTCAATGTTGATGGTAGAGTTCCTCATTTCATATGCAACAATTGAAAATATCTTATAAACACACAGCAAACGTAGTGAATCCATTATGCCTTGAAGACTGGCGAGATATACGCTTTTGCTATTCATCTCATCCAACCACCCGATTGCAGGATCACAAAAAAACGATGATTAAGTACCTAGTTATGCGTCTCCAATGAAACTGACCAGATGATGCATGAATGTTGAAGGAGAAACTCGCTTCCGAATCACTCCTAGCAGCATTTGTCGCTTGCAGAATATGTTTATGAATTTTTAAGAGTCATCACCTCACATCGAATGTTACTCAGTGGTCATCTCAGATCAGAGATAATCGATCATCGTTCGCATAGAATGCATTAAATTAGGGAAAATTGAACGATCCTAGCACCGAAATCCCACAAATGCAAGGAAGTGAAATATATGAGAGCCCTGGCATGTTTCATTTTTCATGAATATTCGAATTCATCTCCAAATTCTAAATTCCCAACCAAAATAAAGCTTAAATCGATTCAATTCTAAAAAAAACTATTGCAAATAAGATGTCCTCTTAGGGATCTCTCAAGATTAAGGTACTATTATCGGAAAATGAACATAGACCTATTAAACCTTTCTATTTAGAGCCGCTAACATGAAAAGATGAACTCAGTTGATCGTGAGAACTCCTACTGATATTACAATAAGCCTAAAAAAGAAAATCCCATAAAAACCATGCAGAAACAATTAAAAGAAATAGAAATGCATACCTCTATTCTAACATTAAAGGCGAATAAAGTTTGCCCCTCCCTCATATTTTTTATTGATCATTTCGTGATATTTGGAATTACAAAGCATTTCCCATTAATTCTTGCTCTTGACTTCTTATACTTTTTAATGCATCGAATGGCCTTCGTTAGTGCTAAAACATCACGCCGTATGGCACCTTCTGTTTCACCATCCTTCTAAATGTTCTTATTTCACACCACAGAATATTTCATTTCGCAGTATACCACTTTTAAGCCTAACCAAGCCTTTTACGCCTTTTAAGCCTAACTAGACTTTAAGCCTGACTTTCAAGCCTAACCATTCAATGTTATACTCATTACCTATTATACATCGTCTACAACAGATAACAAGTAAAGACTCCTCTCCATTTTACATTTAATGGCCTGTTATATGTTTAACTGATGCATATACGTTAATACGCTTATAGGAAACGCAAAGAAAAGGCTTGAAAAACAGAGTACCAGTTGAGGAGATTCTTCATTCCATTATCTGCATTCGAAAATGTTATAAACTAAGCGCGAATCTATTGCGATTACTTCACTGCCATATCGAACTCTAAAAAAATTCACCAATCACCCAAAATATCCCAAAAACGGTTTATAGAAAACTGAAAAGAGCCGTTGAAATAAGCCTTGGAACTACTCATCTCTAAGTTCTATTGAAACTTGCAAGTTCACATCGCCAACTATAACGAACATCTGCATTGAAGGACAAATGATCGGGCAATCGGTGACCTCAGGGAAATGGGATGGTCGATTTAACGAATTTCTATGCGATGCAACATTTCGCTTTTAGACATCACGAGAGTGTCGAAAAACCGAAAAAGAAGAGAATCGAGGCACTCGTCCATCCTTCGGATCCCTATTACGGGTCAGCAATCCCACAGCACAAGAACTGCTCAGAAACCCCTTTTCACGACGGCAATCTTCAAATACTTCCGTCGACACTCCTAACATAAAGGGCGGTACGTGATGAGACGACAATGCACAAAAATAAACACAATGTAACACGAAAAAAAACCAAAAAAGAAAAGAAATAACAATTATTCGTTCGATGATCATCAAATAGCGAAATTTTAATGATGGCAGTGCTTTCTCAAATCTGTTTTCGTTCGTTTTTCGTTCATTTAAGGAGAAAACGCGTCGTCGAATCGTCGATCTATACGATAGTCGGGTGGCGATTTCTATGCAATTTAAGATATTTCACGCATCAAAGATCGACCATATAATAGACCAAAGCGCGAATCTCATTATAGAATTTTTCTTTAAAGCTTAAAAAAGGCCTAGCGAAAAAACGAAAGAAAAGGCCAAGAAATCTTACATCTCTACCTTCACAAATGAAAATTCTCGATGGGAGGACATTTTCCGGCAAAACGTCCGAAACGATGGGAGGATAAGCACATCCTTACATTCAGATGCTTTACATTCAATTACTATTTAGCTAAAACTGATCGGTACTTAATATACGCATATACATGTAAAAGCAAATTGACATTACTTTTGCTATGAAGCGTTTTCAAATTGAAACTTATAAAATTACATAACACAATATTCGATAGTTTTCCCCACTTTCTCATTTTGGAACTTTGAAAGTACCATAACAGCATTAGAATTTAGTAACTGTGAATGCGTACTATTAACCTAAAACTGTTAAACCAATTAAAAATTAGGCGATTATCAAACAACTAAATGCAGTATATGTCCTAATCAATTATCAACGAGTATAGAGCACCAATCAATTAACTTTTTGCCTAAATAGATCATTTACGCAAAAAAAGAAGATAAACTGTGGTGACCGTCACCGATTAATGATAATATATTCGTCGTATTTCCTCTCTACTTTTTTATTCGCATTAAGTTGAAGGTGACATTTTATAGCTCTTTCAACGATCGCAAATCTGCCTTAAATGGAATTTATCTCTTAAACAGCCATTCGGCTAGAGATCAACACAACTCCTAATTCAATGAACCTTATCACTGCTAATCCCAATAATTATATATACTCGATCCAAACTAGAAATCTGAGACATGAAGACCTCTTATCCGTTACGGAGATGCAAGTAATTCTTCCCTCAACTCTACGCACCAATTTCGATAGCGAATTTTCGTTTATCCCATGTACCACCTTGATATTTTTGCAATTTTGATGCAAACTTGCATAAGGCGAATTCCAAGGAGCGGAAAAATGAGTTCATCCTGCTAAGCGTATCTTTTCAGCGTATCAGCATTACGGTTATATCATCATTATATGCAGTGCTTCATTGCAATCTCTACTATGAAACCTGCAATGCATTAGCATCAGCAATACTTCGCCGTTGCATATTTCCTTTCCTCAGACGGCAAACATCTCAATTGTTCTGTCCGATGGCAGACTTAAAATTAAATGATTCACCAACGAGTCGACGAGAGATCCATTGTGGACAATTGTTGAGTTTTTATATGCTTAATTTGCACAACGTCGACAACGATCAAAAAACCCCCACAGAAGCGCTATTTTTGTTGCAGACTAATGCTCTCGAAATAAAATTATTATATGACGGAAAAAATAAACAGAAATACGACTGAAATTTGAATGAGAATTAAGTTGCGGTCGATGAAAGTTTCTTAGTCAGCAATGGACGTTTGATCGTCATTATAATAAAACCTTCATTATTACAATAACCACAGGTGAGAGGCCGGTATACCTTGAATATCTGATGCTTCTAAATTGTATCGAGAGTAAGACTATGGAATGCAGCTGGCTACCTGATACGTCGTAATGAGATTTGACGGTGACACAACTGCATCAGATAACTAATAACGATGCCGCCGACTTCGTCAGTGCATATACCTTACAGCCACCTCACGGAACTCTTATCCACCAATAATTTGATGGAAATTAAACCCCAAGGGGAAGAATGAGGAAACAGGGTAGAAAGGAAGAAGGATTGATCGAAGACCCATAGCAGATTTCAGCTGAACTGAAATAAACGACATCCAAAATGAGAATTTTTTTTTTTGAATTTCATTCTGAAAACTGTTGCATTTTTCTTATATCTATATTATAATAGAATGCATTGTCGCATTCATACCTCAACAATACTAAACACCTTAGTAAATGACCAACTGAGGCGATCAAATAAGTAAACTGCCACTCATATTTCTTGAACAGCATTTGAAAAATAAGTAAAGAGACCGGTTACATAAATTATTGAATAGACAGACCGACCGATTACATAAATTACAACTGTTTATTATCAGTAAATAAATTAACAAAAAAAACCAAATAGTGCGCTAACGAAGAGAGCCCACAGTTGGCACCACTATACACAACGCTGCAATGTGATTTGCGTTAATATCGATTTCTCAGCAATACTCAAAAATGCACGCAACATTGCACATCCCCACTCGTTTGCCATGGCTAATATTGGCTCATTTCCGTAACAATGGGAAATAGAACTATCGTACTTTGTCAAATATAGCCCCATTACTTAGAAAAGATATCTTATCTTCCCTAAACAACCTCTTCTTGCTGCATTATTTTCAGCTTCATTAATGCTTTCTCAATTACCAGCTCTCCCTTTGCCTTCCACCTTCTCTTTTAAGGACTTTTCGTCCCATTTTTAGACTCCGTTTCGCTTATTCGATAACCTCGGCAATCGCTGAAGCGGTTCAATAAGACTAACTGAAATATATACAATATAGAAGCCATGAAACGGTCATCTGGTATTTTCGCCATTTTCTGCTTGTTTTTTAAAGTAAATGCCACTAGAAAAACCTCCTCAGTATGAGCGCAAATCTGAAAGCGTTTCGAGTTTACTTTTATAAATCATTTTAAATGCATCCACCACATTACTTACCTCGAAGTGATTCTGCATTCATGAAAGCACAAACGAGACCTCCAAAAGGAAATTTCAAAGCTTTCATTGAATATATTTCAAACTTTCTCTCACCTATTTGCTTCCATTTTTCGTTTATTTACTTCCAAGTTTCGAGTGTCTTATTTTCCCTAAAGAGTAGAGATTTTATAACGAAAATGTTTCGGAAAATGTTTTATTGAAACTTTCAACATAATAAAAGATTCGACGCCCATTTTGCTCTATAGAAATTCGAATTTTGCATTCGTTACCTCATAGAAGACCTATCCGCGTGCGGATAATCCGCCACAATAATTCACTATTTATGGATGTATTATTCCATACAATTTTGCTTCAGATTTTCTGATGAACTTTTCCGCTTATTTCCTCTCCATTAACACAAATATTCGACACATAATATCCAATAGTCTGCTCAAGAAGTATCTGCTTCAAGCGTTTGCTAATAAAAAAGAGCGATCAACTGATTGTGGATGAACCTTTATGGATATCACTTTTTTATCCTCCTGAAAGTGCATATGAAGGACTTTAGAGAGCAAAAAACGCCATCGAGTCGAATTAGGCGACTGCCTTAATGGGAGGAAAACGACTTATTTTGTATTGTTGGAAATGCCCCACGTACAAAACGCCATTGCGAAAAAAGAATAACTCATATGGAATAACTGATCAATAGTGCAAACGCTTAATGCTAATTGGACAGATATTTTTAACCGAGGATAGGGAGGCGGATATTATGTCATACATGCATACTGTCGATGCATATGACTACTGCGACAATCTGAATCGAGAAGAAATACGAATCGCCGGTACAATAGAGAAGCAGATGTGTTTTAATAGGCAACCGCCTATAGTTTGATATACTCGAATTGTGTCCCATCGCCAGTCTTATCAGAGAATGCTTCAAACCGTGGAAGTGATATCTTAGCTTTACAAAATATTGATTTTGAAGATAATTTATTCAAAGATTTGCTCTTTTAAAGCATAATGTCGAGATGCCACACCTACTCAACGTTTGATACGAATTCGACCGCTACTATTTTCAATTTATCACAAACAGCACCTATGGCCACCCTTAACACTTCAGGGCCCCATTACCCAGCCTTGATAACAACCTTGCACTTCTACAAGTGGACATTACCTTGTAAACAACGTCATCAAAGTATGCTCTGAACACCTTACGATCACATAATGATGGAGATCTATACCAAACTTCCCTCGTTTCTTTTAAGCGTTGAGAAGAGTCTTTTGGAGATTCTCCGAGCAAAATTTCCTCCGATTTTATTCAATTTCTTCACGAAATGTTCCTAACTTATTTTTAGGCAGTTCGCTTATCAGGATGAGAAATAAAGGGGTCTCTTTTATCACAAATAAGAAGCGGTCTTTCGATGTTAAATATTTGTGAATTTAGAGGGAGAAACTCAACAACCAATTCGGTGGCTAGGCCAATCTGATTTTCCGAAGTTGCTGTACCAATTCACATTTTAATAATTACAACTATCCTTACACCTCCCTGCTTGCGGACTCAACAGTGCTGAGAAATATCCATACGTTCAGAATTATGTATTTAAATAGACATTCATCCAGTCGACCGCCTGGTTTTCCAACACCATGATAAATGGTTAAACACATAAGAAGATTAGCTAAGGTCCAATGTTGGCACTATCTCAACGACAGGAATTCTCACATCTCTTTTCGTCACTCAACTATGCAGCATTCTTTCGACGTTCGTATTTTCCCCTCATCAGCTATGCATAGGATGTTTTATATACGAACACACGAAAATTCACTTCATATATAATAATGACCCTCGAGTTGATTTCTCATATACTAAAATTAAACGGCGCGTTATGATCGCATAATTTTATCCATCACTTAGGGCTTTCATGAAGAAAATGCAAACTTTTCCCATAAATACTCAACCGTCTGAGCTCACTCAACTAGCGAGGACTACCATAATGCCGAGTCTACCAGCTTACGATGGAATTTCGAGATGGAAAGTTCAGCGATCTACTTGAATTTGGTCGACGAAAAGCTGGCATCTTTTGATCACATAGGAGAGAGTTCCGTTGAAACGAATTTTCGAAGACGTAAGAGGATAGAGGAAACGGCAATGAATAGGGCAGCTGTGGCGATTTGGACATATCCGCTATATCCCATGTGGTGAACACTAATTTATCTGAACAAGAGTAAATTCATTATAATATTAAACAATTCTAGTGGTGTATAAATAAAATACACTCGATAATGTTGGGGAAAGAAAATAAAATAATAAAAGTTATTATATAAATGGGAAATTTGAGAGAATTTCATTGAAGAGGAAAAGACGACTATGGTGCTCTCAAATTGCATTGTTCGTCCATAACGCAATATGCATCGTTAGAGAAAAATTCAACGCACAACAAAATCGATACGAATAGCGGCTATCTGATGGGAATGTAATAGGAAACTTTATATAATTCGACGACAATAAAATGAGAATCGATCAGAGCAAACAATGTCCTAACTTTAGTGGAAAGCACCCAAATAAGAGGGGAAACTAGTGGTCTTTACTGGAAAGCACCCAAATAAGAGGGGAAAACTAATGGTCTTTACTGGAAAGCACCCAAATAAGATGGAAAAACTAGTGGTCTCTACTGGAAAGCATCCAAGTAAGAGGGGAAAACTACTGAAGGCGAAGAGGGGTTTCAAATCCCTCTGAAGATTTTAGAATAATTGAAAAAAAACACTAATAGCCGAACAAGTGAGGCGATGATTTGCAAAAATTCTACTCTTCATATTGGAAGTTCACCTACCGCAGTCGTCCCACAGATTTCTGCACTTCATCATTTCTATCCTCTACTTTTCTTTATTTCGCACTTTCCTATAATTTCCTTAAAGATATTTAAATGCTCATCTATACGTACGTATAAAATGCGAAGAGATCCACCATCCATCCACCGATATTCTGTAGAAATTTTTCTACTTACCACTATCCGCTTTTGAAGTATTTCCGAGCATTCCGTATAAGAAAACGAAGTAAGGAACCAATCCAATGAGTTTCAGGAGCTTTTATTTTATATTACCTGTTGGCAGGTGTATTCTAAATGTATCATACTTGAGTTCTTGTATACGCTTAGACACTTTCACATTAAATTATTCCGACATCTCTGGCCGCCGGCCACCCGAACTTAATTCTTTGCTCTAAAGCAAATAAGCTATCGGTGATTCTTTTGATATCCATCCTAATGTGATATCTTTCCACCTTTTTTTGATTATGAATGATGATATAATGCCTACAACAAAATAATATTTGTCCTAATTTTTTCTCAACCTTTATACCTCTTAAAGAGATTTTACAGACAAATAAACCATTGGTGAATTAAGACCTCATTCGACTAGGAATTCGGATATCGATATCATTCAGATGAAGTCAACAAATAGTGAATTATCTCATATGACCTTTCCACCTGCGATCAGCGAGAACTGTTACCGCCACATCAGTCTGCTGGTGACAGCATATGCCGAAGTTATGCAACAACTTGATCGTCTTATCGTTTCGCCACCTCGATTCAACGGCTCATATGTCAACTTAACAAAAAGTCTACTCTAGAAATAAAACACTTTTGATTGGGCCTGGCGAGGAATGATTACTGATAAAAGAGGATTAGAAAACCTTACCTCTAACGGGAAGGAAATCAAATGTTGCCAGACAGATCATTTCACCTACTGCATTAGTCTTGACAGGATGGATGTCAACAGCTCTTTCGAGACATACACCCTTGCCGAGGAATCCATTACCAACCTGCCATCCTGCAGAGTTTTAACAGTCACGTTTCAAAATGCACCTACGCACCTACCTGAGCACCTCTACCTTTTGTGAAGTGATGATAACCTATAAATAGATTCTGGTGTTGGTGAAGCGTAGGCTCGTCAGCTGCAGAAAGCGGAAGTAGTGTGCCGTGCAGGGTGAGCCAACGACAGCCAACATCCTACAGATTAGGCAGATCAAGCGACTGCTCAACATGTGTTGAGAGCTAACCTCAGGCGGAATCGGAAGGACATTAAAGAGGCTGACGCGCCCTGCATTCATTTCAGCTTCTAGGCCTAGTGGGCTTACGTTTGATCGTTCAAGCGCGAGGTGGTCGGCAACAGTATGGAGTTCGGCTGCGGGATCCGGACGGCAATTGAAGTTGTCCTACTTGCCTTTCCATTCGTCCCCTTACTTTACAGATGTGAAAAACTATTCAGCCCTTATACCTGTGTTGCATCGCAATATACTCGACCAGAGCTCGATAGCGAGTGCAGATCTTCAAGGAGACCGGCACGACTAAACGAGCCAAATGCAGCTCATCATTACCGACCAACGATGTAATATTTATTTTTTCAGTCGTTCAACAGCACTTCTCTCATAAAAGCACGTCGGAATAACAATGAAAAAGAGCACAGAAAAAAAGCACATTAAACACAACTTTACCATTCAATTTTAATATAAAAACGCCATCTTCACATGCTATTATATTCTCAACTTCTAAGAGGCAACTTCGAAGAAATCAACGTATTTAATGATGTAAGCGAACACTCCACTTCTAAAAACTGCAAACTCGGAAAGAAAATGTCGCCAACAAAACTGTATTCGCTATTCAAAAGTGTGAAAATTTGTGCAGAAATCTATCGGAAGGAGAAGTCTGCAGAACGCTTCCGACTTCCCACTTAACTAAAGCAAAAAAGAACCCACTTACGAAAGCACAAAAGATGTTTCTTTCATATAATGCGTCTCACATGGCGACGGGTAGACTGCACTGCAAAGAGGAGGACGGAGAAGTAATCGAGGCCGGAAGATGCTTGGAATTCTGCAATAACTAAGTGTACTTGTGCGCTACGGGAAAAGGAATGAAAGACTTCGGTTATCAAGTCCTGAAATAAGTCACTCGCGCCGCGGTTGCGGCAACTGAGGGGATGGGAACAGCCGGTGGATTGCTTATCGTCAGGAATCGGGAATCTCATACTAAACGAGAAAACAATCTTCGAAAAGAGATACTTAAACGCCGATTAATCTGTAGGGAACCAAAAGTGTAACGAAGCAAGTGAGAAAGGGCAAAAATTGCGGAATTATCCCTCAACGAAGCTGTGCCGAACGTCAGCCGTTTCTTGCTGCGATATATCGCTGAGAGCTAAGCTCGGCGATGAAGAATAGCCGCAAGCGAGCGCCTCCACCTTGCCAATATCAAAGAAATATCACCCTCAGCAAACTGGCCACGAAATGCATCGGTAAATATTCTAAGACGCCATACGCACGTTCCTCAAATATTGCTGACGCAGTATGCTATCGAGTGTTACATCCCAATTTACAGAAGGAATAAAGTTTATTCGTCAATTTACCGCAGTCGACCTACAATTCATTGTCTCTTTGCAATATTTCACTTGATGGTACCTGCATTACCTCCACCTAACCTGGAATTAATTGCAGATTTCTGGTCGATAAATATAATCCCAGCAACGTTTATTGCATATATGTCGGAAAAATTCCATGCTCTACGCAAGTTTAATTAACGTTATGAGACGCTGTAATTCGTCTAAAACAGCGCAATTACAGATGTCATGAGGAGGAATAGTGGCAAAGACTATTCGGGCAATTTCGTGCATAGAAGTTTCCGGTTGGATATTTTTACATCGTTGAAATTATTTGCGAATTTTTCCGATAATTTATTCAATCCACTAAAAACAGTTTAATTTTATGAGGCATTTCTAATGTCGAGAATAAATGGGAGACTACATTAGCGATGCTAATATGATATATGGCCTTCGCCACCTATAACCGTTATCCGCTTTCTCATAGCTTATGAGGAAAATATATGAAGTATAAAGAATAATACTTTCATATTCTCTATGTATTCCATTATTCGTTGCAAAATTCTCGAAAAAATTCTTTCAAGCCGATCGATGTAAGATGAAAATTCTATCGATCAATTCTTAGCATTTTCAAATATCGAAAACTTCATTCCCATGATGATGGGTAGTGGGAAATATCCGTACATCGAGCGACGTCCTGCATGCCAAGTTTCATGACTTCAGTGGTTCATATGGCGGTGTCATCAGATAGACGAGTACGCAGATAGGTGCCCGGACACAGATACAGACATAGACGCAGACATACACGCCGATACACACATATATAAATAGATAAGCAGATGCATATAAAAGTGCACTTTTGTGGACTCAATTTCCACAATGATGAATTCCCTCTTTGTTTTTGCTTCAAAATCATATATTTTTCCATAAGCCGATCGTCTCCTCTGAGGGATTCTTTGCAAAACGATGAAGAAAACACTTGAAAAAGAAATATTCCTGAAGAATATATCTGTGGAATGTTTTACTTAGCATTAAAGAATCAACCGAAATTATTTCATTACTTTATTGAAATTGTCGAACATACACGTCGATAGAGTAAATGAAGATATCAAATAATGCGAGATGTCAGTCATAACGAATTATTGCACTTAAATTTGAAATATTTACATAGGCAATCAACCTCTAATGGTTCACATTAATAGACACTAAACTATACGTATAGAGGTGTTTCAACGAGAAATGCCAGCAAATTCGGAGACACACACGAAGCACATCCCAATTCAGTTGAGATCTGATGTTATTAATAATAAATGTAGAGCCACCAAAATTACAAAAAGCCAACAGAAAACGAATTATTAAGAAAAATATACAAAGAAGGAGTAAAATTCATAAATTCTCACCAATATACTTTTCTCATTTATGTAAATTAAAATATGCTGAATATGATAGCTTCATGAATCGTCGTTGATTATCTTCACTATACAAATTTCTTTCCCCTTAATTTTATAGTAAAAAGAGAAATCAGTGAAAATTGGGAATATTTGTTTATTGCTACAAGTGAATGCAACTATGAGATTACATTTCGAGAGCAAATAATTTAAAGATAATTCATATAGCAGAAGAGATAATTGATAAGAAGAATAATTATGATAGTGATATGAATTGAATTGTCGATTGCCGAATTGCAAAAATCCATATTATTGCAATAGCAATTCACATGTGAATCCAGACTATCCGTTAGATATTTACACTCTACAAAACAAAGCAATAAAAAATATAAAATTTATAAAGCAAAAAAATGAAAATTAATAAGAAATTCATTTAGGTGATTAATATTCGAATTCTATGTGCCGTATATTTGAAATTGAAATTAATAACGAGAAGAAAATAGTTGCAAAAAATTGGAAGAAATAATTTCGATCATTCAATTGAAAAAGTGAAAAAATTCGCTAAAACGATCTAATAAATATTCTATCCAATTAATTATTAATTTCATATAATTCTCATAAGCTCGGAAATATGTTAATAACGTCTTTCTGCAAATGAGTTAAAGGAAATTGGTTCATCTGTCATTTTCAACGATTCAACCAAATTTTCAGAGATATATTGCAGATATGATGTAGATTATATCAACGAATGTCGGTGAGCCTGACTTCTTTGGTTTTCGTCGAATTGAAACTATCCAGACAACGGTCAGACCAACAGATAGAGACAAACATTCGACAGATATGATCTTCTCATATTACATGCTAAAATAGGGTGCTATAGAATTGGTGAAAAGCTCAATTATGATTGAGCATATTAATATTTTCCGCCCTATAGTCCAGAATATAAATAATTTCTCAGAATTTTATCTTCGTAAAGCATAAAATGGCGATGCCATATATTTGTATATTTATATGAGTCTACCCGTCGAAGGACAAGTTCATAAAATGATAAAATATGAGTAAAAGAATAGCGGAATTATTCCCATATTAGCCAATATGCCGACTCCTCTACCTTTAGAAAATTGGAAAAGAGCAAAGAAATTCATGCTTTATTGAAAAAATTATTCCTCACCTAAAATAATTTCTGGATGAAAAATTCCCCATTGTTTACTCATAACTTAATGGACAATTCAAATCGTCTAAACGAGACAAGTCAGGAAAAGTAGTTTAGGCAATCAATAAATCATTAATTAATTATCAGCGAGTAATAAAAAGTAATAAATAAATCGTTTTTATATGCGGGAATGTTGGAGGAGATAATTTTGCGCAAATTTGGCTTCGACGAATTCGATTCCACTAAATGAAGGAGTTAATGTAAGAGATGGCTTAACTTAATGAACGGCAAAACGGATATTTGCGCTAACTGTGCACAAGTGAGCGTACTTTTCGAATCAGTTGTACTGCAATAGTTGAGATAAAGCCGAATATGCTATTGCCATCAATAAGATCGATCTAACCGCTACACCGATGAACGCTATTCATTCCTTTTCCGTTTTTTTTTTTTTACGAGGACGGTTAGAATTCAACGGAAACCCTCATAGCCAAGAAAATATCGCTAGAAATAGATATGATAATATAGCATATAGATAAGAAAATGAAATAATCAAAGAAATCCTTAAAATGATAAGAATTTGTGGCAGATTTGCAGGAAAATCTTTCTGAATAAAGGAATTCTTTGTCATTATATTGGCAATCAATATCTTTGAATATCTCATCTTTTATATGAACGGAAAATATATGAAAAATTTTAGTTCCGTGAATGTAAATCACAGTTGCATAATTAATAACTACACTGAAGAAATGCAATCTTAAATTGAAAACTGCAATGAAACAATTCCTCTTTGTAAATATAAAAGTTTTCTGAGAACGATAACTAACCCGATAGCATAGTGTCGATTGGTGCGACATTTGCACAGCTATAAAGAATACCATTTGCTGAAAAAGAAATTTTTTCTTTGATTTTGCAATTAAACAGAATTAGAAAAACGCGCCAGAGGAAATTACACTATATGTGTTTTTTTAATATATCACTAAATAAGCGGATCGCTCTCACATATAAATTAGAAATACAAATTATTTGGAAGAAACATAGATTGAAGAAATATAAATTATTTTGAAATAATATTATACGCTGAAGTCTTATATAATTCGATCTTTCATATAAATCGATCTGTTTCTCTGCGAACAATACGCCTTAACCAGTTAGCGAATGTATGCAGATTTAAGCACCGCTTAGAGCTTATAATCTCATCGGCAAAAACTTGTTGAAGGTGACCGAAAAAACTCAGCTTTTTTAAAAAAAACTCAGCTAAAAAATTTTAAAAAATGTTCAGCAGTAAACTTGATCAAACGAGGATAGATTGCCTCAAAGGTAAATCAAATAAAAATTGGAAGATATCAAGTACGTTGACTTCCATTTGCATTCAACTGCATCTTTTAAACTGGTCCTAAGGCCAAGTAGGAGTACTTGTGACCTTTGGAGTGCACAAGGTGACCGACGTTAGCTCGAGTCTAGCTACATGACCATATCGGCTACTCAAGCTATCCTATTGTCACCTCTTGTTTGTGATAAACTGTTCGCCTTGATAAGTGTGTTTACTCGAGGGCAATTCAACAAATGGTGTATAGATGCACACCGTGAAGGAGATTTGAACGACTAGACGAGCCTAACGGAACTGATCTTTACGGACGTACACTAATACGTTTCCATGGAATGTAGAAAGGACGCCTCTAGTTGCTATAAGAGCAAAAAGAATTTGCTTTCATAGCGCATAAAGGGTGAGGGGTTTTATTCGTGATTACGCTAATTTTATAGAATTGAAATAAGCACTCACAATTATCATTAGGTCCTTTGGTGCACCATAGACCAACGCAATAATTATCCATATTACATGTGGATGGCAATTTAACTGCGCCGATCGCCGATAGGCATTGATAACATTTCACGTTGATAGCAATTATCTTTGCTTAATATATTAACTTATTTGAAATTATTTTCGAAAATTTCTACTCAACGAAGGTTATTTTCTCTCTATTTTGTACTCTTCTTATTTCACAGAAATTTCGGTTATTTTTAAAGTTTAAGCCTATATTTCAACGTTTTCAATTGAAATACTCGTACCACTAATTTAGATCAACGTTCCTTGATGTGTATCGTATAGAAATACTCTATTAAATCGAATATTTGATAGGATGAACTCACTATTTCGCTAACATTATATCACAAATTGAGTAACATAGGTAGCGAAATTGATACTGCATATGACTGACCGAATTAATTTTTGGAATTATGAAAAGCCACCCCTAGTGAGGTGGTTCGTTTCCATCGCTCCACCAAATCCCATCCATATAATCATATAGGTTTTCGGTTCATATATTTTCACTAATCAATGCCCCAATCAACAACACCTTACAGGGACAACGATAATAGGACTAGACTCTCGTCTCAACAGGAATAACATCCAGTCTGTTCAGTGGTGCCTAACAAGCAAGATACCAGCCAGTGCACCAATTTCACGCCACTTACAACTTCTAAGCGGAAATGTGAGCGAAATGAACAGACATTTAATCGTTCCTTGATTAAAGTAAATAAGATGGAGACAGTGGGAGCGAATTTCCTTACTTAACGTAAATAAGTAATCTATGTTTCATCTAAAATATCGTTGTGAAATAATTAAAAGACATTTAATCGTACCTGTGAGAAGAAAGAAAACTGTGCAGTGGGAGAACATAGCATTCAACCGTTCATCAACACTACATACGTCTCAAATGGCACCCATAGTGACCGAAATGCATCCTGCTTTTGAGCTCCTCTTCGGGCAACTTCGACTCCTATATCAACGTTTTTTCCCCGCAATTCATTTAAGTATACCTATATTGTTACGAGTCACGAGCGTGTACCGCCACGGCGACATGCTAACGCAAATAGATAGGAAAAAAGGTTAGCCATCTCAGCGGCGCCAGCAAAAATCGGTAGCCGCTGCAACTGCACCGGTAATGAAACCAGGAGGAAATAGGGCCCAAAAAAGGAGGGCAACTGAATGAGAAAAGGCGAAATCGGAAGTGCCCAGCGGAAACGAACGCCGAGTTGAGCAAGGTGATATTCTCTCCGAAGTTCAGTACCGGCACTGACATGCTAATCGAGGACCACATTTTGACCTCACCTTTATATTCGACAACTCAGTGAACTATCTCATCTCTTAAGCTCCTGCTTACTGCGCTCAATGTCGTTATATATTTATCTTGTCTCCTGCGTTACTCTACATTTCTGAGCAGCTCTGGCTACAATTACTAAACGTAAATGCTTGAAATTCAAATTTTTTCAAGCAAACATCGAACCTTCGTTTAGTGCGTTCGACCGATCTATGTCATCATGCTAGCATAATTGGTACTAGGCAGTCTTGAAATTAATCTCGTCTATTTATTTTAGAGTTTAAAAGCAATATTTATAGGCATAGAGGTGATGAGAGTAAGGGACAGGAAGTGGAAGGATAAGAGAAATGGGCTGATGAGCGTGGACATCACGTTCCATTTAATCGCACCAATCCAGTCGCAGTCTTTTTTTGCGGCTTTTTTGTGCAGTGGGACAGCGCTTTCGAAATATTTCCTTCAAGCAGTGTCTCCATTCAACGATTAATAAAAGCTTCGAATTTCACCATAACAGTTGCCGAATATTTTATTTAATAGAAAACACCGTAAGGAATGTTTCCACGGACTTTCATAAGGTTCCATAAAAGTTTTATTTCGACGTTCTGGAATAGGAAAATGTGGAGGAAACTGCGCAGTATGAACGCTTCATTTTGGAAAATCATAAAAATTGACATTTCGTTAGGAGTGAGCCTATTTCCCTTTACTTCAATATGGCACAGGTATCGTCTTGAAAAAATCTGCAAATTGTACCTAGTGGGAACAGTAGCAAATTCTCCTATTATATTAAAGAATTCTCTGCATAACAGACTCGATAGCGACATATTCCATGAAAGTAGGCCTCGAAGTGGGAAGGAAAATGAGGAAATAACCTATGGAAATTAGGAGATCTCATGATTTGATAGGTACCTTCTTCTTTATGACAGTAAAATGGGAACCACCGAGAGGGTTCTTTAAAGAAAATGCGACATATATTCATTGTATTTCTTGCAAGAAAATGTTTTTTTGCGCAGCATTTAGAAGGTAGCTGTTGATCAAGAGTGGCAAAGATGGATTTTTCTTTCGTCCTTTAGGTTCCATGGAAACAAAACGTTTACTCTCTCTCATCTTCGAGATAAAACCTTGGAACAACGTCTGCAGAAGTCTTCTCCTTTTCTGCACCTCTCTGTTCATAGTAGCACAACACCTCCCCGCTCATCTCTCATAGAAATCTGAGTGCCAGTTAACTTCATGACAAGAATTTAAAATCCAGTTGACCTCTTCCGGCTATCAATTCAAACAGTGCAGAATTCCTTATGACAAATATTTCCCTCGATAAGTGATTATAAATCATTTTGCTTCAAGTGAGCGAAAACCTATAGAAGAAATATTTTTAGTATATTCCTTCAGTCCATAAAATGTCACTGCCCTTTAACACTTAAGCAGATAACGCAATTCTCTCTACAAGTAAATTCAATCTTGACAATAAATCTCACAGGTTTTTCATTTCAGTGGCTTTTCTCGTTTATATTCATAACGCCGACTTCCTAACATCGAATGAAAAGTTGAGCATAATTTGTGCCGCTCACACAAAACGCATACAAACAACAACAAGAATCTCTCGACAGTGATTACTTCAGTCATCACCACAACCACTTCCCGCCCGGAATTGGCACCTCGATCATATTGGTCACCATCGAACCACACCTCGCTGTGCCATTAGCGGATGTGAAACAGATCTTCGCAGTGCTACACTAAATTGAAGAAATTTGTACTCTACATTCGATTTATGAACAATACGAAAATTAATATTCATTCGTTCTATCATGAGACCGACCGGTTATGGACATCGGAACTTTATTGGCCATATTTTTTTGAAAGGATTTGTTTTGGTGACCTCATATCTCTCCTTGTGTTTACGTCCGTGCTTAATGTACAGACGTTTCTAAGATTCGTGTAATAAATTATATAGCGCTAAGACTTTTTGCCTTTATTTATTTATTCATTTCAATCAGGAGAGCATTCATTATGAATAAATATCCCTTCATCTGTTATTTTTCCTTCATAATCTCTTATTTACCATAAGGTGGCGTTTTAACCTAAATTCCATCATGTCTTTTCGTCTTCTTTAGGTGCTATCGAAACTTTACAGTTACAGAGTCGAATATTCCATTCGTGTTTCCTACAAGCATCATCAAATAATTTCTCATAAAGTGATTTCGAATATTCGCAATGTTCCTGGTGAAAATTCGAATCTGTGCAACAAATCTGAAAGACCCGAATTAAACCCACATTTGGATATTTGCAGTCACTTGCTAAATTTGAAGGTTCTTAATGTGTAGCGATCTTTCGATAAGAATCTTCTTTCGGTGATTCAATGTTTCTCGTTTTTCAACGCATAATTCCTCTATGCATTTCACCAAAGAATCGGTACTAGTTTATTGCGTATTCGAATACAAATAAAGCAGCTTTCAAAAATTGAATCAGCACGTTTTCTTATCCACTTCCATCCTGAATGTTCGGATTTCCATCGGTTTCAACTCGATCGAAAGACCTGTAAAAAGGAGAAATTGAAAAGAAAAAATCAAGGAAAGGAAATTCCATCGTGAAAAATGCTTGCTTATTTTTATTTCGAACAATATAATCATTGATAACAATAAAAGTTATCGTCGAGCAGAAGACGTTTAGTAGGTCCGTATTCAACGATGAACTATTGAGAGGTCATCTTGATACTTTTTCCTCATAAAAAAGAAGTTTTTCTTTTCTTTGAACTTACTAAATTCTCATGTTTCTATTCCCTTTTCAAGATTAACGGATAGTATATTTTGCGTTTAAAAGCATCAGGGTTCTTGGCATTTAGAAGTGTCGAAAGTTGACTGATATTGGAGAATGGCATCTGCAAAGGAGAGGACGAAGAAGAGAGGGACGGTAGCTATGGAAGAGTTGATATTTTCCATATTTCTAACTTACCCTCGCCATAACGATCGCTAAAGCGATTCGATCTGTTCCATGCTTTCGACCACCGTGATGAAGATGTTCGTTTTTCTCGATTAGCAGCTAAGTTTAGTTCCTCTAATGAGATTACATTGAATGAAGTAAATAATCCCTGAAATAATATTCAATCATTATTTGAAACTGTCAGGATATGGAAATATTCGATAAGATACTTTATTGCCTAACGATGAAATATTTTATTCTCATCAATTCTCATTTTTGGTACACAAGCGCGTATTAGCGCGGTATTTCTTTAAAATTTCTTCGCAGACTTTGGAACTCACACTTTTATCGCGAGTACTTTCGAAATGAGACACAGGCAAAATGATGACGGAAGTCAATAGGAGTCCGTAATAGGTGGACTGGTGGGGGAGAGAGAAGCGGGGAAGTGGAGATCGGATTATTGGAAGCAAACGCTTAACTTGCGATACGCCTGCGCTTATCAGGGAATATTTGGCTACGTGGGAAAACGACCAAAACGACCGGCCGGATGTATGAAATAGAATTGGTAGGTGCAGAAAGTGGCAAGTAGAATGGTGGCCACTCTAAGCAACAATAGTTGGAATTAAGGGGATGCTTTGTAACGCTCTTATACTATAATAAAGTAAAACCTTAAGGTCGACAGTGATGGGCTGCGAAAGAAGTCGGTCTTCATTGTTCTGGAATATGTGCTCTAAACGAAGCAGGAGTGATTTCCCTGTCCATTGCTCTAACGTCACGATATTCACGTGATCGGGTAAAGTGCGTGTCAATCCCGAATACTATAAAAAATGCTTCATCCGCATATATGTCCATTATTATAACTAAAAATATCAACGTATACCTATTATTCAACCATCATTCTAAAAGGCTCAATGATTTGGATTGTTCTTTAATGGATCTTTGATAGTTGATAATATAGCAGCATGAAATGTATTACGAGGTACTCGACCCTTGACGATCGTTCTTCCGAATCCTCGCAAAGATAAAGCGATATAAGTCCGACATTACTCTTATTTAAAATTTATGTTTATAGAAAATGATGTTGATTAAATGCGCTATCAGCTGGATTCATTGATAAAAACGTTTCCTCTACACTGTTTTTTATGCATGATTTTTCCTAAAATATCAAGTACTACTGAAGTGCATTAAGGTTTCTGATAATTTCGTCGGCAACACAAATGAACTAAGAAACTTATCAAATGGAGCGATAAAATAAGCAGTTTTTGCATCAAACTGTTCAGTTAAATGAATAAGTAATTTTATATATCCTCAAAAAAAAGTCCGCCTCATGTTGGAAGTTTTGTGAATAACGAAATTCAACTAAATAAAAGTCTACTTAATGAAGTCTACTTTATTCGGTTGGACTTCTTTTGCGAACTTTTAATGAAAGAGTCATTTTATGAAAACCAGAAGATGATGGATGGAAGAATCCTAAACATTAAAAACGTTCGTAACTTTTTCCGCCTATCTAAATGTCCACGATTGCTTCCGAAGTTAAGTTGAGAATTTTCAAGGAAGAAATACGGAATTTAATACGAAATTTCGTCTTACTCCATCTTAGGTTTGGAAAAAATTCAAGTCTAACATGCTAAGATGAAGCTTTTAATGAAGCTCGCTCACCAGGGTATTGTATGCTGCTTGATAATGATCGATGGTGGACTGTAAAGGTGCGAATGAGAGAGAGGCGAATTGAACAGTTCAAATGCTAAGGAACGATGGATTCTCGGGGAAGCGTTTGGCGTATCGACGATCATCCAGTGTATGCCCCTTGCAACAAGTCCTTTACCTGATTCACCTGGTTCATCCAATGCTTCCTCAACTCCCCAATGGTCATCATAGAATGCACGTCGATGCAACTGTAATTGTACTTCTCCGGTTATACGTTCTGCTCTACTTTACTACTGCTATATTTATTTGGTACGATTGGGTTCTTGGCGCAAAGATCAGTACTCGAAAAAAAAAACACTGGAAGACTCCATGAATAATTCAATATTTGTCTACCCTTTTCACATTCTATATCAACTACAACTAATGTAAATATCAAAGCAGCAAACTGATCCATCATATTGCCTAGGATTTTGATACTCGAAACGAAAACACAAAATCAAGAAAGAATTTGTGAGGGAAAAAATACGAGATTTTATTCAATGAATTAAATAGATGATATTTTGAAGTAGCAGAAGAAAAAGCGTCCCGCTGATGTCAGCTATCATCATCTAATTAAGGTGACTATGAAATTTGGTAATTTACCATTAATTCAATTTCACCGTCATGAAGACTTGAACCACCTTGTGAACGATCGTTGAGAACAGTTAGTTGTGTATTTGTATCTTTGATGAATATACGGCTGGTAACAGGATAATAATTACCAGCCACTGGTTCGCTATTTATATATTCGAATGAAGGAGAGAAATTCCGTCTAAAATTCGCATTTGCTTACACTTCTTTAACAAATATATCATCGATTAATGAAAATTCAATTTATGGTAAATATTATCCGGAAAAAAGTCGTCAGAGGCAGAAACTTATGCGGAGCGAAACCTAAATCATTGGAGAGAACACAATCTTCTTTGAAAAATAAAAAATACATTTATAAAGTTGCTTTTCCAATACTTCAATATAAACTTTAACTCATTCGGCTAAACAACGCAACCATTGTAATCAATTTCCTTCTATGGTGGTGTTGAATTCAGATCCTCATCGATTTAGATAATTTTCTTCGAAGTTTCCTCTTTTTGCATAGATTTTTTTATGAAATAAAATATTCTTTTCCTAATCTGCTTGGAAAATATTTTCTTCAGTTTCCTCATTGAAAAATGAACTCACTTTCTTGAGATAATTTGTCGACCGTTAGCGTCTGTGAAGAATTGTCCATTCGATGCGATATTGGTCGTATAACGTGTTATCACTTCCTTTGTGATTGGCCATCTAAAGTAGGCTATTTAATTAATTAGGTTAATAATTGGACCACACTTCCTCATTATTTATGTTAACGTCAGCATAAGCATTCAGAGGGATAAATAATGCAAGTTTTTAAAAGGTTACATCAAGCACTGTTGAGTTTTCTGAAGCGTTCTATGCAAATGGCATTGTTCTAATTTTTTTTTCGTGGATATCCACTAAAATGGAGCTTTTCCGCCATCGTTTACTTTACTCCAATGAAACTATACTGTAATTAAAAAAAAACTCCGTTTTTACAAAGAAATCGTTGAGCGGAATATAACCGAAAATTAGTAGTCACTTCAAAATACAATTTCTTTAATAACCATTAAAGAAGTAAAAGGTCTATTTCCATATTGATTATGAATAAATAATCACAAAATGATACAAATTCCAGCAATTGGAAAATACTCTTTTTCTTTTGGGATCGGTCCAATTGTCCACTCGAATTCGATGTAATTCTTGTCTTTGATAAGACGAATTATCTGAGTGGTCCACTCGTTGATCGTTTGACGAGCCTCGCTTATCAGTGGACCCTGGAAGCGTTATTTGCTTGAAGCGCCTATTAGTGGAAAGAACGCAAACGTTTCTTTCTTCTTCTGAGGAAACACCACTTTCCAAAACGTAGTCTTGCGATGATATATCCCTCATCTACTAGTTCATCGTCTAGTTACTAAAGTACCGGGCTAATTGAAGACACAAACAGTACAAACAGTTTACTGTAATTACAGTAATCGAAATAAGCTGCAATTCACAAATAGGAATAGTCAAAATCGACTCTATTTTGATGGTGTTGTTAATTCGTCAAATGCCTTTGTTCGAGCTGAAGGGAAATGCCTAACAGACCTAACGAAATAACGTGAATGCCATTTTCTTCAACTTTACTATGGTATAAAACTGGAGTATGTGAAGTATCCACCTGATCAAATGCCAGCTTTGAAGATATATTTTAATGTAGTCTGAGTCCTCAATCGTTGCATAGAACCGCATTTTTCTCCCCCCAACAGCAATTTTTTTACGCACATAAATGAAACTTCATTATTTACCATATAACCGAATACTGAAGTTAATGTTTGATTAAAATAATGGAATACAAACTTGAACGATCTCTAAGGTGATTTTTGAAGAGAGTGATTTTGCGTCCGTACCATTCGGTCGAAAAACATAAGCACCAGAAGACTGATTATCTCCTTTCCGGAAACCTAATCCTTCATAATAGAGAAATTCTTGTCTCAGTTTCATTGATATCCCCGAACGGATATTTTTTACCATTGAAACGTAACCATTTTCATCGAAATCCACCTCGATGATCTGCAGTAAAAACGTGTTGCTCACTTTCTACATCAACATAGATTGATTTGTCCATCTCTAAAGACAACAAATATGAATCCATTTGCTCCTAGCCTCCTCATTAATATGATTCCAAAATGGATCTTTTTAATTCCTGTCGAAGCTTATTAGCATTATGGAAAGGTACGAAAAAACCCTCAGGTGTATGGGTGAATTTCTAACATTCATTTCTACTTTTGCCCTTGAGCACATTTCGAAAAAAAGGTTAGTGACAGCGAAAGCTGGTTCTTTCAAACAACGCTCATACGGACATGAGCAACGATGAAACGATGCCAGACTCAGCATGAAGATAACCTATGAGGGGGACACAACACAAATTTTATTGCGTAAAATTAAACGACAATTGCAGGTTGAAATAAAGATGCGTCCTCCTCCCTCTCAGCCTCCTCTTTTTCATTTGTCCTAGTCATGGACTGATCCCTTTGGCGGTGATAGTTTTTCACACAGATATGACTTCAAATAAAGAAAATTTGTGTAATTTGCATGGCAGACGAACAAATTAAATAATATCCTAAGGAATCAGTTAGCATTTCCTCCTTGCAGGTTCTGTGACTTTACGCGACCGATCTGCAAGAAACAGAGGCCGAACTGCAAACAGATGGAGTGAGTCTTCAAGACTGACCGCAGAACCTGTAGGGTCAAAGAAGCATTAACTGGCGGCAGGTGGGAGCGATATGAAGAGACCTTTATTCGTGACGAGTTGCTCTGTTGAGTTGAAAGAGATAAATAAATAAATCCATTTATAACAAACCTCTACCTATAAGGAATCAACTAAAATCGCTATAGTTGTTCTAATCTTTAAGTGAATTTTACAGATGCAGATTTAAATTCATAAAACGAAAAAAAATCCATCACAATCACTATCTATGATAACTTATCATTTGATGCTAAAAATAACACACGTAATAAATAGTAACAATTTCAAATTAATACCTAAAAAATCCGCAATTTTGAAGAATTTTAAATTACACAATTCTTCGAAATACGTAACAAACCCCATTCGATAGGTTGACTGCGGATATTGCGGAAGACTGTTGAATTATGCCGCCAGCGCCATCTTTGTGCTTTGCATATTTTGAACTTGTTACTTCTTTTGATTGTTCACTACTGCAAAAATTCACCTCTATTATTATAAAGACCTAAAATCTGAACTGAATATTAGCGTCAATGAAATAACCATGGAAGGAGATATTAACGAAATTTTTAGCTGAAGAGACCTTTTCGATTTTTAGCTGAAGAGACCTTTTCGAATCATTCCGTTATGTAAAATCGCTCTTTCGTGTCAATGAGGAGGTGCGCATGTATATCCGATCTGTGTTTCAACTTGAATGGAACTTCACTTTCAGCTTGAATAAAACTTGTTGTGGGCGGATTGCCTATCTATGGCAGTTGTCATTGCCATATATAGCAGGTGTATTTCATTCCTCACATTTGAAATCAGTTGTTAAACCTCTAAATGTATACGGAAACCTGCATATTTTAATGAACTGAATATAATTGGCCAATGCAATTAAATTATGCTCTATTATTAAGTGGAAACTTATGAAGCTAATTAATATGATACTCAATAATCATATAAAAAGCACAATTGTACCAGTTTCTGCAATATGTTTTTCCGCTATACTCATAGAAAAGCGAATAAGAGCAAAACTGTTAAAGGTTTTTGTTGTTAGGTTGAATGTTTACTGCGGTATTCAGGTAGATCAGGAAAAGAATTCTTTTTTCTGCAAAATGGATTGGAACCGATATACCTTCAATCTGCGCACAAATTTGCCTTATTTCATAATTGCAACCTCTCCTCCTCTAAGGTTGGATAATTTTCTTTAAAATGTAAAAACGATAATGTCATTACACAAAAAAGAGATAATTTAGCTCACGTTTTATTTGCAACAAAATAGGTGGCGAATCCAAGAGCAGATACTTCGACAGGTATAAGTAATTCATATGGCGCTTGTTTTGTACTCTCAAGTTGACTTGTGCCGAAGAATGTTCTGATCAGCTAAATATTAAATTATTCACTTTTCCTGATATCACCTTAGCTATCATTATATTAAAAACTGTGTTATTCGCACCTTTTTTTCGACCATTTTCCCCACATAGATGATGCATTCAATAACCCTACAGAAGGAATCGCAAATATTCATCGTCATTATTTCCCCAAACAGAGTAATAAACCTAAAATCATTCCCATAGGATCTCGTTGTTCACTTCATATGCACTATAAGCAACAATTGTTTAAATATTAACCGATATGAAGCAAAAAAGTAGCGGACGAAATCTGATGGATGAACGATCAGTTTCAAATATTGAAACGTAGAGAAGAGGGAGTAATGGTGGATAAAGCTATCAAGCTTGATTCCGAGTGATAAGATTCGATCAAAAATATCACTAAAGGATACCCCTTAAGTTGAGAGAATTAATGATGAGTGATAGGCACTGAAAAAATTTTCTCAACAAACGAGATTTTTTCCCGTAAATTTCAACCACTTTTCGAGCAGAATAGTTGTTTTTTTTTTCCCTTTTCAGAGATCTTCGCCCGCACCAAATCCCTCCACTCTTCTTCCTCCCTTATCCTAATAATAGAAAAAAATATTACCGTCATTGTCTCTAATCATTGAAGTAAATACCTGAGGTTCGATGTGATCTCCGCGAGGTCCCGAAACAACTGCATCATTACTATAATAAGGTATTCGAACGACCGTACTAAGAGAATGTGAATTCGAGTTGAATACTGTAATCGTCAGTTGCTCAGACGATCTGAAGTACGATAAAATGCTGTCAACAGGTCAAAATATCGCACTGTTCATCCTTCAAGAATCGCTAACTATAGCCGCTTAGTAACATTTCAATTTTTGAATTCCCCTTATTGGACTGGCAAAAATTTTTTTTTGCCGAGAACAATTATTTTAATTTATTGAAATATTTATTTCATCCGTTTAGAAAGAAATTCTTCAATAGACACTATGGAATATCTAAAAAACTGAGAAAAATGTTCTCTAATTTCATCTTTAGGAAAAAGAAAATAGGAAAAATCTTTATTTTGCTCGAAATTCCATTGGAATTTTCACTTCAGCGCTATAAAACAGTTTGCAAATTACTCTATAGAAATGCTGAGAAAATTCTCTAAGTTAAGTTTACTTTAACTAATAACTTTAACTTATAGAATAATTAACGTTTATCCTTCATGGGCATTGCGTCCAACTGAACAAAACAAACGTATTCCAATGGATATACTTTAATATGAAGGTTAGATTTCCATAAGACAAATTTGCCAAATAGTATAAATTACCTAGTAATTTCGCAAAATGTTTCATTGATAAGTGGGCAAATCATTTGCTTTGGAAGATGTTTTGATCTATCTTTGATAGCCAACTTCATGAGTGCATCATTGATAACTTGCTGCAATTCATATTAGTTTGTTTTGTTTTTTTTTAGAGTAATAAAGGAAATCAACAATGCAATAATGAAAACCTAATATGTTGAAGTGTGGGAAAGCTGCATTACTTAAAAATCAAATATCTAGAAGGTCTAAGAGTGATGTTGGAATTTTCCTCATCTTTGGTTCTACCTCATCAGTTACATATGGTTCCTCATCGATAAAATTATTACTTACCCCAATGACTGTCAGTATGTTGATGATATACAACCAGTATCCGTAATACCTGTATACTCCAATAAACAAATAGTATAAAACCCATACAAAAATTAACACCAACAAAATAAGAGTGCATGCATTGACTGCTATATTACTATTCAGTACCTGATTCAGTAATATTCAATAAAGAATTTGATGAGACTAAAAGAAGTCGAATTGAATGCATCTCATCACCTAACCTCTCCTTCGTTCCATGCAGCTGCTAAACGCTTCTCATAGTCCCGTGTTACATTCTCTTTTGCTGTTCCACTAAAATGAGTCATTCATAACTAAAATCGTTTATCCAAATGTGAACTTAGTGAAAAATAATAGGAAATCGACAAATTCCATGGAAAGACCAAACAAATACAAAGTTTGGAACAAATAACTTAAGGTAATGAATTTTTAAATAAATATAGAATCATTAAAAAGAAACCTAATTACTAAAATAACTCGAACAATGTACAGGCAATCTTAATGCGGTGAGAAAAAAAAAGATTATGGCGAATGTGGGAAGCGCAAATATTTGCCAGTCGGTGAACATTCGAATAATATTTCGATTACTGTTTAAAGTATTTCAATAATTCAACGAATATAATAGTTATTATCGAAGTAGCTTAGTGTTTAAGTGTTGGAGCAGATTAAATCTTATATTATGGCAGTTGTAAAGTATTTAGTATTTTCATCAAATCATGTGACAAGTTGCTCTATTGGTGGGAATTATTTTCCACGTTAGGTAGGATATATATTCTGCAAATTTCTTAAGTAATTAGCTGAATTAACCGTTTACTAAAAACATACGTGATGGCATCATGATGTTGTACGAGAGCATTCGCCTTTCGTAAAATATCTAAATTGGACTCATCCATTGATCCAAGACATGCAAATGCATCCAACTGTTTCGATAGCTGAAACAAATAGTTGAAAATTCTTCAAATGAGTGAAAAAAAGAACTGCTTATTGAGGGAAGAATTCATGACACGAGAATGTGCATTGTGGCTATCCACTGTTGTGCTCGATGCTGCTGAGAAAAAGAAAAAATTCTGGATGCGTTTTACGCCAATGATTGCAGAAAGTTCTGGATATGCTGCACGAGAATAAATCTTTAATTTAGACAATGAATCACATCTTTCGGGGATGAAGAGATTCACCTGTAGAAATGAGCTGCTTTTTCGGATGAATCCTTTGAAAGTAGGACGACTAGTGAAATAACCACTCCAGTAGCTATGATTAGACGACGCGTAGGGAAAGAAATCGTCATTCTTTAGTGGAAGATGTGGTTGTACTTCATTTAATGCATCCACATAACATGCAGGTGTCGAATAGAAAACCATAACTTTCGTTTCACTGACCTTCAAAAATTAGCTTTTTTTCTTCATTGAAAGATTTTCGCATGAACATCTGAAAATGAGGGTAGTGAGAAGCTTGAGGGGAAGGAGAAGAAAAAAGACAGCAGTTTGGGTATTTTAGTAAACTATAATTTGTTATATACAGATGAGTGTGGAATTATTGGTGCTAGCAGAAGACTTTTATCGGCGAGGGTTCTTTATTTTCAGAACACCATTAAGTTTATTTACAGCCGTTATCCCAGCCTCAAATAAGACATTATTTCGTATATTCAAGTCGAAATGAATCATTTCTGCAAGACAATAAAGCGTGCAAGTGCAATAAACTGATTCAAACTCAGTGGAAATTATAACTTACCTTCGCATTCACGTATTTGATAAGTTTATCGAGATTGGTAAACCATTCATTAGCGTTCGTATATTGAAAATCACTTCCCATCAATAACATTATATGATTCGTTCGAAGATGAGATGCCTTAAATTTTAAGCAGAAATGCATTTTACCTCTGAGATTGATGCAGGGAATTTCGTAAGGTCGATGACCTTTGTGATAAACGACAAAGAAGACAGCCGATGATTGAAATGGTAACTTTGGAACTTTGGATCATCAAGATAGCAGGAGAAAGAAATCCATACTAGGAGCAATTTGCATATTAACTGAAGATTATAACTGATATGGCGACGTTTCATCAAACGAATATTGACGACAATATTGAATAATCACTAGGATTCTGTAGATCTCAATTATTGCTGATGAATATATTTTAATTGTATGAAGAGCAAAAAAAAGAGCATGGAATTGCTCATAAACTAAACGAAAACATATTCGACAGCAAACCTGTTGTTTCACGTGTTTTAGAAAAGCTGTTAATTTTTTCTCCACGTTATAGAGATCTTTTTGATCTTCATCATCGATAATCGGCTCATCGGAACATAATGAATCGAAGCAAAAACCTTCCGGTGGTCCATAATTATCCTGATAGAATGCACCAGTTAAAATGTTCGTCTCTATAAAGAAATATGGATTACTCTTCGATAAAAGTAGAATTTCGTTGCCTCATGAATTGTTAGTTCGCTTTCAGCCATTATCCATATATTTATCTTTTTTTCTAGCTGACTATTTTCTATTTTCCACTCCATTTTGATACTATCAAGGGATTTTCCCACTTATTTCTGTTCTCAAAGAGATAATTTGAGATCAGCGCTTTCGACTATCTTATAAATAATTTTTTCCAACTTATTTCACTTAGAAACTTTTGAGAATGAAGGGCAAAGAAGAATGGCTACAATGGAAAGAACGTGAAGAAGTAAATATCTCATAATTCTTGCATATAGGTGGAATTTTCGATTTCTGACAGTATTTCATCAATTCGATTTTACTTAAACATGTCGGGAAAAGGTGGCACGACGTTTTAATCAAAGAATAGCGAATTCGATTCAACGAAATAGCGAATTTATGAGGGAAATCGCAGTAAACTAGCGAATTCATTAAAATTTATTCAGCGGAACTAACTAAGATCGTCAGAGGCATTCCAAATAAATTCAAGACTATTATTTTGAAGTCGAATTGCTTTCTCGAGATAATGAAGTCGAGCGAAAAACAATCCTTCGAAATCCATCTACAATCGACTTTCATCGAATTATCATTAGATTTGCACAGCGGATGAAAAAGAACGATAAGAAAATATTTCCGTTGAATATTTTAGCCGCAAAATTAACAACGAAACTAAAACAAACGATGATAGTTATGTGGAAAATTCTCAACACAATCTGACAAATCATTGAGAAATTATTGTTCCCCGAAAGCGTTTCTTAAAAAAAGAGAAATATTTTTCTCTCTACGCTCTATGCTTCACTCATGCGATATGATTCTATAGTGGGAACCATTGCGAAGAGGTTAGCCATTTCTTTGCTATGCCCGAATGGATCGATTTGCCAAGCAACTCTTGGTGCACCACATTTGCCAAATGTTTCATTTAATTTTCGTAGACCGAACGCCATTTGATCAATAATATCAACGTAATGCGTTGTCGCTTCATCGTTTTGCACCCATCCTCCTCCAACAATCTCAATTTGACCTGAAAAGAAAAATTCCATAAAATTCTGTTGTTGTTTTAATCTCCCTATAGTTGCTAATATTGCCCTCAGCAATTAGCAGGCCACAACATATTTGGAGGAAAAGAGCTGCTTGATCAGCAAACGAAATTCTATCGAGAGAAACACCTGAAAATTTACGTACCTAAAGATGAATAACAGAGATGGAATGATGAGAACGCATTTCTTTAAAGCGTTCTACAAACGAGTATAATTATTAAGTGCAGTATTTTTCTACATGAATAATTACAATACTGAACAAACCTTTTTGAACAAGTTTTGCTAGATTATGCCTCTGAAAGTCACTATGTGAATTTATCCATCGCCACAAGAATCCAGTTTCGGCCCAAGAAAATCTTCTCGATAAATCCTTTTGTAATTCAGTGGTAACCGTATTCAATATGTACTGCACACCAACCGGCACAAGATTCTTTCGTGCTGCAAAATAGCAAAAGACTGGGAACTAGAAACCCGTCAGTGACATGACATAATACAATGGGCAGACTTATGCAAAATGGCCTATATAGGCAAGATGGTGAACGTCTTTGTCAATGCATGTTAACCATATCTGCGGACGAATATTATGTAAATATAAATAAGTACATATACTTATCTGTAAAATCTATAAAAGCATATGTAAAATCTGCGAGCTAATTTAAATTTGTTGATTATAAAAACCCGAAATCAAATTTCAACACTAGGTGGGAAAGTAGAAAAAAGACGAGCGAGACGACTAAATGGATAAAAACCGAATTTTTTAAAGCCAGATATTAACTCACTTCAGAAATTCTTCCTCATTATTGTAAGTAGTAGCATAAATTTATTCGCACATACCTCCATAGTAATATTCATCGACTGTTTTAATCCAGCCGAGATCATCATGTGTATGGCAGATGAGATGTACATTCAGTATATCTTTTTCTTTACTCCACTGATTGCAGTTCTACAAGAAAAAACGAACGTTTGTGGTCAGCATGAATAAAAATGGGGAAATCAAGGGAAGAATGCCTCAAATGACCGTTGATCATTGGCGGTGTTCATAAAGAGGGCAATATGCTGATAATCAACCATCAATGAGCAACTTCTAATGATTTCTCCACTGAAAAAATAAAACTCTCTAGAACTGCCTCAGACTCCTATTCATTTCATTTGGAAATGCCCTCTTCGTTATCGCTCGGACATTTTTCTGGATCAGGAAAACTCTAAATTAAGCAGTATTTATATGAATTAAATGAAGCTAATGAATAAAGACCTCATAAACATCAGTGAATTGTTGCACCAATATGGCATGCACAAAATTAACGCTTAAACCCTTTATTCAATGTGATTTTTTAATCTATGAAAGAATTGTAACATAGTCATCGATCACAGAATTAATAAACTGCATCATAATGCACAGCGATAATCCCATTTGTGAATATCGTATGAGCATAAATGATTCGCATAAGTCTAAAAACGGAACGGGAGAAAATAAAGAGGAGTACCTGCCAGCTACATTTATCTCCACATGCCTGATGCAAAATATGGACCACCAAGATTAGAGCTGAAATGCGAATGCTCATCCTGAAATTGGATTTTCTCAATGATTTACGGGCTTCCACTTATATCCTCAGTACCGTAAGATACCAGTTATAAACCTTGCCTTTAACATAAGCGCCTGCCGATTCCCTTAGATATAAACTAGTGGATGACAACAATGTGTCTTTTGAACTTCACATCTTCCAACAGAATCCTTGAGGAATTTCTCAAAAATGTAAGCCCTCTACCTTAGAGTGGTGGTTATAAAGTACGTATATAATCTAATGGCTCATTTATAAACAGCCAAGTATACAAATATCGGGAATCTTCAGCAAAAACGCCAACGCATGTTTTTACTCACAGCAACAGAGCTTTTTTCGAAAATCAAGCATTTTCTGCTATAAGTTGCAAAACATTTCACTTTTTTCCATCGCTTGCTTTGTTTCCTAAACTTTTTCAGTCGAGGAAAACAAATATCCTGGTCATGTAAAAGGTGTTAATGCTGCAAATGGCGTATATGAGCAATATGAAAATTTACGGTGTGCCAAAATTTCAGGATCGTAGAGGTCCTGAAAAGTAGGATCGCAGAAATGTTTTATGTAAATTTGCAGGAGAAAATTTCATTCTGATAGCCCAACCTTTGATTTTATTTGTCCCATGTATTTTCCTGCGATTGTTTCAAGTCGAAATTCGCCGAATTTGATGAGCCTAATGTCTGTTAGAGTGTAGCGAGCCTCATATAGTATTCTACATTCGCATATTTACTTCGAAAGAATCTATAAACTTTTATAGTTGGAGGAAAATTTAGACATATTTTGCCTTTATAGAAATTTCATTTTTTATTGACTAGCTTAATGTAATGGTTTTTCAGGATTAACAAACGCAAAACGAAATGCATATGCATTACTTGGAATATTTATTCCTGCATTACTTCAAATATAGTTTTATTTGAACTTTTACCTCTCATTTCGGTTTGAACTGTTTCCTTTTAGAAGCCGCAAAAAAACTGCCTTAGAAAAATTGCCTGCATTAAAAAAGACCTTTTCAAAAATAAATCAGCTAAAAGTTGAAAATATCCAAATTAAAAGCGTAAAAGAAATTCCATCTTCAATGAGCTCACAATTTTTCATTTAGGGATTTTTATGGCGTATGATACTTTGTGACTATAAGCGACGTTTCCAATATTCCACTGAAATAAACGCTGATGTCCAAAGATTTTATAAATCCACAACAATCGTGAATTAGTGGAAAATGATGTACACATAAATGGGTCAACTCTTGTTGCAAAACGAAATTGCAGTCGTCGACGAACGGGTATCTCATCAACGAACCTTCAATAACACCTAAAGTTTTCTACTCTTTGAAAGAACTTTCTCCACATTACGAAAATATCATTGCACAGTATGATTCACTCATCGGAATTGCACTATATTTATGCATATGAAAGCCACCAACACAATATATCATCAGTTAGTGTGAACTTCGTAAAGCTATAAGTTGAAAATCATTAATGAACTGCAAATTATTATTCATTAATGAACTGCAAATTTCAAACTTCTCTAAGCGTAAGGCAACGATGTTTAGGACCTATTACTAGCGTGAAAGATACAAGCAATGCAACAACACGCACTAAACAAAGCCTACTTCATATTGCACACCAACATTCATCGATTTAATTTCGTAGCGGTTGTCGATCGCCGTTGAGCAATAGAAAGATGCAACAGCATCACTTCAAGACAAACTCACTCACTAAGTCTGCGTGAATTTCAAATACACCCTCTTATTAGACCAAATTTATAAAAAAGTCACATATATGGCGTAAAAACGATGATTCAATGTATTTGTGGGTAATGAGGCTATGGATACAATACAACAGTTACATAAGAGGATCGATCTCGATGTAACTAATCGATCGATTTAAATCAAAAACTCTGCGAAATAGGAGAATGTCTTCTTCTTCGTAATTTAATCGAATTCAAAAAACTAAGTAACTGTCTTAATCGGAGTCGGAATTGCTCGCCCGCTCCTAAATTTTCCTACAAACTATTCACCCTATTAGAGTATACTAATTAATTTATTATGTCTTTAAAAAATACTTGCGAAATTATATGAATTAAAATTCACGTATATTATTATACAAAAATATTTCATGCTGTATGCTATCATTCTAATTTATGGTATAATAATTCGAGTAAAAATGACTATATGGTAGAAACAATCTTAATTTATATAGTTCCATCGGAAGGGTAATTTCATTTCAACTCTCACGCTGAATTATTAAATTTTAAGCGACCTTACAAATACTTGCTGTATGCAGATTTCGATCTAATTATTATACATAACTAATCGTTTATGCATCCGTACGCCCTAATTATGTAATAAGCCAATTTACAAGAAATATATCTAATAAATGATATATGACAATTCCTTCCTCTTCCCTCCCTCCCTCTTTATTTGTTCGTCAGGATTTAGAGTGATAATAAAGCGCTACTTTCATAGACTGTGAAAATGTTGAATTTACTCTTCCATAGTTGTAAAAAATGTTGAATTATTTAGAATTTTCAAACGTTTTATACAATTGGGATCGGAGAAAGAAAACAACTAAAATAATCGAGCGTAACTTGGGAAAATGAAAGAACAGCACAATGAGAGTGAGCAAAATCTAAGGCAAACGCATGCTCTAAAGGGATTTTGCTCATCGATCTGATCATTGATACGTGTTTTTTCGCTGCATAAACGATCACTTCAGCGGTTTATTCGCCTATTTATAAGCAGCGGCAAAAGGACAAGAGAACATCAATCATCTCGTTTGCAAAACAGCACGGAAACAGTTGTTTCATCTTCAACTTTCGTTTATTGACCACTAAAACATACCCCTTGCCTCTCATTTTATCATTATCTTAATTAAGATGCCAATTTTTCTTTTAATGCAGTTGTCTCATCTTGAATTTATTTTTATTTTTGCGAAATATTCGAGCAGATGTTGCCTCCATAGCCATCAACATCCAATATAGCACACTGTAAATTCAACGAACTTTGGATCGGCGGTTATTCAGTAATGTTGAATTTGCTCAGCAACAGTGGAAATGGAGGATAATAAATAAAAGCGAGGGTGGGGAGATGATCTCATTCACTGACACTGCTGAAGTTTTATCAGATTTTTCAATGTCTAGACAACTAGTTGTGATGCGAATTTAGATGGAAAAACGCACTTCGCGGTTTCCATGCAAACCTGATGCATTCTTCTTTCCTTTTGCAATCTGATGCATTCTCCTTCCATGCACGTTATATATATATATATATATATATATATATATATATATATAACGTGCATGGAAGGAGAATGCATCTACCAGAGGTCTATTGTATGTATATATATATATACATACAATAGACCTCTGGTAGAAATTCCCAATCATGCTGATAGAAGATGTGTTCCCGGTGTAGGAGGAAGGGGAGCGGAGCAGTCGATAGCTCCCAGGTATAAGCAATCCACACAGTGCGGTGGTGATTATCGTACCACATTATCCGCAGTAATGTGTGCAACTGATTCAATGAATTCATTTGTATGTCTAATCCACGAATCGATTATACAAATTAATTTCCTTCTGAATCTACTTGGTGTTGCTCTCATCTTTGGTGATCGGTGTTTCCACCGTTTTGCGTTCAGAAAATTTTTCATATAATACACTGAATATTTATCAAATATTTATCAACTCGTAGTTTGACTCAATTGATGATTCTGAGCACATTTCAAGGAACAAAATCGTTTCTGTTGATGTTCGACAAACTGACCAACGCGTTGCTCGAGAATACCACATTCAGCACATAAAGCGAAACCCAATCGTTTCTTATCCTCGATGAACCGATCGCCGAAGATCACCGCCGACCCTTGTGGTCGCCAATACTTTAATATATGTCGATCAAAATCGAGTAACACCCAAGTCCGATTTCCTAAAACAACATGTGAAGCTACCGCAACCTTTAAAATATACACCCTCCGCTATACGTTACAAGCAGAAAAATTTAGATACGAATGAATGTGATATTTCAGAAACAAGTTCTTGTAGACCATGCTGAAACAAGCAACTGAAACCTATTCATTTATAGAAACGGTGAATTTGCAGAGATATAAAAATACCTTCGAAAAAGTGCTGAAAAAGGACGACTCGTTCATCGGGTTGCCATTCAGGATCCTCTTGAAAGCGAATACCTTTACGCTTCTTTGTTTCCATTAACCATCTTCGTTGAAGCAACGAAAAAATATTCATGAATGTCACATAGGCGAATTTTTGTGCGTTTGCAATTCGATATGTCGCCGCATTTGATTGGCCGAAAACTCTGCAAGTGAAATGATGCGGTGGTTATTGTTTGCATTTAGAGAGCGAATTGCATATCTCAGCTTACTTTGTTTGCATCGGCTGCAAAACGGGCATCAACGTCGATAGACGACGCTAATTTTTAATAGTGCGTTTATTTGAGGGGAGCTTCCAAGAGAATTGCAACAATATATTTCGTTTGCGGATTTTTTTTTTGCAACTTCTTCGCTTCAACATATGAATTCACGAACGCTCAACAAATAACGAAGTAATGAGAATGAAATATTCGTATTTCAAGCGAATTTCAAGCAAGTATTTCAAGTGTAGAGATTTCATGGAGTTTTTTATAAAATGCTCATTGAAAGGTTTTAAAGGTGCTCGAAAAGTTAGCGCATATCTGTCGAAGTTAATTACTCGAGTTCCAGTGGTTTACAAGTTGAAAACATTCCATAAAAGAAAGGTAAAATCATACAGACGCACAGGTAATGTCACAATAATGCATTTCAACGGTGCAAATCTCCAGAAAAAGAACACATAAAGAGGAGAGAATCTTTTGGAAATTGCATCTTTATTTTCTAACAAATACTTCCAACCTGAAATCAGGTTTCTATAAAATGCGTCATTTGTGTCATAAAACTAACGCCCCTTCAAATAAATGGCCCTTAAAATTTCTCCTCTAGCAAGCGATATACTCAATAGTTAAGCATTACAAATTAAACGTCTATGAGAATAAAATCTAAGCAACTGCATAGTTCGATGAATAGAAAAGATTGTGTAATCCCACTTTTCAAAAATTCCAATATTTTTGGGAGTCCTTATTCATCTTACTGAGATAAATTTAAGAGAAGAGAATCGTTTATAACCTTTCAAATGGTACTTTAGTGGCACTATCCATGAAAGGATTTCGTTGAAGATCGCCTCTATCAAGTCGTTCAAGAACTTCCATCAAATCTTCCACATTTACAACTATTTCGAGATCGGATAAAAACTGAAAAAATTCGGTTAACGTACTTGAAAAAAAAAAACATTTAAAGAGTTGCAAAGCATTAGCAATACCAGGACTTCAAGACGTTACCGATTAACGGTTAACTTCTAGCGCCGAAAAGAAAAGAGGCGCTGAAAACATCTTTCTGGTGCATATTTGGTACGGAAAGATAAGAAGGCATGCTTGAAAACGAATGGAAATTTTATACTCTCCAACAAAATATTACCATTTCAACGCTACTTCGAATTGTTTTGATTTCTTGATTCTCTAATGTGCTATAATCGAATTTAACCTCTACTGATTTGCACATTTTGCATAATCATTGACATTTCAAGCCTATTTAACAATTTTAAAAAAATGCATACTTGTGATAGAGCCACTACCATGTGCCATACTTTTGTAACCTCTTTCAGATGAGAACTAAATTCATAAATTATCAATAGGAGATAAAATATATTAAATAATATCCTAATATTTCACCTGAATCAACGAAATATGCAAAAACTTTCAAGGGTGATTCATTACTTTAAGGCGCGATAAAGTATAAAGTGAAAGAACCCAGCCACATATAAAATCCAAATAAAATTTCCTATATTTTTATGGTCTATGATTGGTTTCCATATTTATCGCTCAAAGAAACATATAATATTTCAATGTTTCATCATATAAATCAAAGGTTTTCACTTGAGCTTTAGTGATTTTTGTAATACAGCTAATAAAGAAATCTACAAACAAACAAAATTATATACACTCAAAAATAGATAAGATATAATCATAATATGCCTCCAAGAGCAATAATAATAAATCCTGAGAAGCGAATGTGGAGAAAGCATTAAGTTGCAAAAATCCATGGGAAAAATTTCGTTGCAAACAAACGAAAAAAGAATTATAGAAAATAAAGAAAAATGTTGCAAATATATTTTCACCCGATATCAGTTTTTCTAAGGAAATTGATTGAATACAATTTTAGCAAAAGATTATTTTGTTTTCCGACAAATTAATCACGTTTAATTTTTCAAAGAAAACTTCATCCGGACAATCATCTTTCGCAATTCTCATTTATTTTCCATTATTTCTCCAGTCTTGCAAAGAAAAAGAACTCATAATAAGTAGACAGATAATAAAGAAGTAGATAAAAGTAGATAAAAAGTAGATAAAGATGAATGTAGATAAAAGTAGATAAAAATGAATGTAGATAAAAAGCAGATAAAATGAATGTAGATAAAAAGTAGATAAAAAATAAATGAATAAATGATAGATAACAAATAAATAATCATAGATAATAAATAAATGAATAAAATTTCGACTACAATTTAAGCACTCTATCGATAATAAATAATAATTATCGTACTTAACTAATTTTTGCAAACTTACAACTTTTACAGTTATATTTGTTGAAGTTTCTTCAAATTATTTAGCAAGTAAATTTCAACTTTCTGAAATCATTTAAAACAACATTCTCTTAAAACTTATTTTCTAAGAAAAAACACCATAAATCGTAGGAAATTGGTGCAATTTTTGAGGAACAATAAGCTGAATATTGCTTAATTGACATCTCTTCTTTTTGTTGTATTAGTAAAATAGTAAAAAAATATTAACGCTACAGTAAAATATTAACGAACTCAAATATATACTCAATGAAAGTGATAAATAAGACGTGCGATGGATGATAAATGATATCTCGAAATATTGCAATGTGACGCGATTTCTTTCGACGCAAACCTTTTCTAAACAATGCAAGGAATTTAAATAAAGAACTTTCATTATCCTACTACTTTTCAAATTAACTGTATAATCGTATGAAATTAATTTTATACTTTTCCTATTCTTTTATTTTTCTGTTAGTTGCAAAAGGTGTTTGCTAATTTTGCCCACCGAAAACATCGACAACAAAAGAAAGACTAGAATCTAGCGACGAAGCAATTTATGAACGGCCAATAAATAGAATAAAATGAATTGCATTACATTAAAGTGAATAGACGCGAATACGGGAAACATTTGAAAGTACGAAGCAACTTTTTCCTCCGATAGGCAATGATCTATCCTATATGTTTTCGCCATTTACTGCCTGATAGGTGGTAAATGCTTTTGTTGTATCGCCGAATCTTTTTACTGTTTTCTAACGGTTTTATTTTCTATGCACATTACGGCATCATTTCTGGTAATGCAATGCAGAGTCTAAAAAAATGAAAAACGTAGCTTCAGAGCTAAAAATTCTGGAAACGAAGCATCTATTCCATCCATAGAGTATTATTTATGCTAATGAATGTTGAAATATTTTAAGAAACCCTGAAAAAAAAAAAACTTTTCGGTGAAATGAATTTCATATATATGGACAATTGACCATAACTGAAGTAATAAGGACATTATAGGACAGTATATACGAATAAGTGACGTTCATCTATTCTAATATATTATCACATCGTTTTTAATCTTATTTTAATGTTCGAAGATGAAAAAACATATAAAAATCTATAAGCATTTCATGAGAAATCCTTACAATACACCTGTAATATTAAATATCACCCTTGACGGATTCAAATATGAAACTGGCATATAGAGAGAACGCTGAAATAATCCTAATCAAAATATTTAAATATTTCGAATATTTCACACTTCATAAGCAAAAAAGAAAAGAAACTAAATAACTTACTAATTCTACAAGATGAAATTAGAAATTAAACTAAATTTTGCAAAATATACTCCAACAAAAAGAGAATCCCACACATCGTTCCAAAGGAGAACAAATCGGCGATAATGATTCTTACAAGGAAAATATTCGGCATTTAACCTTTGTCGAATCGTCCCCACACCTCGACCGTCAAAATTCTATTTTCAAACCTCTCTCTCTAACCTCTAGTTTTGGTATTTAAACAGTTGCAAACCTCTGGGAAAAACTCCTGATTCTAGGGATTTTAATCTTTGTATTTGTTGAACTTCAGATAGTTCTTGACTAGAAAATATTTCTGTATATATGATAACGTCAGCAGAATGAATTTTTCCACGTTCTTACAATTTTACATGCAACTGTTTCCAAGTTTCGACGTTTAACCTCGAAATATTACTCAACGTTGTGATGCTGGACATTTGACTGTTCATTTTTATTTTGTTTTTTCACTTCCACATTCTCCAAATAAACAACATTAACGCGTTTATCGATGGCTCTACATCAAACACCTGGAAATCCGGTTTCCCAGGTATGTCACTTTGTCATTGTTTTTAGCTATTTCAGCCTCTTTTAGATGATGCTATTAACGAGAATATTTATCAGAAATACAAATAAAACACGTCGAATAAATAAAAGCAAAGCAAAACATCACTCAAATAAAAAAAATTCACTTTGCAATATATGTAGATAAATGGAAAAATGAACTAGAAAAGCGGCGGAAAAATTTGCAATGAACTACACTAAAGAATGCGAAAAAAAGTCCTCGAAAAACTGGAAAATTCAGACTATTTTACGTTCTCCCTCGTTTTCCTGTATAAATGAACGTCATTGAAATTATTTTAGCGATTCTTTGCAACTTTAAAGGAATTATTCTCAATGACAATTGAAAAGTGATGGATATTCGATGAATTCAATGAATCGTTAATGGTGAATTCATTTTTAACTGGAAAAATTGACCGCTAAAATAAAGAACTGAAATTATTAACATAATAAACGATTATTTCGACAACATTTTATCATAAACGGTATCTTTTCGTTTGATAGATGAAAATAACCTCTCATCAACAGTTGCTAGCAAAACCTATTATCGACGTTCGTTGATATATGCTATGAAAATTTATTTCACTTAGAAAAACGCGGCAACGATTATTCAGATAAGTGAAATTGAAGGTTCATTAAGATGCAGCCGATCGTCTGATTCGAAATATTACCCTAATAAATTACACCCGCTTTCTCTCTTATTTTCCATCACCTCCTATTCTCCTCGGGCCTTCCTCTCCACCCAACCCGTCTGAATCCTAAAAAAAAGTCAAACAGATAAAATTAGGATCTCCTTAAGTGATCAAACTCGGCAAATGCTCTGTATCAATTTTTTGTTATTTTTCCCAATTCCCTCTTTTTTTACATTTTACCGTTTTAAATTATAATCTACTCTAATTATAGTTGCAATCCATTTAGGCGATCAGCTGCTTCTTAATGAATCCTCAATTTCACGTATCCGAATAATCGTTATCTCGTTCTCTAACTCAAGCAACTCAATGAAATAATATTTCTAAATAATTCTCATAATGAATATTAATAATTCAAAGAAAAATAAAATCATAATATCAAAAAGATAAGGAAAATTCCTCTAAAAAAGCGATTTTTTTAAAGCATTCAAATGATGGAAAATGATTAAAAACTCTAAAAACTATCTTTTTTTTGGACGACCAAAGAATATAATTTCAATTTATGCCATAATAAGAACTTCTATACTCGAAATGATTAAGAATAGAATTTTAGAGTTGACTTTGTCACGACAAAATGAAAGAGATACGAAATGCGATAGCTTGCGAATAAAGGAATTGAAAGGAATGGGGGGCAACGGGAAGAAAAGGAGTGGAGGTAAGGGAGATAAAAGTGGGGAGGGCATAAGAAGGATGTGGAGTAGTAAATGACGTACTAACTGAATGATGAGTGTGCACAAATCAAATCAGCTGATCGGTTTCAATGCACAAGAACGAATCGCCTTCATCAGATGTTCTCTTATCAGTAAATCCCAACGGTCTGAGCACAGATCAGCCGTCTCAACCGTTCAAATTTTCAATAAATTTCCTTACCCGATTGGAACATCGAACAACAATTTTCCTTTAATTAATTCGATAGATGAAAAAAAACTCTGTTTTTCCACAAACTATAAATATCTCATAAATATCGATAATGAAATTCATCAACTCTTAGGGGAAATTTTTCGAAAACTATGGAAAGAATTAATATTTCAATGATATTATAAGTGTTAAAATTATTTTCCAATGACATAATTAAAGTTTGGAATTCATTTTCATTGAAAATAACGATAAAAATATTATATTTATCTAAATAATTAAATATTCATAAAGATTAATTCTCCCCACAAGGATGAATAACGTTGAAGTAAGATATGGAAATTGAAAAGAATTATGAATGATTTCCAAAATTAATCGTTTCATTTTGACGGACGCCTTTTTTCTCCACTTTGAAAGCATTACGAAACCTTCATTTAATGAAGCTATACTTCTTTCTTCAGTCCTGAATTACTGCTAATGAGAAATACGACTTCATTTTGAAGAGATGATCTCGTTGAACATGCAATCTACTCCTCTCCACCCCCTCCCCTCCACCCCTAAATCTTCCTCTTATGGAAAATCCATAAAATTCCACTAAAACTTTAAGTGGAATGTTTTTGAAGCAACCGCATGTATGCAATTTATTGAAAGAAAAAATCTCCTCTCGAAAGAATTCTTTAACGTTTTTTAAGGAATATATTAAAATAAACTGAAAATATTGGATAGCAATGTGACTATTTTGTTCAAATTGCAAATAAAAGAAAGAAGATTTCGATTTTGGAATTCTCTTGCTAAAGCACATCGTAAATTTATGAAACCTGTTGTGCAACTTCGACCTGCGACTCCACAATATTCTGATGAATCATAACGAATGCATCATCCAATAGAAATTGCATATCGTCTTCATTTTGAAAGTAGTTAATCACGTATCCACGTACGGATATCACTAATCGTGACCACCATAAACGGGATAATTTCTCCGACATCTGCAAAAAAAGAACATCAGGTTATCTGCAATAGACTTGAAATTATTCAATTTATATGTAGAAAACACCGATAAAGTTTCCGTTTAAAGATCACACCTGGAAATATCGTAAAAGCCTGGAAGTGAAGCTCATTATCGACAGATTATTGATATTCATTCGGAAACTTTGAACGCTGATTTATAATAAATGAGCTCTCGCAATGAGCTGAGGAAAAATAACTACTAAGATTTGGATTTTTTTCTTGAACAAATTAAATGACAACTAAAATGACATCTACTGAAGTAATCGAATAAAATAATTCAATTATTTACCATAATTAATGTCAGGATCGGGAGAGTTTATCATAAGAAATGAAGTTGAGTGTATGTTGATAATTCCCCTAACCAGTTCATTGCAAAACAACACCGATTGCGTTTAAAGAGGAATGTGATTTTATTGCGCACATAATGTGGCATCGTGTAACGTAGAAATCGAGTTTATTTCGAATATACTCATCTCACAATTCAGTAATATTAGAAAAATATCGAATGCAAACGACCTCAGGACAAGTGGGCACTACGTATGATTCCACTTGGCTTGGTCCAACCTTAAGCGCACGATGCTTTGAGTGAACATTAAATGCGACACAGCAAAAAGTTTTCTGAATATAATTATTATATAAATTCCCGAAATTAATTTCCAAAAAAAGTAATGCAGCTGAGGAGGATCTACAGGCATCTATAAAATCGGAAAATTTGTTACATCGTGCTGCATGAGAACATAAGATACGATGAATGTGATACAAGAGTTACAAATCATATTTTAAATGTGCTTCGTTCACATTGCAAAATTGGAAATTTTATATTGAATATTTGTAAGCTTTATAGATCTCAGTCATGTGCCATATTATGCAAAAACCTACTCAGATACGACACTACTCGAAAGCTACTCATATATTGGTACCACTCAGAAATCAGAGAGGAATGCGGTACTACTCGAAAGCCACTCATATATTAGTACCACTCAGAAATCAGAATCGAATGCTGTATTTGATCTCCATCGAGAACTAAAGTGAAAGAAATATTGAATGGCGCCTTGCGCAATTGTATGTTATATTCATAAAGTGTCCTTGAACGAATCATAACTATCACTCAATGCCGAGTGAGTGGCACACAATCACCGATCATAATCTTTATGACGTTAAGTACCCTACACTTAAATGCATCTCACATGTCATTATTCAAAAATCGCAATAATCAAATTCAGAATCCAGAACCATATGAATATAAATAAACCTTAAGTTTATGGATTAATGGATGCCACCCACAAAGCTATCTGATTTCTGAGCAATTCAACAACAACAACGACAAGAGATAGCCAGTAAATCGAAATTCAAATAAACTCCTCTGTATTTCAAAGAAAATAATCAGCATAGAAATAAGATCATTCAAGGTTAAATTTTATTGCTCATAATTAAACTGAAATATATTTCTAAATATTTCAAAAAAGGGTCATAAAACAACAGGACTTCCCCACTATCGATGAAACTTGCTAATCCCACTCTATTGAAATAAATAATTCCCAATATTGGCGATAATTTCAAAGCTGTTCAAACTTAGGCATCTTTAAATGAACGCATAGTTGGCAATGGAAATCAAATTTCCGCCTAAATAAACTCTTATTGGATGCAGCCAAATTCCAACCGCTCTCATAGGAATACCTTTACTGATCACCTCAGTAGGCGTTGATCTGAAAATGATGACATTTTATTAATTCTCTGCCAAGAAAGTCATGAATATAGGCACAAATGTCTGTTTCCCGACTTAATTGCTTGCATGTATACGATTATTGCTTTGCTAGTGAATTTGCGCAATTCGAACGAATAAATTAAACGAATAGCAACACACCTGAATGAAGTCCTCATGCGAAAATTCAATGCGTTTCTCGGGTAGCTCGAGACGACTATGTTTCGGGAAAAGCTCAGAATCTTCCATACAAATCGGTAGCACCATATTCTGGAATTCACCGACGCGTTCAACTGCCGCGTACGTATCGACGTTTATACACAAATACGCATGTGTGTCAGCCGGGTGCACTGTGATGCGCCTTTCCCACCCGAAAACGAATCATCACCATAAACCCCGCCCCAATTTGTGCAACGCCCAATATTTCTTCGTCCCGCGCTTTGTCAATCGCTCCGCCGCAAAATTGTTGCATAAACAACGACTCGTGAATGATGAAAGTAATCTTAAGTGGGTTCCAATATTCAAAGTAATCTTGAGTGGGCTCCAATATTCATCCACCTCCTCTTCCCATCTCCCCATCGTTCCGCCAAGTGGACTTTCCTCATCTCGATCAATGCCACTAAAATCGTTCTTTGCATAACGCAAGTTAAATTCGATCATCAACCTCTAATGGTTCAACATCATGAGACCAATCTGATGCGTTGACTTTTAAAATTGAAGAATACGAAATTATATTACTGAAAGAAAAAGCCCATCCGTAAGGTACCTTGCTTGCAAAAACCCATCTCCATAAGATAGCAGCTGTGGTCAAAATTGCAAAGAGTGGAAAGATTTTCGAGAGCAGTGACGAGTTCGTCGAGATTCATCAGCGTTCGACCCATCTACCTTACTCATAGTCATGGACTCAGGAGAATCCAAGGCCACAGTCAAGATGACCGTCTTATGTGACTCTGCTATGGATTTAAGAGTTCATGGTTCTAGTTACACCTAATTGAAATTTCCTACTCTCATGCATACCCATGCGTTCAATCATCGCTTTAGCCTTGGATATTTTAGCGCAGAAGTACTGATTTAATAATCTACAATGAAGGCAAGTGCTCTTCGTTTCTTCTCCTCCATCCCTCCCCTCCAGATTAATTTAGCGTTTTGTCAGCAAAATGTTCTCATTTCCCCACGCGGACAAATGCGCCACCAATGCTTTAGCAATACGCAAGCAACAGATTGATAGTTGCACAAGCTTCTTACAGTGGAGATATATTCGCTTACCTTTATATGTTCTGTTTACCTACTACATCATTGCTTATAGGACCTTAAACGTGGTTTCAATATTCGAATGCATTCTCAAATTTCTAAGCACCGTTCATTTACTTCTTCAATGCGCTTCATTGTTTTGCAATATATGTGATCTACCACCTTCCGGAAAGCACATCTGTTGTGTCATCTATACGGAATATCGAAGCTAATCATCAAAAGCACCGAGACTTTGATGACGGAATCATAACGTTTCTTCATATCGAACTTATAAAGCCATTCGTTCCCATTGTAATTTTTTATAATACTTTCATTGCAATTTCATAGCACATTCATTGTTGTGTTTCCTATGGGATATTCGCCTCCTATTCCTTCATCTCTTCCATATTCCGTTTATATTCCGTTGTGTAAATATCCGATTCTATCATATATCCGATCGCCACTGCAGTTCAAAATATGAATATCTGCTCCATATGTTTCACCTTAGATCTGTTTCTTTATCCATTATTTATCGGACATATTTGATTCCATCCCACATTTGGGTATCATCTCGTTATCTCTTTCGTTCGTTTTCGTACATTTTTGTCGTTTGTGTTTCACAATTTCTAACCTATCAAGCTTTTTACTCAAATTAAAAGCAACCTGTTGGCTCTTTAAGAGTAAAAAGAAGACGTTTTGCTAATATATGTTCGAGTTTTCGTCCCTTTTTGTGATATTTGTAGGTCTCCGTTGGCTTTCTCTCACCGTTTCCCTTCGATTTTTCACTGTCGCAATGTCATTGCTTCAGAGATAATGAGCCTATAATAATAACATTAAGGCGAAAATCCCAAATTAATAGGTGCTTTTAAAGAGGACGCAAAACGAAAATTCCATGCTGATAGTTTTTTATGAAGAAGACGAAAGTGGGAAACCTCACGTTGTGAGGCTCTCATGAATAAAACGCGGAAAAAAATTTCTAGACTGAGGTTTCTATCAAAGAAACGCAAGAGGGAACTCGTAGACTGAGCTGCTCATAAAAACATCTCGATGGGGCCACACTCTCATCTTCGTATTCGTCGCCTTCTCTGCTCTGATAATTATTCATCTTCTACCCCTATCGTTGAAGAATATTGCTTAGATTCGATAGCAGTTAATTTCTTAGTGTTAAAATTCGCCCACTACCTTCTGCATCCAGTAGACTATACCTAGCGCTCTTCCCAAACGTAGACATTAAAAACTCTCGTAAGAATAAACATTGCGCTAAATTGTACCTCATGTTTCCATAAAATACCTACGGCGCATATGTCCTCCAACAAAATTACTAATCCAATTTACTTCTCATAACGAAATCGTTTGCTTTCGGGTACCGTTTCGGGAAGTTACCACTTTTGAGTATTGGCATCAGTTGCGAACAATTCGCTGTATCTTTACCACTGGTAACGTTTCGGTTTGCTGCCTGGCAAAGAAATAAACAAAAAACGGAGATCAAACTAAGCTAAATCCTATTGGGAAGAATTCAACTTACCAAAAACCTATTTGAAGAAATTAAACTTATCTAAAATCTATACGATATTATGACTGTAGGGCATTCAGGATATAATTTTCCCTCTGTTAAGGATTTTGTTGCTCATAGCTTAATTATCTCTTTCAAATGAGAGACGTTTATTTTTCTTAGAATTTCTCTTCTTTTTTGTAGAATAAAATGAAATAAACATATTGCATTATGGTTTTCTTTTCAATGAAATTTTCCACCATTGAGAAGTCGGTGAGTGGAAAATATATAAAACAATAAACTCATCTGAATGCGTCTTCAGAAATGCGAGAAGAAAATGACATACTCAATGAAAGAGATTCTCCTCCGAAGAGCGTATCGGCTTTAGCGATGCGACGACCATCAACGGCTAATCGAATGAATCTGTTAAATTCAATCCCCATACTCACAACGGCAAACATCGAACGATGAAGAGAAAGTGGAGAGAATAACTCATTTAAAAAAGAATTACTGAGAAATTGCGCAAAAAAGCGATAAAATTCATCATATATAGGCGAGTTAAGTACTGGCAAACTATTTGTTTGTTAAAGCTACACATGCATTATTGAGAAACTCACCGAAGCGTTGATTTCCTATCCGAAATTACCGCTTATTAAATATTGTAGAGGTGAAACACTGATGCGCATATGTCCGCTCACACACAAAGCGCTGAAATGATGCAGGTATTTTTGTCCACGTGAGAACATATGAGCCTAATAATAAAGATGCATAACACTAACAAAGGCGCATTTACTTAAGAAATAATATTCAATTGTTTTGTCTACTTCATTAAGCATTTCTATCTGATGACAAATTATATATGCTTTAGCAATTGCTGATAACTTAGGCATTTAAGGTTCCCGAGTGAAACAACGATCCCAATTTATGAGAGTTTTTTTCGGTCATAAATCAAATCTACGGCAGATGATTGGAAGAGATTACTCCAGAACTTTTCTCATAGATATGACTTCAACAAAGCAATTTAATATTATCCTAAATTGTGCTCAATATAGGCCTCAACGACAAGATAACTGAAATTTAAAAATATCCATGATCGCCCACTTCACTAAAATATCTTTAAGAAATTGGAAAGAACACTTCGAGAATTATTGCAAAACTAACAAGGAGTATATTTTGTGTAATTCCCCACTAATATTTCGTGGACTTAGTGCTCGAAGATCGTTGAAATTTCTTCTCAAATTTTATTCGCAAATAACTTTACATTTAATGAGATTCGCATTGCATTCCACAAAAGAGCCGCTTCAGATCGATGGAAACAATAATTGCGATAACTCGACTTTTACTTTTATTGTCGTTCTCAGTAGTAGTAAGTTCCTCAGCCGTAATAGAGAACTTGATATGTCGACAATTTTAGGTAATTTGTGTGCACTTTGGCGGGAGCTCCCTGGAGAATATTTAGCCAGAACATTGCGGAAAGAAGGGAATGGGACGGGGATGAATGGAAGAGGAAGGGGACGGCTACTCCTTGAAATCACCACACCACTTGTCACAAGCACTTCACCTTGATTAAATCGACTATGTTACTATAATAGATGATTTGGTTTTTTCGATCATCAAAGAAATACTTCAAATATCGGCCGCATCAATGATTATTTAGTAACGGTCGATTTACATTGAAAATTCAACCGTTAGAAGACATTTTTCAAATAATCAGTACAAATATATTAAATCAACGGTTCGGCTCAGATCATTATGAAGAATGTGGAATAAAATAACGAAGGAAAAGGTAATTTAAACGGTAAATGACCGCTTTACATTCAAGTAACGTAGAAATTATCGATAAATCAAGTAATTCTCAAAGATAACGAATAATCCCATTAATTAAATAAATGAGAAAGAAGTAAATAAGTCTTTTTCTCATCGTCGGCAATAATGACTAATCGAAAATGAGTACTTAAATTAAAATGACTTCCCTAGGCTATGTAAATGGAAAAATGAACAATTGTAAAATAATAGTATCAGTACTTAGTAACAAAAAGAACTTTCTGCATTAAAAATTTAGTTTAAACTCATAAAAGTACACAGAATGAATCTGTTGCATCCTAAGGAAAGCACATCTCATATGTCGGTGGCTAATGTAGGTTTTTAAAAATGCAGAATAACTTGAAAATATTAACGCTGAGAAGTTAACAGCATAACTGCGACGAGCGAAGTAAGGAGGGTTCGTGGTTTATGTTTCTCGTCCACTACCTCCCTCCTCTCCCCTTCCTGTTGACCCATACCCCTGCATATACGTAAAAATCTGGCCATAGGAAAAAGTTTACTCAATGGTTAAATATATGAGGAAGTAATAAAAAATATTAGACGTTTGCATTAAAAATTCACTAAAGAACACAAATAGAGTTAAGAATGGAATATTCGGCACTCATCTTAAGCAAGAGAGATAGATAGGGGACCTTTTTATACAGATTAAAATAAAACGAGAAATAAATTTCCACAAGATCGCCAACGCTCACAAAAATAAACACAATACAGATCTATTCAATCACTTTATAAACAATCCAAACTACCACCAAAATATCCCTCTACTTCACTATCGACGATGATTAAATCAGCGGATTTTGTCCTTAGCGGCTTTTTCATATTTCTCAGCAACGTTTTTGCTATGAGGAAAACAGCGCTATTTGCAAAGGAAGCAATTAACACTGCAATTGCTTTTATTGTTATCTTTTGAGAAAATAAAATTCACAATCATATCGATCAAATATAAAAATGAAATATTAGTCGATAATTCAATTTCTCATAATCATTTCATGGAAGAAATTATTGAATTTCGAGCGGTAGAAGAAATTCATACAAAAAAAAAGAATACATATCCACAGCAAGGATTGAATCCATCTATTATCAAGGATTAAATATAGCAGAAATTATTGCTATGAGAAATTTCTTCATTAAACAATTCCACTATCAATCGAAAGGAAGTGCATGATTGCAATCGAAGAAATGAGAGAGCGGATTAATAGGTGAAGTAAAAGATACAAGCGTGAACAAGATCGAATGAAACAATGACCTCAACTAGACAAGTTTTACTTTTATTTTCTTTTAGCTTCTATTGACTAAGTAGACTTATCATAATCCTATCACTGAAATAAGTTAAATTTCTTTAATTCTACATTAATTTTCGCAAAAAAAAAGACCCCACCTCATTTGACTGGGAATTCTTGCATGAAAATGGAAACATAAAATGCACAGAGGCAGTGGAAACGGAATGAAGAATCCATATAACACAGTTAATTGCAGAGAGCTATCCGCGTGTAATCGTAGCGAGAATGGTTTCGAATTCCCTATGCGTAATCTCATAGTCGAATTCCAAAGCATCTCGAGTGATCCCAAATTATGTGTCAGATGCAAATCTGCAATTTTTCAGCAACCAATATTAACCTTTTTATATATTATCAAATTACGCAATACTATAAAATAATATAACAGATCTATGTCAGCATAGAAATTTCACATATTTAACACAATAAAATTTCATAAATAAAAGGAGCGAACTCTTCAAAATAAGAAAGGAATATATGCATAGTTTGAATGACAGTTTAAATACACCTCCACTTCTTTGCGAAAGTGCCAGTTCATCAAGTACAGTTGAGAACACCCTAAGTGATAGAGCAATTCCTATGAATTACCGGTTGAAGAATGCGAAGCGAGTGATAACCTGAAATTCAACAACACCCCGTCCCAGCCCTCCCTCAATCTCCCCCTTCTACTGAGTAAACAAATGTCTCAGGCTCTCAACTGCAATACATTAATGAAGAACTGCGAGGCGTCGAATGAATATCATTAACAGGACACAATAAGAGGCTGGATAAAGCAACAATACAGATTCTAAGTAAACTCACCAATAGAAATCCATCTCTCAACTACAGTCCTCCATAGGTTATTTATAAAATAGACCTCGCTCAAATATTGCTGCGCTCTTCCAGAAAAAAAAACATAATCCTGTGCAGCTATAGCAGCATTCTTCTACAATAATATCATGAATTGCTCAGAAAGTTCTTAAACATAGAGAAATTCGCACATTCCCATTTAACAAAGCAACTGTTGATTAGCAAGGCAAAACGATACGCTTTTTTGACTCAACATTCAATCTAAAACTGTCCTTTTATTCATAATTATCGACAATTCCTCAATTTATGAAAAGAAAGCCAACCTCAAACTTATCGAAATGAACGCTTTAATGAAATTACCTGAGAACAAAACAGAATATACAGCGTTAAAATGAATTAAGTCTTCCAATTTTTTCATAACCTCCAATACTGACCACTATTATATTTGCAAAGCAAAACACAATCAACACAAAAACATCTGCGTTATAGGCCAATTTTTTTTTCCTTATAAGAGACCTAAAAACCCATATATGGCGCAAAACTCTCCACAGTTGTGTACTATAAGAAGAAATCAATCATGTAAAACCAAGACAAATCAACCAACAAAACAATAAATATGCTTTCAATTCATAATGATTATGTCCAGAAGAAAATTACCAACTAATAATTTACGATCCGTTATATTTAGGAACGATTCGAGAAACCGTTTTGTACAAGTATTTCACGTGCGATATTACAAATATGCCGAAATCGATCAGGACCCAAATGAATACCGCCATACCAACGTGTCACAATAACGATTACATTCTTTGCTTTCATTAACTCCAATAAATGCAATAATTTGGCGCCCGCACCAGTCTCACCGTCATCCTGAAAAATTAACACTTGAAATTAAGATTTGATTGGCTTCTGCATTCATGTCTTCAAAGAGAAAAGTTTTAAATTAAAGCTTAAAACCTCAAATACTTATAACTCTAACGTAGAAAAAAGTTTCATTTTTGAGCTCTAAAATACAACTTTAATCAGCTAAATCCAAATTTGGAACCATTAAATTAATTATTGGATGATCCTCAGGCCGTTATATCGGCCTGAAAAACATCCAACAACTGCGGTAGTGGACGGGACCGATACTACCTTTTCCTCTCAACTATTTCTTGAAATTAAACATTACAACGAGGAGAATATTTGATCCCAATAGGGTAAAGAATTGGTAAGTCTCCGAGGCAACAAGATAGAGTCCCTTGACAAATATGCAAGAGAATGGTTGGCATTCAAAAAAATCTCGACTAAAAACCGCAGCATTCAACTCAACTCTGAAACGATCATCTTATGCTATTCCACGAAACTTAATGGCACTATTGTATGCTATACGGTACGTTCCGAGTTTTTTTCTTCAAGTTACGGTTCAAATCAAACGATTTGCCATATTAGCCGCTCGACAAAAATATATAAACGTATTCACTCATCAACCTCCATTATTGAACGTCGATCTACCTTAAATTAACAAAAACTGCGAAAGAAGGTGGATCTTGGCATATACGTCTGACAGATCGCCTCATTATCTGATCATCCAGAAAGAAAATAAAAGTTTTTCTAGCTATCTTCTACTGCCGATGAAATTCCGCACCATACTTTCAAAATAACAATTCCTCTGTGATGGCTTAACTTGAAAAGCTTTCTATTTCATAAGGCAATATTAAATGAGTGGCAATAAGCGAAGCATTTCAACGTTACCGCATTTTACCATCCGGTGCCTTCAGGAACCTCTTTATTCATCGGGTAGGTGTCCACTGAAATTTAGAACTTCCATAGAAACATATGCAAGACAACAACAACAACAACAAAAAGTTGCTTTTAAAAAGCAGCCTTAAACAATTCCAAAAAGAAATATACCTCACAATCATGTCGCTTTATCAAACGACCACCAATGTTCTCTTCTATCCTCCATGCGTACATATTATGAGTGGCACGAGCAATTTTTCCATTTTCTTTTAGTTTATTCAACACCAACATCACCTATAATATTTCGAACGCTCATAATAAACGAACTTTATTCTTCCGTCATATCAAAAATGAAGTAATAATTTCGAAAATTACCTCTCTAAATTTCATTTACAAAGAAATTCTCTTATTTCCTCTTCAGTAGTGAGTAACTGTTTGATAAGAGGAATTCCTATATGAAGAAGTGCTATTATTATTTTACTTTTACGAATATTCTCTCAACTAACAACGTATAAAGTCCCATGCTAATGCATTTACAGCATTTTAGTTACTTTCTTAATTCACATAAGGAAATTTTATGCATATCTGTTCGTTATTTGTTTCGATAAATTAGTTCAATTAAGCGAGCAATAAAGTGGAACTGAGAAATTCAGCATATATAGTGTCATATAATGTACACTCTAAATAAAAAAGGAAATTCAACGGAAGAAATTAATATACCTCATTTTCAGCAGTTATTAGCGCTACGTGTGCTTGAAATGTGCTCTTTCGATCCTGTAGAATATCGCCACTAATAATTTCGGGTACAATAACATTAACATCATGAATAGCCACATTACTCGATGAAGGTACCTCCTCCATGGAAGTATTTCCCACCTTCAGATTATCGTTTCTTTGTGATAAATAAAGATTAGCACACTCGATCCATTCATATAATATTGGCTGCGCAATATTTCGTAAATAAATCTCCTCCAATTGTGCTGACAGTTCTTTTTTTTCGGCTAATTTCAACGTTGGACCACTTAGCTCAAAATATGGCGGTGAGCTAAAATAATTTATTTTAAATGAATGCAAAGCAATTCCACTAAGCAATCCCATTACGAGGTGGACAAACTAAGCCGGAATAGTAGCAATACAATAAAACGATACCGCGTAAATAAGGGAAAATTTAAGATTCGCTGATCCGTAGCTCGTCGCTGAAAATACTTCATTCATTTAGCTAAGAACTTGGATAATTCTTCTATGGATTCTAGGTGAACGGCTCGGAAAAAAGACCTTTTTCTGAAGTGGTACTAAAGATATCGGAGATTTCCGAGTTCTACAACATCACCGCCTTCAAATGATTCCCAAAAAAAGGATGAAAACACTATTTTTTTAGTGCATCTTTGAGAAAAAAAAGATATTTCAACTTAAATGAGTTGACCGTTGTAACTTTATAGTTTACCTGTCAAGATACTAATTAACTTCAGCGATCACATTTAAATTATAGCTGAAAAGAAGGGGCAGAATAGAAAAGTTCAAACATCTCTGAGCAATAAGATCGTTTAAGAAAACATCAACGATTACGATAAAGACAGTTGAAATAATTAACGACCAACAAATACTTCAGTTTGAAGAAGGTTTCCGCTTTAATTGGATGAAAAATACTATTTGCTGCAAATCCTCATTTAATTAATCAAAGAGCACTCCTACAGAGTGACGGAAGCAACTTTGATTTCGTATCCGACTTCAAATTTCTTCTTCGGCATCTTTATCGTCTCATTAGCAAATCATCATGCTTTCGCTGCTCCTTTTATTTACTTTAACTATTAATCTAGCGTTATGGCATCTTTTTAATATAATTTGTGAAGAATGTGGGAAATTGCCAATACTTCATAACGCTTAGAGATTAGTAGCAAGCTAAAGACAGAGCTCTCATTTAAGGATACACCTTTGGTGTCCTTTCGCCCCTCTTAGACCCCCATCCCCATGTTGATTTGAGCTCGTCAAGAGAGAGTAAAGAAAAGACAAACCATGATGGATAATCGGGAGGCAGATCGATCGTCAATTGTATATCATGCTCGAATTGCACGCTGATACGTGACGCAGATTCGAGATGAATCAAATCCCCAAAGATCGCTTCAATCGATTGGATTTCTTCCAACTGTGCCTCTTTATCGCCCATCCAGTCGCTCTAAAACATACTGCGTTAATAAGAATAATAATAAGAATAAGAATAACAATAATAATTAGGCAATAAAATATTTGGATATTCGACGTAAAAATGAGGACAATTAAGTGCTCCTCTATAAAGGAGGAGGAGGAGGAAGCTGAGAAGAAGTTTTGCAAATATCGTTGCAAAAGAAGTGAATTTTTCGAGATAGTTGATTGTCTGGCGCTTGACGAGGATATAAAATGATAGCAACGAATATCGTTCCAGAAAAAGAAAGAAAACAATCTGCAACAGGTGGGTCAAAGCTTAAAAATAAGATAAAACATCGACGAGGAGGTAAATTCATTTATTCAAATGGATGGAACATCAAACATACCGACCATCACTTTAATATCAAGACTTTCAAGGATAGATGGAATCCTAAGCAAAGCCAAATGCGCCACTTAAAAACGAAATCGAAACCGTCACTCATCGATGGCGTAACTGCCGAGAAACAATGCAAACTCTCTGCGAATAGCGAACCGAGTTGTGCTCATAGCCACATGAAAGTACGCAGAGCCACCGTAATTTGCAGTTCGCGCTAAGCATTCATGTAGGCGCATCGTTGAAACCTCTATACTCGTGATAGAAATCTGCATTTTTGTACGTAGTCATCAAAGAATATCCAATCATGACAGCTTCCAGGACTTCAGCTCAACTCGAGCAAGGAAAGTGTCTTTTCTGGATGTGTCCAACTTCCCTATAAATAATAAATATCTCGTCACAACAACACGTACTCTTTTGCGGCTGTAAATCCAACCCGGTTCGTCGTTCCCGTCAGGATATGCCAATCTTCTCTGCAATTGTGCACAAAACTTCAGGGTTATGCCACGTAATACGTCTTATAATCAACTTCAAAAAGCACGACCCTAATTCCGCATATATCCTGCAAATCATATCATGCAATAGCCTGCAATCTGGCATATTTATATCTGACAAGAAACACAACATGAACTGGAAACAAATCCTTACAACGGTGATGGAGCCGAACTCATAATGAAAGACCCACGTTGGCATCAGTTAAATTCCAACAATTCGTCCAGCGAGGCGGGAGAAGTCTTCATTGTGAGCGGAACCAATTCAAAATGAATTCCAGGGTCACTTTATATTGTTATTCTCTAATTTCAGTGGGAAATATTTCTATTTTAACTGCAAATTATTATAAAATAGAACCCATACATGGGAATTTGATTATTTAGAAAGCAACGAAGAGAATCATATGGAATGATCCCTTATCAGTGATTCGATAAAAATTCTGGAAACATAAATCAAACGATTCGAGGATAGAGTTCCTCTTCCAAAGGGACGTCGTTTGAGAGGATCTAAAAAATATTACGGATAATATCGACTTGTCCAGAAACCATCGTTCATAAGCAAATACACCGGAGAATTCCCTTAGTAGAATTATTTTTTGCTCCCATTGGTACTTGTCCGAAAAACATCTGTGGCTGAGGAATTTATTAATATCTTATCACGTCTTATGAACTGAAAGGATCGAAGGGAATTCGATTTATCCAACATAATTTTTGAACAAAGTGAAGCGATGAGGGAAGAGCGTTGATTGAAGATAAATCAGTGTCAAAGGTAAATCATAAGATTTTGTCGATTTGTGCACTAAGTTTTTGATTATCGCTCTATATTCGACATTTTTGATGAATTAAATTATTTCATATATTCATAGAGGTTATTTCAAGTTGAGATTATTCGAATGCAATGAAACATCTTGGAGTCGAGGCGTAACAATCAATGAAACAAACTGGATCAAGCTTTCGTCGAAATCGAATGCCTCCCCGCAAATTCCCTTTATCCGCCCTCCTCGTCCCACCTCCCCCCTTTCCACTTTCTGCCCCTTCCCTCTTGCCCATCTCCCTTCCATCCTCTGTCCGCTAAGGTTTCCGACAGATATATCGAATTTCTCAGTAGCAGACAGTCTCTGAGAATTAGGGAATGAGAGGAAACAAAACAGGCCAGGGTGTTGTTCCATCCGAGCTCTATGGATCCATGAATGTTTAATAATTCCTATTTAGGTCTGCACACTTCATTTAATAGTTACTTTACTAAATTACTTTATCTGATGGAATAATAAATAACAAATAACACTGCAGAATCCGATATGTTCATATTTATTATGGTTAATATAAAGCGTTACAAATAACAGTAATGATTACGTTAGATATGTGATCAAAATTACTTCTTTTAATTAATTTGCACACAGTTACTTATTAATATATGTTACTTTTTGATGTACTATGTAGTAATATGTGCAAGAAACTATAATGATAATGGTTTATATTAATAGGCAGATAACAGCGGTAATATTAGCATCATCATGCCACTGCGGTGATAATTTCTGATAACGGTAGGAGTTGTAAGCATTAACTGATGTACCTGGAAATAACAAAAATAGTGCTTGAAAATGTTGAATATTGCGGAAGTTTAATGCTGTCAATAAGAATTTATGCAACTATTATTAGTGCCTAGAAGTTAAACTTGATTATTGTGTGCAGAAACGGTAATTACAGTAACAATTTTATCTTTTAGTATTTCCTTTATTGCAAAATGCTATGTTGAATCAACTTCCTTTTAGTGATTTGTTATTGTCGTCCTCAGAGACAAGGAAAAGGACTGACCCATTTCTTTCATCCTTCTCTCTGTACCCCTCCCCCTCCTCTCCTCTCCATTTATTTTTCAAAGTGCTCATGAAACCTGTTAATCTATTCCGCAAACAGTGCGCCTCTCTGCTTCCCTTTCAGCTGTAATTTAGCTCGGCCGTTGCTGTCGGCGCGAATTGCCGAGTAAACTATGGCTTTCATATATAGAACAGAACAATGAGATATCAATGACTAGTGGCTTCTAAATTCATGCGTCATACTTCCAGTGGGTGCATACTAGTATTTCAACTTACAGCACTACTACGCCCAATTTCTGAGGCATATATATATATATATATCGTGAGAGATTTCTATTCCAAGTCATCGAATCACCGAAGTTGAATTTTGCTATCATTGAATGCAAAATATGCAAAGTGCAAAATGCAAAAGATGACGAATATCATGCAAAATCATTGAATCGATGAGCATTTATTTAGCATTATTCTATCCATGAATTCGATTAATCGAATGTGGATTATGCAATATCGATTAAAACATTTCAGTCATATAATATTTCGAAATGAGCGGAAAAGATATTTCCTCTAAGAATTATAAAATTGCTGAGGTGGCAATTTATTTCATCGATAAGCAGCTCGATATCTCCAGAATTAAACGCCTGTGAACTGTGTGGAAAGCCTCAGTAGGCTTATGCGTTCACTCGTTTCGTGGCTCGTCGTTCATTCGAAAACGTAGTCATATCGCTCATACGGGTGGCAATATCGGCGAGCTGAATTGCAATGAAATTAGTCGTTATTCGATCCGTGGATAAGATCGGATGAAGGTCATGGTCTAGTGCCAAATTTGCATCGAATCAAAGCCATTTCGTTAGCGAATATATTCGGCCAGATCCGCATGAAGAAATTTATTCATGTTTATTGAAAGTCGTCAGGTGTGAATCAAATCACACGTAAAGTCTAATTCAATTGAAACACAAAATGGTATTAAGGATTCGTTGTTTCCTCATTCGTTCGACCTAACACTTGAAGTAATACTTGACGTATTTGTGAGAATAATGATTGCAACAAGACCTCACTTCCGAGCTATGCTAATGCTAGTGGAGTGGACGTTGCCGCAATGCATAGAATGATTTAAAATGAAGATTTGAGTTTACTTAATACAGCGGGAGCCGACTAAATTTCACTATGTTTAAAATATCATTTCCGCTAACCGTGCAAGCAATTTTTTTGAGAGATATCTCCATACTCATAGCTCGAATTTGAACAATATTACAAAATTGCAACCATTGTAATTGTTTATTCTGTAGGTTTCTCATACTTTCTAAGCGACTAAATTGATTTCTTTTTCCTTTAGATATCCATCGATAAGGGGGTGGAACGAGTGCGCATTATAGATCACATTTAAAATGTAATTATCGTTGAAAATCGTTATCAGATGTTACTTTTTTCTGGTCTTTCAAGTCAATACTTGGGTTATTGGGAACTTAAAAGGTTATTAGGCGTCGTGTTGAAAAAATTCTCTTTTTTCTTCATAAAAAAGTATTACTTATACTTACTTACTCATCCATTAACTTACTTACTTATCACTTTACTTACTTATCACTCATCCGCAGACGAAAGCTTCGTCTTCGACCTCTACGGCCTATTGCATATTCCATGCATCGAGTGCTTGCTTCTGCATCACGCCATATTAAGCCTAAATTTAATTATTAAATAACTTTGAATCATGGGAATATTTCCCGTAATTTCATTTCGGAACATCGAAATCAACTTCAGATTTTGAAATTCTTTTCAATCTTCTATGTAAAAAATTTCATTCTATATAGATAGAGAGCTAGTGAATAATATTATCAGCTATTTTTCTCTGATGCAACTAAATCCAGAAATAATTTACTCCACCTCCTGGAATTTATAGTGACTTTTGAGGGGTTCTCTATGTTTGCAATAAAAAAGAGGAAATTCGATTTGATGTTTTATTTCCTCAGCGTGCCTCTATAGATTATTTTAATGTCTTCAGCAGTATTTTCAAACAAATTAATAGATATATTGCGTGACAATAAACCACTATTTATTTCTATGGTAATATTTGAACCGTTACTGTGGTAATATTTCAACCATTACTGCACTTTTATAGGACTCCTTGAATAAGTACTACATTTAAGAAACATAGAAAATTCTCCCGATTAGTCAGAAAGGCGATTGAACTCCTCGATAGATTTTTCACGTCGAAATTGAGAATTAGGAAGAAATCGTCTCTAAAGGTGAGGAAAAAAAATGCGAATATTAAAATTTGTATAGCTTTGTGAATTTATTTATTTATTTATTGCATCATCAGATACTCACTCTCACAGCCGTCATATTTGGAATATCATTATTGTGAAAGCAGAATATGAATGTTGTTTGAAGCGCTATTAAGAGCTTATTTCTGGATTTTCTCTTCACTAGGAAAAAGTTCTAGCTTCGTGGAAAATTTATGATAGAAGTGGACTAGTTCGTGGAAATTTTGATAGAGGTGTATTTTCTAAAACATTGAAATATTCCTTTAATCATAAATGTTTAATTACATTTATGGGTATCATTCATGATATTTAATTGAAGAAATAATTGAGAATTAAGTGAGATTTACAATCATAAAATGTTGGACGATCATTTGAGATTTCAATGTTTGCGGCGACGATGAATATTGAAGCAAGAAGCAATATTGCTATTCGTTGTGTTGAAGCCATTTCTTGTTTATTTATACCTGAAATTATTAAAGTAATTTCTATAATTAAGAAATTTAAATCGTATATATTCATTTGAATAATTTTAAAAAGAAAATATATCAATCCATTACTGCTTACTTTACTTTATGAATATACAATTGATACGGATATCGTTACATCACTCTAATTACCTTTCACTCCCCTTCTTCCCTCTCTCCCCACCTCTCCATTTGCTCTATCGCTTTCTTTAGAGAGACTCTGTATCAGGTAATGCGAAAATATGTGAGTACTATTACCAAATGCATATGTACGCAGTTCGTTTTATGTTCTTTCCATATTACGACTATATATTTGCCTATTATCGTCGATATTAATGCGTATGTTGGACGTAACAAAATAGTTATTGAAATATGAAAGCATTATTAGTGATGGATTTTGTCTGTAATGGTGATGATCTCGATGATTATCAATGAAAAAGACGAAACGTCGTCTTTGAAAAATCAAATATTAAAAACATTCGCATTCGCGACTATATTTAGGGGATATACCACGTCTATATGAAATTTATCATCCAGAAATGTGCCCATCAAAATCATCCAGAAATGTACCTTAAATGTTCGATTTCCTTCTTACAAGAGAATTATTTTCAAATTTCTAGTAATTGTGGAGGCGAATTTGAACTAAATTGAAGTCTGAGAAAAAATGAGAAAGTTTTCATTCTCCAATGGGGTTTTTTCCTGGATCAAAGAATGGATATTAATTGGAGAGAAAGTAATAATTCTTAAATGAAATTATATTCTTAGCGCGATAAATAATTTACTATGAAAAAGAAGGACAATACAAAAGTCGAGAAAATGAAAATTGAAAATGAACTTTGAAACGGCAAGTTATCGCTAATGAAGTAATATCGCACTTTGGCGAAATGTCGGACATTTCAATGCTTCATTTAGCGCTTAGAAATTTCTCTCTTTTTTTAAATCATAATTATACGAGTTGCTGACAGCTGTGCGAGACATACTTCGGAATCAGTGACTTGGAAAAGCTTTAGAGAACTCAAATAGAGAAAATGGGCAAATATATAGAAGTCTCTCATCGAACTGAGGATTTTTACTTAAGAACGACGAAATTTGATGAGTACTCTCAGGAAAGGAATGAAAAAAATTGCTGAAATATAGGTGGATAATCTCTCTGGATTAGAGAGGAGAGATTTCTTTGAAAATATGATTATTGATTTGTGCGAATTTTCTTCTTTTTTTGTGATAATTGTTATCTGATAAAGAAATCTATTAACGGCATTTATTTGGTGGAATAAAAATAATTAATGGCACAATTATTTTCATGGTAATCATAAATCGAAAGAGATTAATGAGAATAAACGGGCAAAAATTTATATTTACCTGTATAATCTACCTTTATATTAATCGACTTAACCTATCGACTAGAAGATTTGAGCGAGGAATAGCATTTAATAGCATTTCATTCTTATATAAAGAATAATAAGTGGAATAATCTCATTTTTGCACTAATAATTGGGTAAAATCTTTCTTATTTTCCAATAGTTGAAGCACCGATCCATAATCATTGTAAAGCAACTTTCAATCGTCAATGTAAATTGCCGTAATGAAGTGAAAATGAACTTTTATTGGTTTCTGTGAAATGAAAAATGAAAACATATAAAAAGAGGAGATATTCATAGCGGCGATAAAATTGAAAATAGCGATAAAACCGTCGAAATATTCACCGAAATGGTTTCGATCGACGGAAATTGAACTCTTTTCCTTGTTACTTTCAAAACAAGCCAATAGCCAAAGTTTCTCTTCTTGAGAGAAAAAGACTTTAAAGTGATGGGTTTGTGGATTTTCTCCAGAGATATTTTCATTGAAGAGGAAAATCCCCGCAAAGAAACGAATATTTATTCCCTAATGTATTTCGCATTTATTGCTTTTTCTTTTCCACGTTTAAATTAGTCCTTCGTTAATCATAAACGTTTATCCCATTCAGATCGATCAAAAGGAACGACGTCAATGAGCACTGAACGCGAAGAGAACTCTTCGATTCTATGAGCGAAATTCTTCGTTGATATTTATGCAGATGCGATAAAAGCGAATACAAACTTCTCAATTTGCACAATTTTATTACCTTATTGATAAAACGGATCAAATTAAGTCCTTTCAGTTGCCAAGAAATCGCGTCAATTAAATCTAGGTGATAGAATTCGATGAGACGGAAGGAGATGAAAATGAGTAGTAGTGGTGGTAGGAGAGGTGGGAGTGGTGGGTTTAAATAACTTAAAGAAAGGATAAATCACGAAAATCAATATATTGAGAGAATAGAATTTAAAATATAATATATATACGATGCGATATGCTCTCATCGCTAATCCATTATGCTCTATCTCCTTCTATGAAATTCTGGATCTTTTTTCCCTGATGGTAGTGCAGAATTTCTAGGTGAGAATGCATCCTATAAATGGGAGCATTTCGAATCTTTCCCGAAATATTCTGGGTTATCATTTCAGGATTCATTTTAAAAGTAAATCTTTATTTTACATATACCTAGCAAAAAAACGGCGAGAATTATAATTAATCAGTTTCTTTTTCTTTTCTACTGATTTCAAAGATCTAACGGACAAATTGCTCGTTCAGAAGTGATGCGAGCAAAAAACACTCGCTATGATATGTGTATAAAATCACTTAATATATCTTTATATTCAGAATTAATGTAACAAATTGCTAAATTTTTATGAACAATAAATGTAAAATGCCAATAGAAATATATTCTTTCCATAATCGCAATCAACTTAGATGATGGAAACAAAAAAGATTATTGATATTTTTACAGCTTTGATATTTTATTTTTACCTCATTTATTAATAAATCTCATAAACCGTTCTAATAAGTCGGCTATATCGGAAGTACTTTTTAGCTGATTTCTATTTATCCACTCTCTTTATTGGCGAACATTTGAAAAATGAAATTATTTCATGAATTTCCCCATAGATTTTGAAATCGACATTCACTGATCCAACCATACAACTGAGGTCGAAGTCCATGGAAAAGATGCATATGCGTTGCACTAATATATCTTACAACAACGAAATATCGGCGCTTTGCAATGTTTTAATGCAATGTTCTACCATGTTGATTCATCCGGATTCACCGCACTGCAAATGAGTCAGTCGATCCAACTTATTGATCATCAAACCTTGGATTTGCAAGTTGGTAGCCATAAGATTAGAGACGTCTCCTCTCCTCCCAGCCATCCATTTCCACGCACTAATTCGTCCCTATTACATCACTCGAAGGATCAAAAAAAATGAATGACCAAAACGATAACTCTGTGATTCGAAAAGTCGATGATTGAGGACTTTTCGAATCGTAGAATTTGTCGCGGCTAACCACCGCTTCACAACGAACTGACGATGAAGAATAACCTATGGAAACGTTTTATAGTAAAAGCTTCAAATGATGTGATTAAAAAATGTTTTTTTAAATAAAATCATCAACATCATCTACGCCTTAAATGGCTTAATTCGATATCTTTCAACTCTTCTTTTTCATTAGTTTTTCTTTCTTTACTTTCAACATTTCCCTTTGAAATTCAATTCTACGGATTTTCTCTCCATATCGTTTATTTTAGTATATCACGAAAATAGGATTCTTTGAGGATTAAATCCAAAACCGATAACGCTTTAAGTGAAATGAATGCAAAGAAAAGTGTAAGTAGTAATGTGTTCATCTCGCTAACGAAACCCTTTTATTAAGGCTTACTTTTTATTCCCAACAATTCTTCGCCATCGTCCGCGACTCGCATTCGCTTATGGAACAAATCCACCCGAATAGCCTATCCACTAACTTAGCAGCACGCTCTTTCCCTCCTTGTCCATTCCATCGTTTCCCTCTCCCCCACTCCCTCCCCCCCCCTCCCATCTCTACACCTCCAAATTGGATCGGAACTTAAATTTTAAAATATCTCCGGAACACCGAATATGATTCTAAATGAAACCAGTCACTTAAATGAAGGATCGTATCAGAGAATTATAGCGACATATATTTCAAGTGCTTTGCTCGACAGATTAAATTTATCATCGAGTGATAAAAGCACTGCAAGAGAGTCGCATGAATCTGCAAACGATTCGTTTCTCCTATCGCCATGATCGATGTGAAATGAAAAAAGTGATCGACGCAAAACGTATGCAGATCCTTTTTCACTTCATTTTGATGTAGAACATAGGATGGGTTTCCTATATCGTGCATTTCATTTTATTTATTTCATTTACCTGTAATTTCACTACCTCTGTTACGCAATATATGGGCACAGATGGCGCATTGGCACAATATGGCTTACAAACGCAACTTATAAATATGCATATAAAGCAAGTATGAATAAAAAGATGAACCGAGCAACTCCAAATCGCGGTCCAACGAACCTAACAAACAGCAGAAGTGAATGGAAGAGGGCGGTGCTCGAAGAAGTTGAAGATGTTGGGAAATCCGTTTTCTAATCCACTCTCGCGTACTTTCGACGATAAAGATATTCATATTATGTGCATTTTTCCACAAAAAGTACTCTTATTTCCCAATATGTATATTACGTTTTTCCATTATTATTTCCGAATGAAAGATCGATGCAAAACGATATCCAAATATTCTATTCATTGCTAAAATTTTTCCGATCAAATAATTCACATTTATTGAAAGAGATGAAAAAACTAAACGAAACATCGAACATCGAAATAGATTTACTGAATAAGGGAATCCATCTTTGAGCTTATCTGATCCATTGTTAAACTAAACGATTGAAAACAGCTGTAATCAAACAACATCAACTATTCTATTCGACATTTTTGGAAGCGATCGTTATTAATATTGTAAAGGTTATCATCTGTTAGCAAGTCAACAAAATGCTATAGCCTCCTTCAAAAGGGCTTTCTTTTCTATTTCAAGTATTAGTATGGAATGAATGAAAAATCGACTAGCGGATCTTGAAGAAATTCGATTAACGAATTTAAACCAAGTAGAAAGATTAAATTAACAAATATGAAAATGAAATTAAACGAAAACATAGATTTGGCCTTTTAATCAATTCGAGCATATAGAGAAGAGGAAATGGAAGTATTGGTTACGTGAAAAGCACTCATTTTCAAGCGTACGTCATGATTGCAAATAGTATCCATAAGTTGGTCATAGCTGGTAGATATACCTGATTATATGCGTAGATGGAATTTTTGGAAAACACCGCCCACTTCGGTCTTGCTACCTCGGTGGAAACTTTGAAACTACGATGAATTTCTTCCGTCTCAAATATTTCATTAGGTAAGCTTCAAATTTGACCTCTTCAACGAATCATATAATCTAAGCTATAATCATTGCTGCCATTCATCGTCTCATAAGCTATATACTATTTTCTTTTTTATTAGATCAATTTGAAAAATATATGTACTATGGATTTTGCTCTGTCATCAGGATCAGGATACAGCAGCCTACCATAATCCTAAGGCCACCTAACAACGGAAAGACACTATTCAACTTGTGAAACATATATATTTGGCGATCTTAGCAAAGAAAAATCACTTAAATGGAAAAAATCATTTGAAAATACCGAATAGTCAAAACTCTGAAGTTTATTAATTCGATTCCATATTCTATTACGCGATTAATTATCCTTAGGATAATTAAGCGCATACTCAAATGATTCGATGTCCTACTTGAATGTAACGAAGCGATTCCATTTTATCGCACTTCATCACTAATTAATTTGGCAGTAATTTTTTCATCAGTGAGTTATGCCGTAAAAATTACCGCATATTTTAACTGATGAATTAAAAAATAGCCCTATACCACTAATTCCCAATTAAACGCTCCATTAAGCGAGGTCTTTATATATAATCAAATTTCCCACTGAGTAATATATATTATATCTATAAATTAATATACATATATATATAATTATATTAATTATATGTATATTAATCATATATATAATTAGTTATGTATATATATAAATACATATCCTCTTCAAAATATGGGAACTTCGTTACCGTTGGCTGTGAATGCTGAAATCCTCGCTATGCGTCACTGCATGAACACCGTAGATGTTAACAGCGGTTGAATTCGCCGACACGTTAACTGCACCATTATATACGCCATTTTGGAAGCAAATATGTTTAACGCATTATTTGTGAAGTGCGAAATTAACTAATGAATGTTTCACTAAGTTATTTGAATGAATTTCACTCATTTTTTCAAGCATTAAACGATATATTTCATTGATTGCAAACAGTGAAAGAATTAAAATTAATGGAAAATTGCCGATGAATTGTTTGTATCATTTATTAATTCATTTTTATTCGGAGAGATCAAAAAATGAAAAAAAAGAATAATAAATGCATAGGGACATTTGACATGATGGAACGTTATTACTGAAGAATTATTGCATTGTCAAATAGAGGTATTCACACTTTCAATGTTACCTGCTGCAGTTCATAATGAATAAATGCATCTATAGGAGCAGTAAATGCTCTTCGCCTGCTCAGCTAACGATAGTGTCGAATCCATTAAGCGAATTGAATGAACAAGCATTCCATCGAGATAATCTTCATATCATGATTGTCTTAGCATTCATATACTTCGGACGCGATGAAAATTTTCGCAGCTCACTGTTGCAATTTGGTGAGTAAAAAGAAATTAACGATCCTAATTCGAGACATGGCTTTCGATCCTTGGCGCAAACATTTGAGATGGTAAGCAGTTATGGCGTCCTCAAAATCTTCCGGGAAATGCTACATACCCGAGAAGTTGGGGATGACGAGGCTAAAGGAGAGCCCGGAAAAGTGCAAACGGCTTCTAAACGAAGAATACACTTCCTTGCATTAATCCCAAGCAACTAATTTTGTGACTATCAATAAGCTTTGTGTTATTTTCGGTGACGAAGAGTCGATGGCCTAAAAATAATAGATGCATCAATTCACTGGAATGCAACAGGGAGTGACAAAGACCGACCGCTCTAACAAATGAATTGCAGTGTTTGCATATGTCGGATTACTCGAGTGCTTAATATGTGGGTTTGACATTATTTAAGAAGTATTATATTTTTCAGTGCGGACAAATGCAACAATATTCCTCAGGCGCAACTAATATAGCGAATTCATCGGGGTTAGCTAGAATAGGTTCGCAAGAAACATCATTGTGGAAAAACTCTGGAAAACTTGAGGTCTCCAACATTTAGGCTCTATATGCTGATCACAATGTCAAACAGAGTACAACAATAATGCAAAAAATATGGGCAAATAGCGATATCGCTAAAGCGTTCTATCAAAGAGCCTTTTGGGGAAAAGAACTTGTAGATGTTTCGCTCGGTGAGAAAAGAAGTAAACCGACTATTTGTACGATAATGGACCCCTATAGATTAGGCAGATATGATAGATTATCTTAAGGAATTTGCAAAAATCACTCCAGAAAGATTGCTTTCTTGTCGCTTTTTTAGCACACATTAACCTCAAATTACTTGCAAATTACAATTGTAGTTATTTTCATCTGAAGTATATCGATCAATTTTTATTGAACTGAAACATGTATGAAGATATAATCCATTCAGTCATCAGTATCCATCCTCTTATTACTTTATAGTGAATGATTAAGTTCTATGATGTGTAAATAGCTTAAAATGATAGTGATCACCGATATTTGGGTTCTTCGATCGTCGAGGTCTCGTTGAAGGTGTGCAACCTTTCGTCGAGCTGCGGTGGAGTAAATTTCACAACTATACGCATATAGGGAGGTGATAAACAAGTATACAGGTGATACAGTAAGATGATAAAGAAGTAAGGACTTGTCCTCAAGGAACACTTTAGTCTTCGGCGCTATCGGAGATCGCAGCCGGCGAGCTCCACTATGCCGCCGATCAGCTTAAGCACTCCAAGTTCCACAGGTAGACCCACTTGCCATTAAGAACAGTCTAGAAGTTGGAGTAAATACATGAGCAAAGGTGTCCTTCTATATCCGTCCTGCCTCATGTTAGCTCCAGACCCATACTGGGTAGTCGTTTAATATGCATACTATGCATTTAACCTTCTTTGACTTACCTCGTATTCTAATATCTTTATTTCTTCGCTAGTCGACAAGCCCTATTGCCTAGTTTTACCTCACAGATCTCCAGAGAAAACAAAGCCTATTTTATAGCCCCTCCCCTTCAGCTCTATATCCTCGTCGTTTCAGGTCTCCTTACGGATCCTTTTATCCTCCTCGCCCCTTATCCCTCTTTGTTCGTCAAGCTGTGATAGAGCAACGAGAAATATATAGTTGCAATTATGGGAACGATCCTCGAAGTGTTTATGCAAAAAGTGATAAATTTGCAATATATTTCGATGCGATAATCATCTCAAATTGCAAAATTTGAAATAATCATTTAATCGCATAGAAATTAACTGAAATTTCCAAAGAGAAAATTATATTCATAAGTCGAAATTTTTATTAAATATATATTTCATTGAATTAAACATTTTTCTGTGAATTTAATTTTCGAATATTCAGCGAAATCGATTTCATTTTGTAGCGTATCGACACATTGATATTGCAAAAGGAGAAAAACAACAACGTTTCCCACTCACATATGAGACAAATGCTCTCGGTTCGCTTTGAGGGTCGAGAGGGGGGTGAAGGGTTGGGGGAGTGTGTCATAGGTCAGGAAACTCTAGCTGAAGTTGCCGGGGGGTTGGGGGTGTGTCAGAGGTCAGGAGGCTCAAGCTGAGGCTGTCGGTGAGGGTTTTATTGTCGTTGAGCGCACCCGATTGTGTTCTATTTTGAGGAATTGTTTGGATTTTATTGTTGAGAGACTTCAGTTGATTGTTGTGGCACCTGTCTGATTTGAGGAAGAGCGCAGCGTCACTCCACTTTAGCGAGCTTTCAGGTTTTTCTTTTCCCTTTTTTGCCGTTATGCCGTTACTAATTATTACTTTGTGGACGTTATGAAGTAATTTATTTGTCTTCAATGCGTATAATTCACACCGTTATTAGAGAAGAAATAGATTCGAGTCTGCTAAGTGGCAGTATTGTTTCTCGATCGTAAGGTCACTTTCCTCTGCAGGAGGTGGGAGAGAATGAATGCGGAAGACGCAAAAATGCAAGTTGAAGTTTGAGGAACTCAAGATATCTATAATAGGAAGTATAGAGGTAGTGTCTTTTATAGAAGTAGAGGTTACTTCTAGAATGTGCTCATCGATCCAAAAAGGAGCCGATATCGGAAAGCGGTCGTCGATGACGGCTATTGCAATCTCCGAGGGGGAAGATAGGTGAAAAGGAAAGAATCGTTTGTGAGATGCGACGAGAGAGAATGCGTTTTCCTGGATTCTACGAAAAGTCCATGTCTCTGAAGTGTTTTGAGGGGTTAATGAATAGTATCGAACTCTAAATATGTGAGAGAAAAACTGAGGTAATTGAGTCACTTCTAGCAAATGATGATCTCACTTCGTTGAGGATAAACGGAAAAATCACGTTGCAAATCAGTAAAATTGAAAATGTTGGTTAGAAAATGCTGCTGGTTTATTCTGGTTTACTCTAGTTTATTCTGGTTTACGCTGGTTTATTATGGTCAAAAAGTGGGGAAATCAATGTTTGAACGGTACATGTTGCATAGTTCAATGATATACTTGCTTTCGTCACATTCTCACCCTCTATTCTCAGATACGCAATGACAAATGCGCCATTATCACCGCAAACCCCCTTGTCAATTCGTCCATTTGTCTTCGTCATGATTAACTAACAACAGGCTTAAGTTGAATCCTATTCTGATCCCGGCCACTATCGAAACGAGAACGGGCTTAGCCAAATGACATGTGGGGATAGAGTCAACCATATGCCAACTGGGCGGTAGGCTCTAGAACATTTCGGAGCAGGAGTGGAACCCGAATTGAATGAAACCTTCCTCCATTTCATTGTGTGTTCGAACCTGTTGAAGCAGGTTATTCAATTCATATCTGGCTGTTTGGAAAGCGGATAGTGTGTAATGAAAGGGGCCAGTGACGGTTAGGGTGCTTTATAACATTTGTGGGGAATATTTCAGTAGCCTATCTTAGACATTGTTAACTATACGCTTGCTTAACTGGTCATTTAATTGAGCGGCTTGATCTCCCAGAGTAATAATATTAGCGATGTGGAACTTTCTGGATTCCAGATATCATTACAAGAGAGCTTTTCCAGAGAGCTCCGCCGTGCCCCTTCGTGAGCAGTTTCGATGATTTTTGTGATCATCACAAATGAGGATCCCAATTTACTCAAATCTGACCATCTCCCCGTTTTGAATGTGGCCTGGTTCCCCGCTCTCCCCAGCCCCCTTCATGCGTAAATTGATGTTTATTGAGCGATAAGAAGCGGAAAAGATGCTAGGGGAGACTAGTGTGATGCGCTCTTTCACATTTCATCCTGCAGCCGGATGGCTGCCTCAAAGCTTTCAGCAGCTTAAGACATGTGGTAATAAACTATTATTGGAGTTAATCAGTTATACAAAATTAGCAGGAAATCCCGTGAATAATTTTGCCGATGTGAGCGTTTAATTTATTGACTGTGGAATATTTGTTTAGTAGCGTGAGCTTTATGTTTTCATCTCGTTTTTATTGCTCTCTCATGGGTTCATCTCTGCAGAGACAGTTCAATAGACCCCGAAGAAGGGAATAGCTTGAATTGTTAGCTATGTATATATATATTTGAAGATGGAGAGGGAGGGAAATGGTTTCCAGATGTGAAAATGCAGATAAGTCGATCGATCATTGTGACCTTCAATCTGTCATTTTTTTCCGCTCTTTGCCATTGATGGTGGAGAACATTTAGTTCTGAGAAAGTTAAGAGCTTCTTGTCTCGACCCAAGAGTTAAGAGCTTCTTGTCTCGACCCAGGAGTTAGGAAGCTTAGGTCGACACACCTTCCGGCTCCTTCGCCACCTTCTTATCTTTATTCGATGATTTGTATGTACATATATGCGTAATATTCCGCACTCGTTATTATATATATCGATTGAAATAATAAGCGCTTTTTTTGTAATTTTCAGCACACATAACAAATATTGCGAAGAAGCGCGGAGTTCGACGATGGCAACCCCGGGATTGGAAGGTGAGTGCGGTTCTTTAATTGCTTCTCGAGACTGATCTACAACTGATATTTGGTGGTACATCGTATTGATTGCGAATTTCTTGAGTATTTTGAAACTTAAGATGCATTTACTCTGGGGCATAAGTGGAATGATGGGGATTGCTGCGAGGGCCTGCTGCAAGCTTCGATTTGGATAGTGGATTAAGTTGTTCTGTGGGCACGGAAACCCATCTCAGAAGAAGGTCGAAATAAACTCACTAGGTGGAGCTCGAGCTATGGAGCACCTCTAGATATAAGCTTTCGGTGTAGAATTCTTAGCTGCAAAATGTCGAATTTTACAGAGGACATGCATCTACGCAAAATGCACGAGGCGTGTTAACCACTGCCATCCCATTTACTAAGATTGAAGTGGTAATTTGTCATTGAGGTGAGGCAGGATACGAGGTGAAGTTGTGCAAGCGGGGACATTCTGCTGTTGAAATAAGCTTTTTTAAATTAGACAATCTCAGAACCTCGGAGAGCTCTGTGATGGAGAAAAATCTGCATGACCCTCAAAAGTCCCGAAAGCGGCGTTTTTGCAAGGCGTGCCGAATCTAGCTTTATGGAGGAGTTCCTTGTGATTTTATCGGAATTGCTCTCAACCTATTTCGTGTCCAGTAACCTGAGGCTTTTATTTAGCTCCTTTAGTCGCTATTTTTATTGCACCTCGCCTTTTGACCTATTTTGTTCGATCTTGGTGAAGCTCACATTAATGAAACATTCCCATCATGCGCACTTGATAGTAGTAACTTTTTTATCTTTGTTATCTGCCTTCAATAAAGTCGACATCCGAATTCTATAGTATACCTCGGCTGAAAGTGAGAATAAGTGTTTGAAGCGATGGTACTTCTTGAGTCTGTTCTAATGCCAAATTGTTGATTTGCTGGTCTTAATTTTCTCGGCTTCTGTGAAGAAAGGTTTGGAAGGAAATGAAACGAGGACATGAAAGGTTCGTAGAATCTTAGATGAGATAATTATTTGCGCTGTGTGAACGATAAAGGTAACGACGAAATATCGTTGAGTATCCTTTGTTTCTGAGTTGCAAAGATGACAGCGGGTGGGCTTCGCCTCCAGAAACATTTTGAATCATATCCAGTATATCCGCCTCTGTCCTATTTTTAAATGATAGAGTTTGATTCGACGTTGCCTATTGGGATGGCATTTAGTCGTCGTAGAAACGCTCTCCCTCATTATCTATTTCAGCATCTCTGTCGTTTGTATTATCGATAAGCGTGATGGCGGTTGTCGTGAAATCCCTCAGGATTAGGGGACGAATTATGGACGCGTAGACATTGTCGGGATTTGCCAGTGTGAAATTGAATAGGAGGATTTAATGTCGTACGAAAAAAAGTTGAGCGGTTTGTTGTGGAGACTTCATGAAGACACTGCGCAGCTCTAAGCCGAGAATGACTGCAAGTCGAAAGAGCAGTTTCTTGGCCGAGAAGGTTCTCTTAAAAAGGGAAGAAGGGATGAGCATGACAGATGAGGTGAGAAGTGATTTGTTGAGAAGCTATGTTGGCGAGAATGATTCTGCAAAGAACTGAACTTGGGAAAGAAGTTCCTGGAACGTATTATCTGTGGCTGTTTTAAATGTGAGAGTGTTATTGAATCAGCGGGAGATTATCACCACGCAAAAATGGGAATGGTCGAGTTGGATGGCCAGTGAAGATTGCCATGTTGGGGTCATTGTAACGGAAGTTACTACTTCACTTTACTTGTTCTTGAATACTTTTATTTAACATTTTTAATTAAAAGGAGAGTGTTTATGGAATAATGCAGTAATCGTTAATTTCGGTAGTATTTGAGTGGCAATTTTGAAGGTTCTCTTCAAATTATTGTTGGGAGAGTTGCTGCTATTTGCTGTCATTTATGTTTGGAGTAGGGGTCAAATATGGAGTAACTGATTATAAGTAATTATTTCTTTATAGAGAATAAGTATTATTAACATAATTTAGTACGGATTATTCTTCACGGAAGGTTTCAAAGGGTTTTTTTCTTTTCGGACATTTCATTCAAATTCGTTTTGATTTATTGCTGAGTAATGAGGAAAATTGGCGCAACTTGAATGTGCCCTCCATTGGAGTTTTTCTGTCGAGGCGAACATGTGAGGGTGGTGCTATGACTCTTTGTGCAGTGCAATCGAGACGTCACTTACGTTCGACAAGTGAAAGGGATAATTAATTTGTGTAATACTGAAATGGGATGGACGAAGCCAGCAGTAGCCGATATTTTTGAAATAGAATACCGGCGAATGGCGTATAGGCGAAAATCGTTGATCCGATGAGCACTCCTAATGCGACGATATTGAGAATACTATTAAAGAGATATTATATCTTGAGAAGTGTCCTTCTTCTTTTACGGTCGTCAAATTTTAAGGTTCTTTCATTCCCACTTATACTATTTACCAATATCGGGGGAGGGACAGCTGGTTTGGTGTTGTTTAATTTTGCCTATAGAAATTCAGTCTCCCGCAGTATATTCTGGATGGGCTTATTAGATGATGATCACGAATATGAAAGATTAAATGATATTTCATAAAATATGGTGGAAAGATGGATTTATTGATGAGATATGTAGCAGAGGTTAGTTGTTGAAATGAAACATAGATTGCTCCATTCTGCGATAGGAGGATAATGAGGCGCTTTGTTTGTATTGATTAAAAAAATATACTCTATATACATACGCTGCTGAAATTATATGCTGATAACATAGTCCTCTGCGACCGATGGGAATGCATTTTAGCGTGCGGACATTTGCGCCACTGCCGCATGATTTAGTTTGAATGTCCAGGTTGTTGTTGTTCTATAGTTTGTATAACTTGGAATATAGAAAGCGAGAGATAAAGTTGCGGGTGTATTTGCTATTATATCAGTTATTCTTAAGGTTTTTTTCTAATCAATCGTCGCCTTTCAGTTTCGTCCGTTTACATTCTCTTTCCTGTGGTATTGTTTAGGTTATATCTTGGTTTTTGTTAAATTACCTTACATTTTGGTTATATTACCTCAGATTGTTCGGGTTATACCTTGTTTTCGGTTAAATTGTCTTATATTCGGTTATATTACCTCAGATTTGGTTAAGGCGCGCGACAATTTCGTGCAATTTAGGATGGCGCACGTTAGACTTGATGCTTCATTAAGTTGTTTCTGCGAGAGGACATCCACTTCAGAGTGTTTTTAGTCGCGGAAAACGTTCGGCTTTGCCGAGATGTGATTATTCGTGATGACCGTTTCTTGGCGAAAAGAATGGTGTTTATATGTTTGCGCTCGTTCATTTAGTTGCCACATAACCCCTATTCAGCGTGTAATTAGAGCTGCACCGGCGCTTTCCGCTTTCGCTTATTTATTGTAGTTTGGATTCCGATCAAGTCATACACCTCTTTGCGATGCAATTTCTCGGCGTCATATTCTGCTCGATGCCTCATATCTTCCTTCCGCTGTGGTTATTTTTTGCGTCGTTCCTATATTCACGTCTCATCTGCGGAAATGGATGATGTTGCTTCTCGAAATGCAGGTGCTATAATGAGGGAAATAATTTGCTTTTTCGAAGAACGAGGCAGTCGATTGGGGATCGGTGGATTGCATCTGTGGAAAAGCACCTTTGCAATAGTCTTATCTATAGCCTCGAAAACCCTTAGGCTATAGGTTGGGAGGTTAGCGTATTTAAAGTAGTTGAAATTATTTGTTCCTTTTCGAATTTTTCAGCTTATTTCTTATTTCATATGGATAAACAGGCGAATATGTTGTTGTACTGCAGTAAGAAGCGGTTGTCCGCTGCGCCTTTTCTTATGTCGGAAGTGTTGCGCCGGCATATTCGTGGATGACGCTTTTGGAGGATTTTTATGCTTTCTTGTAGTTCACTTCAGTCGTATATTTTTTCGATTATGCAGTCTTCTAGCCTTCTATATTTTCGCGTCAGTAGTTTATATTTTATAAAATAATGCCCTCATCTACCCGCAAGATACTCGTTTGATGTCTTGTCTTTCTCTCTACAGTATTTGGGCTTAAATTAGCGAGAATTCCTCGCTTTTCCTTCCGTTCGTCGAAATTCTCGTCTCTATTTGTCTAAACGATGGAGTTTCTTTGTTACATACAATTTTTCTTTTCAAACGAAACATGCAGTTGTGGCTGATTTCAGTTGGATGCTCGTGTTGGTTGTACTGGCTGTTTAATTGACCTCATTGCTTGCTTCCGTGGAAAGGAAAGGCAGAAAGAGGATGCGAGAGGGGCTTGATTGCATTAGCATTGTCACTTCATCGAATGCAGTCGATAAGAATAGCGTCCTGGATAAGCTAGAGGCGCTTCAGTGTATGCGTTTGTGACCAGCGGTCTTGTGGCCAGTGCGTTGAGTGACCAGCGGGAGTGCATTCCTTGCATCACCGATCCTGTCACCGTTCGGGTTGTGGAATTTCAAGTTGTTGCTGCTTTCAGAGGGCTGCATTCGATTTGCTGCACTTTCTAGCGTCTATTTTGCTTTTTGATATTGTTGTATAATTGTTGCTGAAGCAGAATTTGTGGATATTTTCGATGAATGCGACCGAGTTTGCTGAGATTGGTCGAAGCGGTGGAAGAGGTATGCGCCTTTTATTTTTATTTAATTATTTAATTATTCCTTAATCCCTTATCTCTTTATCCGAGGTACAAATTCATCATAGAGGTCACATGAAAGGTTGAGCTCAAATGATCTTCATGATAAGGGTCACGTCGGTTACCCATTGTCGGAAAGGGATTGCGATAGAAGCGAATTTTTTTGAGGGCGATTAATCAGGCAACCGGCGTTACCAGGTTGTGCTTTCGTTTATCCTAATAGCATTTTCTAGTTAAATTTCAAGAGCGTGGGTGCAACTTTGGTGGAGGACAAGGAAGCAACCGTTGAATTCTTTTTTGGGGGAGGGGGGAGGAGAGTACAGGAAAGAAAGAGTGCAGCTGGCTACCAGAAAAGAAGAATAGGGAAAATATCTGTAGTAATGGTACAGTTCTGCCGTCTATTTCTTACAATATTCCGCCTTATCGTTGCAAGTTGTTCGTTTGTGGAAGAAAATTTAAGAGGGCGCCACAATGTATCATCTTATTGAATGGAGTGTTAAATATCCCTTCAGTTTTGCATTTTTCTGCGGGACATTTGCGCCACTTTGATGGAAATTGCACGGTTATTCAAATCTGCTATATATTATCACTTTGGTTCAGACAAGCAGTGTGGCAACAGGGAATTTTTTGAGTATGTTGTCAGACGAGCAGAGGTTCGATATATAGGAGATGCTACATCGTTGAAGTTAAAAATAAGAGGCATGATATGTTTTCGCCAAAATTTACATTTATTGCTTTGTTAAGCCTATATAGGGGTATTTCGGTGTTGAATGTTTTATTGGTTATATTTGAATGGGAACATTTTTACGTTGACTCAGTAGAATTGCTTTCAAATCTGATGCAATAATTCATTTAAAGTTTTCTCTTAGCGAGGATATAACATTCATTATTTCGATGTTCAGATCGTTATATAAGGCCCAGTAGTAACTTTGAAATTCCAATTCACCATTGATCCGTCGGAAATGAGAGTTATTCACTTCAGTAATTAGAGCTTATTCGAAGTGGTTCAATAGTGAGGTCGGGAATTGGAATGTTATTGAATTAAGGCTTCTCTATGCGCAACATTAGTGTTTATTAACATTCATAACGGAAGTTTTTCCTTCCTTTTAGACGAGAAGCAATGAATGACATGGATAGGGACTTCTCTTTGCATCAACTACAGCAAATGCAAATGGTATATAGCCTCGAGGGATTTATCTGCTTTCGAATCCTTTAAGCAGATAGGTCCAGGCACACATTCTTGGCTGATATGAGAATTTTCATCGAAGAAGGTCGGATTTAGAAGTATTTAGCGGCAGTTAATGAATCTGTAATTAAGGCACTCATTTATTGTATTGAGGCAGTGTGATATTGGATAAAGAAGTATACAGAAGGCACAAGTCCTCAGTTAATTCTTATAAGGAGCGGTGGAAGGAGGGTTTCTTAAAGGAAATTTACATGAATTACTGTCAGTAGAGGTGTTGTAATAGCCGGAGCCACCCAAAGGGTATTAGTGATGTAGAATCCGCAAGCAATGTAAGAGTTGTTGTCGTTTCAGAAATAGCACTCGATTTCGGAATTATGAGGTCATTTTTGCAGTTTTTATGCTCGTGAGATGCTAGAAGAGGCTTGAAATGAGAAGGAAACGATTTTTGCAACGAGAAAGTTTCATATTCGGAAGGATTGCATGAATTTAATCAACGCATCGAATAGAAAATGGGATATTATTATTGACGGAGGGACACCGCTGCAATGAGGAGATCCGTGATAGTCGCTGCTCGATGGGCTGTTGTTGGTGAATGATATTCTATGAGTTTGCGCCATCACAGCCACACTAAATAGGGGCGATGCCCATCGTCACAACACAATCGATCGAGGACGTTTTATTTGGGATGGGACCAACAAGCCGTCTAATTCACATATATTGCGCTCATGAGTGCATGGCAGAAAAGCGCTGATAATACCAGCTTTTGGTTCATTAAATTGAGAGAAAGATGGGAATTGAAAAAGAGTTTCATATAATGGATGCATCATGATATTTGAATCGTGGGACATTTGCGCCATAAGTGAGTGAATGATAAGGGAATGGTATCGATGACACAAGTGCTGAAATATTATTTAAATGGTTTATGGAGCTGGCAATGACGTTTGTTGTCGGTGTTTGAGACCGATTCAACTTATACGCATTTTTCTCTGCTTGTGGATATTTGGAAAATACGTATTAGTGTGGAGTTAGCAAAGGGGATATCTGTTATTAGGAGCTGAAATCGAGTGATCTCGTTGTCTCCTAAGGGGACTGGTAGACGTTCACCTGTAATTGATGATGAAGATAACGTCCAGTTTTGAAGTCAAATCTGATTGTCACAGGCGGCATTTATGAGCAAAAGCAATTTAACGATCAGATATGAGAATAAATTCTAAAAAAGAACGAAGAGATATTTAACACCATAAATTTAGCCACTAACATCGTAGCAGAGGAAAGTATATTTATGGAATGGAGGATTGGGTCTTAGCAAATGAGGATCGGAAATCAGCGATTCATCGTCGATGAAAGGCGATGATAATATAATCTGCGAATTCACCGCGGAGGGAAGAAATGGAGATTAGAAGAGGAAAGATGGCAGGTTGAGGGATTCTTATAGATGGGAACTTTTCAAATATATGGGAAGCCGAAAGAAGTCCGAAGGATTTTTGAGGATCAGATTTTGTGGAATATGCGTGATGGTGGTGGAGTCCTGCAATTTTAACTTACATGGATATGTTTAGCTTATCGTGGCAACTCATCATTTATAGTAAATAGTTGGGTATTTCCATACTATCAATTATCGGTCGTTATAGTAGACTTAGGTTCACGGTATCGGTGATGGTTCTAAGTGTTGGTGGTAGAGGCAAATGTTGCTGTTAGTTGATAAGACTACTACTGAAATACATAGGGTAGTGGCTGAGAAGAGGTAATATAGGATATGCCAGTAATCAAGCAGGTTTTTAAGGGGTATGGAATTGATATTGCAAGCAACTTGAAGCGGTAAGAGTTTAATATTATTTTAAAAATAGGCTCGTTTGTGGCTGCAGCAATTACAGGTATGTCCCGATGACGATCAGGGTCATACCCGAAGAAGGGGAGGGAGGATTCTCGCTTTGAACTTGCATGTTACTTGTGAGGTGCCCTTGACCGACGGCTTTCCTCCCGATTTACTTAGCTTACCTGTTTTTTGTTAAGATTTCGCGATTTTTGAGCTGATTGGTTTACAGAACCCTAATTGACGATTATCTGGCTTGTATGGCTAAAGCTCCGGACTGGATCCCGTTAGCTTGGACTCCAACCTTTCCTCCACCCTTCCCCTTTCCCTTGTCGCCTTCCTCGTGAGGAGTCTATGATTGGTGTAAATTAAAAGAGCATATGATTGCTATTAAATAGTTATTATTAAACAAAAGATATGGGAAATTTGTGGATATGAGAGAGATGTTGATCGCAGCGCTGATTCATCAAAGGCCCACAAAGTATTCGCATTCAACGCGATTGTCATCAATAAGAGAAAAGATCGTTTCTTTAGTGCATATGGGATGTGGCCGCGGCTTTCTCTCTTCGTTCGGTGGTGCGATGTTTTCATTAGCTGAATTGAATTATTCATAGCCGTATTGCCTATAGATTTGGGTCATTCACTGACTCACAAACTTCTATACAAATTGCGGGCCGCAATGTTTACGTGTGTGAGGTGTCTCGATGTGATTAAAGTTTCCTTAGCGGTCGATGGGGCCGAATTAACGAACGAATTTATGGATTATAAGATTTCCATATGATTTGTTGAAGTTTCACTTGTATGGTTAATTGATGAACTTAATTATTGTGGACGTATTTCCTTCGAATTAAATGCTTTTTCTGTTTTATTTGTTTTTTAGAACGTTTTAGATGGAATATTTTGTCGAATTAATAGAGGCGGATCACTTCGAGCCTCTTTGGAGAAGTACTTTTCTTGGCGAATGCTAACTTCCACGCGATCTTTAGAATTTGCCTTCCCTTAATAAATGAAATAAAGGTTAGTGAAAGATAGAAGAAGGGGCTCCATTTCGGACATTTCCGGAGGGATTCATCCGAGATGATACCAACGAGGGCAGCAATTTCTCTTGAGGAGCTTTTTCGGTGGTACATAATCGTTTAATATTTAACGGCCTCATTAATCGTCGTTGCCGGAAAGTTTCTATATAATTTTCGACGACTCTTTCAGTTAGAAGAGCCTAAAAGTGCTGAGAAAATTTGATTTCCTATTGCTTTTGGTGTGCACAGCGTTGAATGTCGATTTGGTGTATACAGGCAATGTGAAGTGAATGACGTTAGGTGAGATAGGCGGCCGACTCAGAGCAATGCTTCTGTGATCATCTTTGTGGTGAGTGTTGGTTTGTTTTATCGATCGATCGATCGCTTCCCGGCGATGATCTTGTCTCTGATGTTGTCTTGTGCAGTGAGAATGTTTCCGTTGTTTGTCGGATGGGTGAACGTCTTAAAATGTATATTTTTGGGCACCCATTACCCTTCCCCTTGGTTTCCTTCTTGATTCCCTTTCATGCACCTGCAGCTATTTCTTTGGTTGACTCGGTTTATTATAGAGAAGGCAGATTAGATTAGATTTGATGCTTTCAGGTTAGGTGCTGCTCATGGACGGTCATTGTAATGTAATTTCATTGCTTTCTCTTAAAAAATATGCAAGATTTTATAGTTTATATGAAGGGAAGGGTGTAGAGGAAATAAGTACCGGAAAAGTGCACCCGACTTTCTCGTTGTTAAGGAGAGGGACTTTCTCGATATTAAATATGAGATAGCAAGCCCGAGGAGCTACATTTAGTGGCGCAAATGTCGTGCCCACAGAAATGTCTCATTTCTTTTTTCTCGTTTGATTCGATATATTAGAGTGTAGCTATAGCATTGTGAGTGTTGATATGGAATTTTTTGGGGACTTATATTCGTAGATGGCAAGTGATGTTTGCTGTCAAGATCTAATAGTCACAGATAATTTTCTAATTTGTTCTGCGAGCGTTTATGGAATTAAATATATATTGTTGGAGGTGAGTCCAAAGAATGCTCTATGTTACCAGCCTTAAAAGGTCGAAAGTCGATTGAAGAGAGGGATATAATGGGAGGTAAAAATGGGAATAAATTCTCCATAGTAATGTGGAGTGTAGGAAAATGCTTTGGCAGTAAGCTTTGGAGTTTTCATGAAAGCCGTGGTTGAACATCATCACCTATCGCATGATAGCAGGTGATGAGGTGAACGATCTAGAAGTTGTTCTACTGTTATAGAGGTAAAGAGGAGTTGCGAGAAGCACGATTGTGAGTGGAAGAGTAACCGAGGAAAAGAAATACCCAAAGTTTTTCGTTTATTTTCGGGGAAATTATCGATTCACTATGGAGATTTTCAGAAGGCGTTTTTGCAGTTGTGGAGAATATCAGTTAATTCAAAGAGATTTGCCTTTCATAAGAAGTTTTTGAGGTGCATCATCGTTTTCATATTTCTCATTGGTCCAATTTGAAGTTTGCGGAATTCGTTGTTGCTCAAATCATAGCGGAATTATTGCTCAAATTCGGTATTATTTAGGATCGCCGCTTGATAGATTTCTCTTATTTGTTGTCCTCTTTGTTTCTATGAATATATTGCATAGAATATTCTATGGATTTGATAGTTCGTTTTTTGTTTCGTTACTTTATTGGTGTATTTTATCGCTGCACTGCAGTAAACTTGGTCTCCCCATTTGTGATGTCATTTCCTCCCTCTCCCCCACCCTCTTGAGGTGACATTTAAAAGTTACCAGTTCTGGAACTTCATAGCTTTCGATCGGTGGTACCATTGTGAGGAATTTAAGGATCCGATTCCAGTATATAAGTGATAAATTGAGTATTTCTAGAGTATGCTTATCATATAGAATTATATAATATGATGTTGTGATAGAGTTATAGGAAAATTTTTTGTTATTATTTGGCATTTTATATTTTAGAGTATTAAGGGATATTAATGGAGGAATTATTTTTATTCAGTGCATTTGCTTTATTATTGTTTTTTGTAGATTTTATGCGTTTGTTTCCCTATGGAAATAATTATTTTTCAATGCTTTGAGCATCTTTTCACACATTGATTTGTATATAGTGTAACGATGAACGTATCGATCGATGCATGTCGAAGTGGGGGGAGATGGATCATCTCTTGAGACGAGATGGATCATCTCTTGAGGCGAGATGGATCGTCTCTTGAGACTTATCAAATCCGGATAATGGAAAGCGTGTGAAATTGGGATGGGAAGTCGTTTGATTGATCAGATCGTGGATATTTTCATATTATTAAAAATTATTCAGTTAAAGGTATCCCTCTATCCTCTTCGTTGCTGAGAATATTCGCAGAACGTTGCTGACTATGAAACTTTATTGAGGTATATGGAAATTAAATTCAACGAAGAGATTAATTTTAAGCAATGCCATCAAGCAATGATCCGACCCCAGTAAAAGGCAACAAGGCACCGGTAGCAGCAAGTGTGAGCAGAAAGTCTGCTGAGACGACAAAGATCATTAAAGCAGACGAGAAAATGCAAGCTGCAATGGATAGATTTGCAGCGGAATTGGCAAACGACTCCGATGAAGAGAGTGTTAAGACCTCCACTCATCAACAACGTGAACATAGTCGGTATCGTTTGAAAAAAACGATGATATAGATTGGATCTCTTTTTCGGTGATCTTATCCAAAGTTTTTTGTTCTAAATGACCCCGATTGTGAGCTTTAAATGATCCTGGATCATCGCTATTTTCAATGAGATGTAGATGATTTCCGAGGTTTATTCGCCAGAAAGGGCTTCTAGATAGTGCGGTGTAGTCGTCGTGAAGATCGTTTTTATAGGGCGAGTATCTTCGGGTACAACGTATGGGTTTTTCTAAATTTTCGTCTCTGTTAATGAGAGAATGAACGATGAATTGAGTGGAAAATATAATTTCCTCGACGTTCTGCTCGAAATTGATAGAAAAAGTAGGGGGAATTTATTTCGGCTAATACCATTTATGGTATATTTCTTGGTGCTGTTGCTGATCTCTTCTTTATTGGACTTCTAAATGCTGTCGAATAATATTCTCTTGGATTATTCGTCTTTTCTACGGCTTTTCTACGATTAGCCATCGGTGTTTTCAAATTAAATAGTGCAGTTTTCGAGTCGTTAGTTATTGTGAACTATTGGAAAATTTAATAAGTGGGAATATGGGGGCATTCACTTTCGAAAATGGTCCCTCTTTTCGTGATATGTGGTGGGCTTTTCGTTGTCTTAGTTGATCTGTTGGCATCTTATCTTTACATCCGCCACTAGTCGCTTCGTTTTCTCTTCAGCTTCTGCAATGACCTTTCTCTGGGATGCCAAGTGAAACGGGCAGTTAGAACGACTGTTATAAAATTTGAAGGAAGGAAGAAAGACTGTGGCAGTTATGGTCGTTATGTCTGAATGTTATTGGTGAAATTGAGACGAAGCAGTCGATGTTCGCTACTCAAGTTGAGTTGCTTTATGATATAATGAGACGAAGGTGTATATATTCAGAGGAAGTGGTGGAATCCATGAATATGAAGGTAAAGTTGAAATTTGATTAAGTGTTCGTTTGGAATTAGAATTCAGTTGAGTTTTCGTTTGCAGTTGGTGATGAGGCATTCAATGCGAATGGCAGCGCTACGGAGCTGAGTGAGGCAGAGAAGGAGATCGTCAGAGAGGAACTCAAAAAGGTGATAAATATATTTAAGTGCATGCTGTATTGATCCATTTTTGAATTTTTTCTTAGCCATTTGCAGTGAGAAAGCCAAGATGTTTGTAGGTGAGAGAGAGAGCTAGGAGAGGGGTGGAGGAGATTGGCTGGAGAGGAAAGATTGGGTAGGATTACCATTATGGTAACAAATTCGTATGTGTCTTGCATATTCCTGTAGAAAAAATAGGAAATAACGTTTGGAGATTCTGCGGGAAACAAAGTTTAGCAAGAGATGGAAAAGGAAAGTTGTACGTTTCTCAGTGGGAAGGAAATTGGAGGAGTTAATTTAATGATGGTGGGAGTTTTCCTCTTCATAATCTTTATCTAATTAATGGGCCAAGCGAGCCTAGACCTACTCGCTTCCGATACATCGATATGCAAGTTGCATAAAAGTACAGCTACGTAAGCAAACGGCTGGTGATTTTTTCGAGGGTGCGCCACTCTCAAGCAGGACGGAATTTTTCACCTCAAGGTTTGAAATCCGTATAGCCTCTTCTTTCCTTTTTGTGGTAATAATTTGGAGTGGTATTATTGAATTGAGAATTGGCGGAGAACTTCTTCGATGAACGGTTAATCATGTGTCCTGATGGACCATTTACAACAGTTTCAGAATTGTGGGGAAGACAGTGGGGGGGGGGGGGGGGGGGAGTTAGACGTGGACCAAACTTTCACACCAGTGTTGTAGATTTGTTTGGACATGGTATTTCCCGAAAAAACAACCTTTGCCAGTTTTCTTCTAAGAGGCAAACGAGGCAGATTTTGCTGTTTAAAAAGTTCGTTTAATTTTAGCTGAGCAGCCATTAACGCTCCGTTTCAAAGAGCAAGGGGGGGGGGGGGTGGGGTCATTGCAATTTTCTCTTGGCTTGAACCGTCCGAATTGACTGTGAGTGGGATCATGGGGAGGAGGGGGAGTGGTGAAGCATTGAGCAGCGATAGGTGGAAAATCTCGAAGAATTAAACTAATATTTTGCAGACCGAAGATGAGATCAACACGCTGCGTCAAGTGCTGGCGGCAAGGCAGAAGCATGCTGCGGATTTGAAACGTAAATTGGGCATTTCTCCACTTACGGAATTGACGGCTGATATAAATCACTCAATACAACATGTCATGGAGACGCAAGCGTAGGCTTTGTCTTCGTTTAGTGCTCATTTCATTCGTCCTTGTTAATCCGGAAAGCTTAGTATAGCTTAGAGCAGATATCAATTTATCCTCAGGAATCTGTTTTCCAGACTTATCCAGCTCGACTATAAAAAAGGGAACTGCTGCTATCTCCATCTTCCTTACCTCCCCCTCTCTGGCAGTTATTTTCTTGCTGTAATTTTCGATTGTTCTTTCGTTAATTCAGATTTCTTTCATACAAGTCTTTGAGTGAGAGAAGACGTTTTTTTGGAGCTCAGCCTATCGCCGCTAAATTTGCTATGATGCGCATAAAATAAAATTTTACTCCCATCTCATCACACTTGGGCTTACCTTTATCCTCTTATCGCTGCAGTACTTGAAGGTTATTGTGAGTGATAGAAACAGATGTAATATACATAACATTTTATGTTGTTCCCACAGCAATTCAGTGTTGATTAGTAGAAAGTGCTGTACAGCCGTTTTAGTTCCTAGGCACTGGAGCATATTGTCAAGAAGTACAATAATGATTAGTATTGATGGGAAGATTTATTCTCGATGACAGCATAATCCTTTATTAGTGGAATCTTTATACCCTTTTACTAGGCGGCATTGCCGGTTCTCTGGTTAATTGGAGCGAATTTCTTTAATTAACGTTCATTTATGATTTTAGTATTTCGAAAGCTTAACGTTGATCTACTGTGATTTTGGCATTTTATATATACGGGAGAATATGTAGGATCAGTTGCTTTTTCAGCTACCAAAAGACGTCAGAGGTGGTGTCTGGAACGGCCGATACAGTGAAGAATAAATGGAATGATATGCGCAACTCGTCGCTTTTCAAATCTTTCGAGTCGAAACTCGGCAATGCATATACAAATGTGAGGGTAGGTGCCGCCTGAGAGTGCAGCAGCGACTGACATTACGGTTCGATGTGATACAGACATGGATGGATCTCATGCCCCATATTAGAGGGGTCTTGATTTTAGTTGAGGGAGGTGTCGTTACATCGGTATGACCTTCACAGATTTGTGAATCAGGGCAGTTTTTGATTGGAGGGTTTGTAACTTCAGCAACAGGAACAGAAAATACCGTCACATTGTTGATATGGGTAGAGAAAACAGTAGTAAAAACGGCACGAGATCAGAGGTTTTCCCAGCGTCATAAACTTTAAGCCTTCGAATGGAAACTGAAAGATTTGAAACCGACTTATTGGAAGGAGTATGAGTGAGAAAGAAGAAAAATAACTGGTCGTTGAAATTTTCTAATTCAGTTGGATTTTTGCATAAAGTGGTAGTTTTGAGCATTTAATGGGAGGTCAGAAATGCTCGTCGGTCAGAAACTCCAAAGAGTGGTGCAGAATCGCTGCGGATTTCAACACAGAAAGTGAAATCAAAGTCGATCATTATATCGGTATTCAAATCATATAACGGAATTCATCTACGGATATTAATAAATTTAAAATGCGACCAGTGAAGTAGCAGTGTCCACTTTATTCAAGGTGCTGTACGTGGTCATGATCAGAGGGGAATTATTTTATTGCTGAAGTGCGAACGAAGATAAGCTTGAATTACGTTGATTTCGTTGCTGTGCACTGCACGCCTTTTCGTGTATTTGTATTTCACTGCATGAAACACCGATGGTTCCTGTGAAGCGCTAAAAGCTTAACCGATAGTTAAGTGTGGTACGGTTTTGTCATCTTGTTTCATGGCATATTCTTTGTCTCAGATTACAATTTATGAAAATGGATTGGCATTTATGCCCTATAGCCCCGTTGAGGTTATTGTGAAGGTAACAGATAGGTATGACCTTTCTGACTTTATTAGATGATGAATAGCTTTTAGCATATTCCAAAATTGAAAATTCGGGCAGTAGGGCACGATGGTTTTCGTCGATCTTCCTCGATAGCCGAATAATTCAGCTTTGACTTTGTGCTTTCCGAAATTCAGGCATTGGAGTCCTAAGCTACTAAAGATGCATGCATGTTGAGCTGAAGGATTGGATGCCTCATTGGCGCTTAATTCTGCATGCTGTCGTTGCTAGCAGTCATTTTTGCTAAAGGATTTAGCCTCTTGTGCGATGAATATTGCACCTTAGAAGTCTCGTTTGTTGGTAATTTTCTTTTGCTGCTTTTCGCCCCTCTTTGATGTTATTTTAAAGCTGCTTTGAGAAATTACTGCAGATGTTCAATGAAGCGAAAATTATTACTGCTACATTTATTTTCAGGTTCCTCACGTGCTAAGCTTCACATAGATAGAGGGAGGAATTGTTTTCACTTGCTGAACATCTATTCTAGTCTTCTTTTTCGTTGTATTTGCCACTGACGATATCAGCTAAGATGCTATGTATGAGGCTATCATTTGAAACGATTTTAATAGTCGTTACATCCAGATGGATGGAAAAATCGGCATGAAACGTGAGGGGAAAAACGGTAGCGGGAAAGCTTTTTTTGTTCAGGTAATTCGCTGAACCCGCGCTTGAAGTTGCTTAGCGGGGACTGTAGCCCTGCTCGGGTAGCGGAAGGTGACTGATTCGTTCATGCTTAATGGCAATACATCTAGCATGCGGACTTATAGTTTATTATTCGGTGTGCTGCCTGACCCGGTTTTCAAATCTTGAGCATTTTGCTGAATGACCAAGCATGTCATCTCAAATCTTTTGCCCTTTCGGCTCTTATTTACATAGATTTAATCGTACGTTCAGATAGCAAAAGTAGGGAGACTTTATTCGATTTTCGTTGCATCACCTTTTATTGGCCTATTTTTTCTTAACTTGTTGTGGCTGAAGCATGAAATAAGACATTTTGCGGCACTGCGCCATCAAGTGTTGGTTGATAGATCGGTAGTAGACTGACCACCACTTGCGTTCTCCGAGGGTTTGTTCGTAGCATCGACCGAAAGATGGATAAGTTACGGAGATTGTACATCATGTACTCCTGTGGAATACAGCCACAAGGAGTTGATCTACTGTATGATCATGATCGATTGAAAGAATGAACAAAACGATTGCGTCAGACATTATCCTGAATGCATTTTTTTGATCACCTTTACCATTATCGACAAATTTTATATAGGAGGATTAGCTCATGAGCTCATCATTGCTTCGTTCATATATCCGATAGTTTGGGATTTGTGCGATATTATTTGCATTTGCGGTTGTGCAATTTGAACTCATTTTTGGTATGAGTTCACTTCTCTGTTTTTATTGGTGTTGCATTTTTGCATTCCTTTTCAGTTTATTTTATTGTGCCTATCCTGAAAAATAGGACGATTGAGCTCGTCATTTGACATCTGGAAGGAAGCGTTTTTGGGCCTAAGCTCGACCCTTATCAATATCCCTTTCTTCCAGTACATGCTCAGAATTCGAAGTTTCGAGATTGCAGCTTAAGAATTGAAAACTTCAAAAGATGAAGTGAAATGTGGGGAATGAAGAATCATGAACACCTGCGAAAGAATAGGTTAAAGCGTTTTATGATCGAAAAATGACGCGCAGAGATTTGTCAGGAAGTGAGAGATGTTGGAGAAAGGAGTCAGCCCAATGATTTTATTCGAATGGTCACTTAGCGTTTATCAGAGTTGTTGCCTGGTAATGCTAGGTCATTAGCTTAGGTCTAATTCTCGAGGAGTATCCTTGTCCGTTGATAGACTTTTCTTCGGTTTTTTCTACTTTCTGTGAGTTTTTTCTGCACTATTTTTTGTTGTCGTGCTTCCTTTTCTGCTTCCTTTGGATATACTAGCTGGCGATTCAGTTCTTTTAAGGATGCATCATATCCGCGTATATTATTGAGTGGATAGTGAGAGTAATTGGCGTCATATAGGTCAAAGGCTATAGCGCTACTTTTTTGCCATTATTGTTGCTAGCTACTTTCCAGGCTGTCCAGAAAAAATGTCGAAATCCTCTCCAACGGATTCTTCCTATTCATACTTATAATAAATTCGCTCCATACATTATTAAGCGGTCATGTTATAAGCTATATTCGATAAGTTGCGGAATTACATATATGCTCAGCCAGTGCGATAATGTCGAATTGACAGAATCGACAAAGGGATCGGTCTCCCAGATTTCCCATCTAAGTTGCATGTTCACACATTTGCAATTCTGTTGTTTTATGCAGCACGTCTGTTGTAAGTCATCGCATCGCCTTTAAAGAAATAATCTTTCAACTGATGGGAAATCGTTTAAAGTTATTGTCAGATGAGGTGATAATGGAGGAATGTGGGAAGAGGAGGAACGAGCGCACGAATCGGGTCGTTCGTTGCACTCGAAAGGCGGCATTATTCTTCTGGTTTTCTTTTCCTATTTTTTTCTTTTGCATTTAGCTTTATTGAGATGAGTATAAACAAGCAGATATTCTCTAAACGAATATCTTATTATTTATTGTGTTGAATTTGTTTTTTGACCGTTGAGAAGAACATTCCTCTGTAGAATTTATCCTCGATTATTGAAAAACTTTTAGTCGAAGTTGTGTGGAATTTTTCCATTTCCCTTCTATTGATGAGCGTTTTATGTCTCTCTTAAATGACAGTTGTGATTCGTCTTCTTGTCAAGTTTTTGCAACTTTAATGGCATTATTTTGAGTGCGTGATGATGATCTTATGGAATAGGGTTTTTTTAATGGAAACCATTTGGAGTTAGAGATCTGCAACTTCCAGTATTGCCGGAAGAGGTGTACGACAGTGAAAGGGAGACTGCTTGAAAGATTTTGTTTGTCTTTTTTAAGTTGAAAAATAATTTACAGGTGGAATTTTGCCTTTCCAAGATGTTTGTTTGTGATTCATTCATTCTCTTGTTGAAGTTTTCATTATTAGCAGTGGGACGGGTTTTCAAAGGTATTTCATAGGTATTATCGGTTTCTGCCGATCCATCAGGCCCGTTCTCCCTCCCAACCCGTGACTTTGTAGAGAAGTATTGCGCTTGATTTGAAATGTGCGGACGACGTTTTTCTTCACTCATCTTTCTGCATGGCTTATTTTAAGCTGAATCAAGTAAATTAATTATCTAATTATTCATAGTGAAGTGCTGCGATATTTGCGGAATATGACGTCTTTTTGTTGCCTTATTTTAAGCATTTGATCTCTTTGCGGTATGCAAAAATGAATGATCCACACGTTTATAATCTCAGTTGTTTTGTTGTCTCCATTATTATTATCATCCAGGCTTGTAGGAGTTGTTGAAGAGAGTGGCTTATTTGAGGGAAATGGAAACATGCGCCTTTTTGAGTAGACCCATTTAGTATCTGCCTGGGATATTTCATGGCAGATATGTCGGAGATATGCTTGGAATCTTGAGCAAGCGGAAGCTAGAAGAAGCGTGGAATAGTAGGCTTCTTCTACGCATTGCTTTCATCCCACAGTCATTTGTCTGGAGTATTTCATGGGTACTAGACGAGCCATTTCAGAATAAGGAATCATCGATGTTAGTAATTAAGTCGATCGGATTTTCTTATTAGTATATCAGCGTATTGATTATTTCTGTGATCGACGAGTAAGCAGTGGAAGTTGGAAATAACTCTTTTGCAGTGACAATAAACTGCAAATGCTTCATTGTTTTGTTTAAATACCGGATAAGTTTATTTATAGGCGAAGCTTGTTGCATCGACGAGCATTGATCAGCTGTCGGGACATGCGAAACCGCCGTCGGGTTCGTCAAGCCAAGCCGATCCAACGTCGCCATCCACCGAGAAGAACACAATCGCATAGAGATTTGTCGCTTTTACGCCAAGCTTTCCGGGGACTTTGACGTTCTGAATTTCTGTATTGCTTATTTCTTTTAAGGGACAGAAGCGAACGCTATAGGAGCTTAGAGGAGTTACATTCACATGATAGACGAGGAAAAGCAAACTGCGAAATTTTACTCGCATGATAGGAAGGAAAGAAATTCGAGACGGTTTGGGGAAAATGGACTGAAACAGAATGTAATTGTTTTTTTGCCTTCGAATGATAATTTTTTTATTTTATCTCGCTGTAATTTACCACCAATGTTTCGCGGTAATTATGGATTATCGAAAGGGGACAATATTAGATAATCGCTTAGGATAATTGGCTCGACAGGGGACGAGATGAAACCTATTTTTGTGGTGACCAAACAAGTAGTTATTTTATTTCTCAAAAGATCAATATTGTTAAGAAGAAGTTCATATTCATTTCTCTGTCTCTCTTCCAATCTTCAGTTCATTATCACATTCAATGATCGAATGCGGTTGAATTGAACTGTACCCTTTCGGTCTTCTTTGAGCGGATACGACCAAGTGCTCTATTTACTTGCACTATTTTTGTTTTGTTTATCTTAACTTTTCTGTATGAGTTTTGTAATTTACGCTTGTCAATGAGCCTCCCTTTTATTCTCCTCAGCAGCGAAATGATCGCGATTCCATTCCGTCGTCAAATATGTTTTCCCTCCCACTCCATTCCCCATTCGGTCACGTCGCTGATTATTTATCCTTTTTGGTTGTTTTTTTTTTCCAAAGAGGTTCGTGAGCACTATTGAATTACTCGGAACAGTATTCCTTGATTGAGGTGTATAGCGTTGCTGCGCTTTTGTGAAGTTAAGAATAATTTCTTAATGTTCTCTCTTCTGAATTGTTGTTTGGAAGTATAGCGTGACGCCTAAGCAGCAAATATTCGCAACCGAGATCCGAACATCCTACCTTGAGAATGCGGTTGTTACTCATCTGCAAACGAGATTATCATAGACAGAAGTGGGGCACACCCATGACACTCAGTCAGCAGTTGTGGCAGTGAAGTCAGCAAGTTAAATCATTTCTCATAAACGCAAATACCCAGCAAGGAGAAGTGTAGAATTGAGTGCTGCGTGACGAATTGAGTAAGTACTGTGTCATTCACAAAGCCACTCCATCCCCCTTGATCCCCATGTCTTCTCTCTCCTTCCCACCCTCCCACCTCACATGTTTTAATTCATGAGAGAGGTATCTCTCGAGTGGGTAGGTCTCTCAAGAAAATAACTTTAGTAAGGTAGCGTAATAATGGCGAAATATATTTCGCTTCAAATTTGGGCATTATGAATAATTTTTTGCGGAAAATGAGTGTGGAGTAATTTGATGTGGTGTTCATTTGATTGCGTCTTCTGTTTTATATAATTACTATCGATTTATTCTTATTTTAATGTAAAGTTTTCATATCAATTTTATTTGCTCACAAAATATTCGATCGCAATGGATTTTGAGATGATTTTTGATCTCGACGATCGGAATATTAGCTCGATGGTACCACTTGTATTTCCACCTCGTTTTTTTGACATTTAATTCAAATCGACGAGACTATATATTACGTCCAACGCGTAAATCAATATGAACAGATAAGTTTTTTCTACCCATAAGTCGAATTTCAAATAAGATTTTTCTAAAGCTTTCAGGAAACTTTTCAAATTTCCCGATGAATAAAGCCTGCAGAAAGGATGGCATGAATAAAATGCTCTAAAAGTCCTTTTGTGGTCAAGTGGGGCGAAGAGGTCGTGGAAAATTCATGTTCTGCTAGAGATGATGACCAATGGTGTTTGTAGTTAGTCCGGCTGATCGACGAACCCAGTGCATGATTAAAGATGGTCCGAATGTTTTATTCTTATTTTTTTGAATTTCAATCAGGCGGTGTGAATTGCTGGATCTTGGGGTGTTGCGTGCCTTCGGAGTCTGAGGTCAGTAATGGAGGAGTCGAGCAGAGAACTCGTCAATAGTACATCCGTATATTAAGGAGTTGAAGTTGTTAGTACCTCCACCTTCAAGTTTTATTAGACTTGGGAAGTTTGCAATTTTTTCCGCCCTTAAGTGATTTCGTATTAGAATTAGTCGTGTTTGAGTGAATGTTGCTTTCACTATTTCGTAGCGGGTCTATTTTTTTCAGAATATCTTCGATTTCACCTCCAATTACCGCATAATTATGTGGTGGGCGAGAGAGGGGAGAGGAAGGTCGGGTAGTGCAGTGGGAGGTTTTCATCTGATGTATTCAAGAATGCTTTATTTATAGTGGATCAGCAGTCATTGCCTGTAGAAGAAATACCCGTAGCTTCAAATTTTCCCACCTTTACCAATTAAAAAAGCAGCTTGGTACTTCTGTTCAAAGAGTAGTGGGATAAACATTATGTGCAGTTTATCGAATTTTTATACAATCGTATCGATGCACACAGCGGATATGGAAATAATCTCATATAAGATGGATCGTGGGTTTGCTCAAATGAACTGATATCTGATATCGCCCTTCGTATATCAGCAGTAAAATTGCATTTTAAATTTGAAATATATTTATTGGCAGAACATTTGTAGTTCATAGCAATGGAATCGTATCGCTGAATTGTCGAATCGTTCACTACAAGTCGTTCTGTCGACCCATCGATCTATGCGGAAGTCCTTCTTGTTTTTTGTTTTACCACAGAAAATTTCCTCACAGTCCTAAGTCATTCATTTTTATTCGGTTTAGTCAGCACGAGGATTCTTTTTTGTCTCCATTTTGCATAAATCACGGTGTATACTCTTAACTCGTCTAACTTCACATCCTACTTTAAAATCCGTTGGGGAATCACCCTCATAATGGAGTTATATTGTAGAGTACAATTAACATAGCTTTATTTTGTGAGGACTGCAATATGGCCGAAGCTCATTAATAACTGATAATAGAATAATGGTTATCATAAACAATTAAATCGCCGTTGAATTCTCATAATTAAGAGTACAAGGCTAGTTGCGGAAATACATCAGTGCAATTTTTATGCGAAGATCGCTGCGCCACTATTTCGTTGAAACATTAGGAACATCTGGAGTGTTTTTGGAAATTATTCAGAAAGAAAGTCAGATATTTCAAGAACTGATAAGAACTCCCTCTCCCCTCCTCCTCCCAAAAAAAGCCAAACTCATCGCATTCTGTTGCGAAGATAAACCCAACTTCAAAAGAGTCTCATATCACAGTCAAAGAAGCGAACAAATAAGAGAGCAAGATGAAATGTGATGTGTTCAGCCTCAAACATTTCAAGCCAATTTCTCGAATGCTAATTCATCATCCGAGAACTGGTGAGCGGTGTTTGAAGCTCCGGTTGAAGAGTTTCTCCACTTGAATTCGTTTCAGCTGTTTTTACTTTCCAAGATTATAATGTTTCATACAAGTTTGTTTATGGATTTGTGTATGGATTTACGTGGACATGAAATGGTAATGTAGTTCCGACGATATTTAGCATGAGTAAGGTGTAATTTCCGTAGTCAATTAATCGATCCTATAAGTGAACGATCGTAAACATGCGAAAATATCGGAAACTAAAAGAAATATTTCGTGATAATTCTATCGCTTCGTTGCGCTAAAGTGCATCCTTTTAACAAGACTGCATTAATTATCTTGTTTCTTCCTGGAATTTGATTTTATAAGTTATTTTCTTGAGAAGGGCTCAATTTTAATCGAAGACTCTAAAGCCTTATTGAGAGGTTTTATCTCTCAAACTTAAGATCTCTTCGGATAATTTGATGTAATAGAAAAAAATAATATCATTATAATAATAAATTAGTGCTGCAAATCAGTTGTTAAAAGACCTCTTTTTTCAAATTTCTTATATTAGCATTAAAGCAAAGATGTTGCCTCATTGATGAGCTCATAAATTTGCGGAAATGAACGTAAAAGCATAGCAGAAAACCTAATATTAATTAAAGGTGTTCGTTCATTTTCCGATTAAGTGAAAAAGTGGAGGGGAGATTATCCAAAGCGATAAAATAAAAACTAAAATCCAATAAATAATGCATAAAGATTTTTGATCAATGAATTTGTCAGTAAGAATTCTCTCAGAAGATATCTTTTTTATTTTTCTATGAATCAGTTGGCATTTAATGAAAATCCAATCGATTTTTTTATTCTCCATAATTGCTAATTAATCAACGTGGATTAATTTCGGATGATTATCCTCCGAAGCTTGTCAGATTCAATGAAATTGCACAATTCTAACTTTAATTCCACTGAAATTACAAGGCGAACAACAGAGACAAATATATCTCTGGAAGGCGGCTTCATATCACCTCAATTCATGTTTGCAGACGAAATCACTCGAATTTTAATATAAAATACTTGCGGCGTTGATCGAACGAGGAAAAATCCCTATGAAATATAGCTTTAATTTGGAGAAATTTCTTCGGACTTAATTTATTTCGAACAAATTTTTTATATTTGTAAAAAAATAAGAAAAATTTTCCACCATTCTCATTAAAAAAATTAGAAAACTTTCTCTTTAATATAGAGATTGTCAGTGGCTATTGGAAGAATTTTACTTTTTCTTCATTACAGATTGAGGAAATCGTCTGCTGAATTTTTTCTTCATCGGCCTATTTTGCAAGAGGGCTATTTTCAGGTTGCGTCGACTGTGATGTTTGTGACGTTGGTGGCTGTTGATCGCCAATTTTCGGCATCTCGTTGTTCATATTATCCGTATTATGTATCTGACTTGATTCGATAGATTCGCATGATTTACCCACTTTGGGTATCGGCCGACCTCCAAAGCCTGGTTCCACCGATGATTTACATATAATTAAACAAATCTGAAACGAAGAAGCGAGCATTAAAAAAGTGATTGGTGGATTCATTGAAACGACACTGGAGGAAGCAGGAGATAGGGTTGATCGAAGTACACCTTCGCATTTTCTCTTCATGAATTAGAGAAATAAAGTAGCGTACGAAAAATTCCAACAGAAATGAAGAATGGAAATTTTCCCTAACATAGTTCGCAGCAGATAATTAACGAAGAAATAATAAAGAGATTAAATGAAATAGCATATTCATATTTATTACCTGTATAAGTATGAGTTGAAAAATTCCCATCAAAATGATATATATAGTTGACCCGAGTTTTGTGAGGATTTCGTCCATATCCTTTATCGATTGATCTTTCTCTACCAACTGATCTCCGAGTGATAATATCTCACTTAGCTCCGTTTTTGATCCAATATGATAATATAAATGAAACTCTGAAAAAAATCACAATGAAAAATCATTGAAGTTTTCCGTTTGTTTGAATAAAGTTTCTGCTCCCAGTTAGCTAAAATACCCTCATTCAACGCTTAAGCACTCACCGGATGCTTTCACTCAGTCCGAGCCCGTTGACCGCACAACTGATAGAATTTTAGAAAAAAGCAATAATAGCATTAAATTTCTATTTTTTATCTCTTATTTATTCATTCATCTCTTTGAATATTTCAATAATATGCAAAAATAAATGTGATACTTAGTTTACGCTGGAAAATTCCCTTCGGTAATTTCTTCTCGATTTCGTATCGTCAACGAATCGAAAGAGTTATCAAATTAATTCCGCCCTAAGTGTTCTTTGCACTTAAAAGTTTTTCTTAAATGAAGACACATTAAAGTAAGTATTGTTGATAACGAAGAGAGCTTTCACTCAGAGAGATTATCGAGCCATATTTCCTAACTGTTATCCTGGTTTTTTGCTTTTCCAATCCAATAAATTTCCCCCATATTTGTGTAAAATTTAGCGTTTCAACAAGCGATTTGACTATGAATCATTTATGCTCATATTTAAATGTCTTTATGTTTATATAGAATATGTGGATTTTGGATTTTTTTGTTTGCAAATTGCATGAAGTGCTTTGTAGTTAGGATCATCAGTATATAATTATCTTCAGTCGGTCAATTTACATATTCTTTGGGAATAGTATATCGTCTTGCATCCAACAGATCTACGCCAAACAGCAAAATTCATAGATTTTCGCAAGAAAATAAGCCAAAATTCCCCTCCCCGCAAGCATTCCTTTGGATATCTCAGTTTGCCACCTTATTATTTTTCCGGATGTGTGTGAACTCTACTCCCTTCTAGTGAACTATCCCTATCGTGTGACATTTAAAGAATTATTGCAATTAGTGCGGTTAGTAAATGAAATGTGGCCAATGCATGTATTGCGTTGGAAATGAGCGATCGTCATAGAAACGAACGACTAGAAATGCCTTCATATGCTTGAATGAATTTCGCATTTGCTTTTAACCATAGTTGCTTTCATCTATCGATAGCAATTTCTCCGGAAAAAGAAAGAAGTCATCACTGTTTAAATCCTTTTTTTAAGTCCCTTATTATATTGCACAAATATTAGACACTTTAAATAGCAATATATATATAAAATTTCAATTCGCATTCAACAAATGTGCAATTGCAATTTTAAACGGCTCAGCGTGTTTGCTATGTGAATGAACGTTCAACTTATTGATGTGTCAATTGAAGTGTTAAGACATCGCTGTGAATAACTGATGTGAAGTTATGTGTTGTGTTATATTTCGATTGTTGTTGGGTGATAATGACGTTTAGTAATGGAAAATATTTACCTTCAGAAGTTATGCTATTGTCGATTGCTATTACGACTGCTCGATTGCCATTTTTGGTTGAATTCCTAAAGAAAATCCTTCCGATGCTATCAGCGAATTATTTCATCTATTATTTCTAATTATTAAAATAAAATTCGCACTAAATTTGGGTTGAGTCGATGAGGTGAAATATAATTGCCACATTATAGGACTATGAATTTTTACCGCTTATCTTCCTCTTAAAAAAAAGAGAAGGAAATTTTCCATTCTCGAAGTGGAAAAGAATTTCTATAAATGGAAGTTTAAAATTTAAAAGACAATAAAATAAAAATCCCTCATCGAGATTCATTTCCTTCTTATTGCCTCAATTTCTTTTCCCTCACCTCATTTTGACTTCCACTCTCAGCGGATTCATCGTCAACTATAGCGTTCATTTGAATCGAGCCCATCATTCAAATACACCCTTCAAGATGTCTCATTAAAACAGAATACCATTGATGGATACGCTAAATTTTTCCATGGCAATCATCTTTTTCCACTTCACTTCTCATCGTACTGATTTTATTTGAAAAATATATTTGAAAAGAAATATAGTTTATTTATTCATTGTTTCTGCTCATATTTCACTCTTGTGCATATTAAATCTTCCCCTCTTAGAAACCTACATTTTTAAGAACCTGCAAAGCCGATGTACATTCGAGGTGACGCTTATGAGAAGGACGAATAAACTTATGACGTACTCAGATTTCGAAAGACGCAGTGCTGGATAAGAGGCGATAACGAATGAGAAAAGCAACTATTTTACCCTCGAAATTAAGTTAAAAGTAGCACAGTTATGCAACTAATCATACTTTTAACTTTTGCAGTTACAAATTTCAGCCTATATCGTTGCCTACAATATCGATATCGAGATGATTCACAAATGTGAGTGTCAATAACCAAAATAACTGAAATAATGGATTGAAATAATGTTATAATGACAAAAATTAAAATTTTGAGATTAAAAGTCAAGTTATCATTTTTTTTTTGCCTTCACTGAAGATAAAACTAAACTGAAGGTAAACCATTAAAGTGCACTAGTGTAGAGGGATATCTCTGCACAATATGCAACCGTTCACCTATACCCCCTTTTATAAATACATCCCTTCAACATCCATCCCGACCAACTGAACGATCCATTTTTTCTATTTGTGCAAGTTAAAGGTGTCTACGAAACTTCCGTTGGGTAAATCGTGAGCGAAGGAGAAGCAAAGAAAGTTCTTAGATTGCCTATATAGTTTATTAATCGAAGCTAAAAGGTACAGGTTCCAGTAAATAGACAGTCTTCTGGAAGAAATCCATAAAAACAGCGAAAGTTAAATTGCTGATGTCTGGAGAACTGAACGGATGTGAGGAGATGCTACGAAAATGGAAAGGCGAACAAGCGAGCTTGCAGAAATTCAGCTCATTCATAGCTACGATTTATTTCGGATTAACAGACAAATTTGAAACACTGAAGTAATTTATTTTTTATTCTCACTAAACTATGCGACGTTTACTACAGTTATTGCTGTTTGCAACCCTTTGAAATAATTATCGCATACACTATGTAATTTTCTAATGCATTTTAGGGAATATATGAAATACACAAATGCGCTTATCATTAAATAAATCAGCTGTAAATTACCCGTTAACTTTCTCTTATTGATATTCGTTTATGCGTAAAATCATGCCTTATCAGTGTACCACTACTAACCTATCTTTCACCCATATAGAATAGAGACCTTAAGCTGTTAGTGACTTTCAATGCTATATATATATATATATATATATATTATATATATATTATTATTATTATTATTATTATTATTATTATTATTATTATTATTATTATTGTTATAGTTACTGCGACGTTCATTATAAATATTATATATATATATATATAAAGTTCCGATCTATTGATTGATCTTTTAAGCCACCCTCGTAGATTTGTAGTATGGCACATTCTATAGTGCTTATCCATTAATGCTTAGTGATTCTAGAGCAGAATATTGATGCTAGGCAATTCGCAGACGCTCGATAACCTTTGGTAACATTCAGTTTATGCAGGCTCTCGATTTGATTAATAAACTTTAGCGGTGCTTTGATAGTATCACAGCTGTAGGATAAAAAATCTCACAATAGAGTTTTATTTCTCGGAAAAAGAATAATGAATTAATGGAATTACTTGACGCGATAATATTTACTAATTTTTTCATCTATATCGATTATAAACAACTTGGGATTTAATGCACATAATTCCTTAATTTTTATTAATTAATCTGTTTACCGGAAATTATTCATATCCTTCGCTTGATGGATTATTATTGAATTATTACGTAATAATCTGCTGAGTGCGTTGATGAGCGGTTTTTGCCGGAAGCGCCTTCATATCCGCTTCCGTAATTCGTGTTTAATTTATTTTCCTCTCCTCGTATCGTCCTTCCTCTTCAGCATTTATCCGTCCATCTCTTTCACTATTAAGGACTTAGGTGTTTAGTGCGCGGCTACTTGACGAAACATATTATATATGTATTATATATATATATATATATATATATATATATATATATATATATATATATATATATGTAATGAAGACGTGAAACGACTTGAATGCCGTGGCAAAATACCGGAATTTTGTAGAGCTGCCGGTGTAGATTGAAAAAGAGTGAAAATTTTTGAAAAAGACGAAAAAATGCAACGTTTTCACGTTAGGAAATTTTTCTGTGATAGCGGTTTATTCCTCCCTCGTCTCCCATTTGCGTAATTAATCTACAGTTGGTTTGCATTAACGTTAATTCGGTCACAATTTAACGTCAATGATCCATTCTATATGAAGTTATGTGCACATCTGTGTTTTAGCAGAAGCCGATAAAAGTCTCCACAACCAAAAATGAGTGGCGAAACAAAACGTTATCTTCAAGAGCACTCTATTCCACAGTTATTTGAGGTAAGTGCTTTTCTCAAGTGGAATATCTTCATGAAGAAAGGAAAAAGAACTTGGAACTCTGAGGGAATGAATACAATGAAAAGGCTGACTGCATCATTTATTCGGCCAAGCATCTTCATTTCTCATTATGAACTATAATGATACGTTTTCGTTGATTAGTGAAGTTTTAAAGAAATCAGTGCAGATGCAAATACTGCAAAATATCTCACCTTGCCATATATTTCACCCCGCTTTGGAATATTTTCAGACATTTAAATCTTCAGATAGTTTGTTTAACTCTGAGATTACGCACAACCAATTCGAGGACTTCATCTTCAATGGTCCTCTAGTCAATAGATTTTTTATTCATTATTATCGATGTATAAAAGGACGCATGCATGACAAATATATATTTATTTAATTTTGTTTAATTTATTCCAGAAAACATCCATTACGAATGATTATCGCTTGCACTTTCGTTTAAATGAAATTATGAATTAATGTGAAGGCAATGGCGCACGGTCCTCTCCTGCCCATCGAATATTGACGAGTCGTTTCATCGATATACTCTTTAATGCGTCGTTGCCATTACTCGAATTTTCTCCGAAAGTGAATGAAACAAAAATCATCTGAAAAAAGAAAATATCGAGCGGTGAACTGTGGTCAATACATTTATCCGTCGGCATTATGTCTAACTTAAATGGTTGACCGAATGAAAATGCTTTCATATTCACTTAGCAGATAGCTCATAACGTGCTTTTTGCATAAATTTATATAGCCAATAAAGTAAACGTTGTGCACTTCAGTTTGTTTTTGCGGTATAATGCTTGTGCAATCTTTTCGTTAGAAGTCGTCCTCTTTTCAGCTACATTACAGTGCAACTAGGAGTACTAAGTGTGGAAATGTTAGTGCAGTTCAACGGCTATTATGATAAGTTGGGAAAGAAGCCAAAATGCTCCGCCAAGATTTATTGTTCGATCCATTTCTGTTGACGTAAGCCTCATATTATAGCGAATATTCTTAAGAGCCAATAAGTTGTGAGGTTTCAGTAGTAAAAGCTTTGATGAATAAAGGTGTTTAAGTGATCCTTCATAAACTTCACTTTAGTTTTCTTCGTGATCTTAGAATGCCGAAGCATTACAACTATTAATTCAGGACGGTTGAAAAGTTCGTTCTCTCAACTTGTGAAATGAAGAGTTTTTTGTTTTCAGAAGCTTCAAATTCCTGATTTAAAGCAAGTTGAGAAATGCATAGTATTTTATCTTTGTATGAGCCGAATAATTCTGAGGTTAATCTCCTCTTTTATTAGGCGTTTTTTAAGTTCGTTTGACATATATTTTTTCCCTACCCATTATGTGGGTAGGGAAAAAATTTATGCCAAAATTATAAAGTTCACAGCAGACTGCTACTGACTGGTTGTAAATTAATATCACAAAGCTGTGGAGACTGTTCATCTATCATAGCTTTTAGGACTCCGACTGAGATCGAAATGACCTATTGGAAGGAAGTTTTCAGGAAACACGTTTTAATTTATTGGAACAGCATCCGGAAAACCAGCGCTGATACCGCCCATTGTGCAGCCGATAATAGTTGTCGCACAATTAAACTCTTATCACACAAGAATATATCTCGCAAGGCATATTTACTAAAGTAATCTCACTCAATCCACACGGGACTGATCGCAAATTTGATTTTTTTATTCTTCGATGGTCCACGATCAAACAATCTCGAAGATCCGAGAACTGAACATTTTGAATCTTCAATTCTTAAGAAATTTCTGAAAAATTCGAATTTCTTATTCACTAATAATTTAAAAATTCCAATTAATTAACCCTTGATTCAAAAAAAAAAATCCAACGGTCGACGCTTTCAATTCTTCACTTCTGAGAAGTTATTTTTTTCTCATTTTTGAAAGATCAAAAATTCCGTCTGTTAATCTTTCAAAGTGCTCTTAACGATTTTCCTCTATCATTTAGTGGAAGATTTTCGAAGATAAGCTGATCAACGCTCTTTACTTACACTCTTTTATTATAAGCATGATAAAATTCCCATAATGGGAAACGCAATAATTAAGTAGAGAAAATCCATGAGGATACCATTTCCCAATGCGATGAAAAAGTTCTATCCACTCGTAAGAGGAACTTAAACAACAGTGATTGAATTCAATTTTGGACACCTCCTCAGTGCACAATAGAAAAGTATAGTGGTGGAATAAAGAAGGTGTTAAGTGGCGAGTCAGTGGCTCGCAAGTGACCAGCTGCCGGAAATGGTGTGTATTTTGCTTCTCCTATTCCATGAAAAATAGTATTTGAATGGCGCCCATCGAACTCATTGTTGCCAAATCGATGGCCAACCAGCTGGCAGCAGCACACAAATAAAGAGTAAACGATGTACATTCAATATATTCGCCTAGGTAGCTCATAAGTGCGCTTCACTTAGTACTGCTCAAGACGTTCTGATGATCGTCTTTTCGCCGTTTGTCTGCTGTTATTGCGCTGAATTTGTGCTAAAATCCTATTCGATCGGTGTCATAAATGTGTGAGTTTATTTCAAAAATTAATAATTGGTGTGATTTTGTAAAATATTTCGAAACAAAAAAGAATTGTAAGTGGATGTTGTGATTTTCCGATTTTCTTTCGAGAGTTTCTCGTCGGAATCAAGACATTTATTAATCCTCCCACCACCCGGTTAAACACACTCGATTCAATCTGCCGTAAAGTATGATTTTCACGATTAGAGGCTGACTCGCCATCTAGGACACATTGAGGTCTCATTATTCAAACACCGTCTAATAGTACCGAGATTATTCAAGTACGTAATGCAGTAATGACCACTTCCGGTGAAGAAGTAGTGGTTTTGCAGAGCCCCAAAGTGGCTTCGATCAGTTGGCAAATACATGCATAGCATTATTTCTTATAGGTCATAAATGAACTCAAGTTGCATTCGACCTCGACTAACACACTGCTGATAACATCACTTTATTGAAGTTTAAAAATAGTGCACTGCAATGAGTTGGAGTGGAATTCTATTGCTAGCCTTGCTCCTTGTGGCTCATCTCGTCTAGTCGTGCCGGTCTCCTTGAAGATCTGCTCTCGCTGTCGAGCTGTAGTCGAATAAATTGCGATGCGACACAGGTGTAAGGGCTGAATAGTTTTTCATACCTATAAAGTAAGGCGGCGAATGGGAAGGCAATTAGGATAACTTCAGTTGCCGTCAGGATCCCGCAGACGAACTCCATACTGCTGCCGACCACCTCTCGCTTGAACTGGTCTAGAAACTGAAATGAATGCAGAGGCACGTCAGTCTCTTCTAGGTCCTTCCAATTCTACCTTATGCTAGTCCCACGATCCATGCTGCGTAATCTTTTACTCTGCCTGTATGCTCTTGACCTTTTTTTGACTTAACGTATAAGGTGCACCACCACCGTTTGATGTCTAGTTGACCTTACACCAGAACTAAACAGTTCAGATATATTTCCAATGAGTAGCAACAGATTACCCTCATTGGTGATGTCATTTAACCCACCTAAAAATGATATTTACTCATACTTTGACCCCACCGATGTGCATTTCGTTTAATAACAAAATGATGATAGTAAAACATTAATAGCAAGTAGAAGTGTGCAGTGATTGAGATTTTAGCATTGCCCCACAATGGCAATCAGAATCGTGAAACGAATAGACCGCCCACTCTTTTTTCCCCACAAATGCAGGAATCATCCTGGTGATCTTGCTCTTTCTCTTCTACAACGTTCGCTGTTTTTACATTTTGCGCACGTTCGCTGATTGAGGAGACATTGAAGAGCATTGAAGAGACGTTACTGTTCGCCGCAGCCTTCAGGTTTTCAGGTGTATGTGGAAGTTTTAAGGGATCTTATTGGGAGTGGAAGTTTTTTTTTTGGGGGGGGGGGGTTGGGAGGAGGAGGGGAGACACGGAGAAAAAGAGGGATTGTGAGAAAGAAAAAGAAAATCGGTTAAAGCATCGAAACTATAAGTCAGAAGCATAATATCTCAGATGAGTTTTTTCCTATTCAGCAAATTATAACTATAGACTATCTATCGAAGTTGAGGTCGACAACAATGCATTTGGTGACTATGAAAACCACAACGATCTTTTGAAAAGGCATTAAAATAGTGTGGTGAGGGAATCGTTTAAAAAAACCTCTATTAATTTCACTCCCATAAAAGCTGAAATTACATTTTAAAAGGCAAAATTTCAGGCTCTTATGACTGGATTGATTTACAATAAACCCGACGATCCGATCAATTTCTTAGAGAGTGCGTTGGTGAAACTTCGCCAACGATCCGATCTCGAGCCAACATGGGATATGTTCATTGATAATGATCTCACTACAAAGAATGAATCTAATAGAAGAGGTTTTTCTCTTACTGAATATTTATTTACTACTAACTGTGAAGTATATATTTGCGAATAATCAATAGTGCCTAAAGGTTTTCTTCATTTTTAGAGAGGCGGAGAGGGAAGTGAAGGCGGAAATTCAGAGTGTCTCTTTTAAACGTTTCAGCTAAATGTGCTCCTCTTATTGCTTTGATCTCTTTATATTTTTGAAATTTAACAAAATGCTTACATGATAATTACTATTTCAATGGCGAAAAAATATTGTCTCTAAAAATGTCTGAAATGAACGGCAACCATAATTTCAACGGTTGTCTTAACTAGATCGCATCCATGCACAACGTCTATCGATCGGACTTTTATGAAAAACTAATGGATTGCTAACGAATTTCTGGATGCTGTCTCTTTTCTCGTTTACAAATGCAGCTTCTCAAATAGATCTCATGTATTAGGAAATTTCTCTTTTTCTGGATCAAACAGAAAATAATTTTCAATGCTTCAAAAAATACCACTATATGATGATGATAATTCAATTTGTACATATGAAATTCTCAATTAATATTTTTCTTTATTTGCATTTTAAGCTAGAACTTTATATATGCATGTGGTGTCGATGTGTATATCTGTCAGTAATCTGTTACATTCATCTTTGTTCATTAAATTCAACTCAGTAATCGATAATAATGGAATTACGAAATTCGGCGACTATAATTTCCACCATTCACCTCTACGATCCTTTATATAAAGCAGTCAATTTCGTGAACACCTGTAAGCATTTGAATATCCTGAAGGATTTACGTGCATTTGATGTGAAATCCACTATAGAGGAGGAAAGTTCCGTCGAAAAAGTCTATGAACTATTGGGTCACTTCGAAAATGATAGTTTTATTACGTTTTATTACTGCTCGGATTACTTTATATGTTTTATTTTTTGTAAAGCGAGTTGTAAAAAAGCCGATTGATGGTGAAGTATCGATGATATTGATGTAACGGCATCTCACATACAGTCGATATTTATATAATTTATTCAAATTTTTCAATGTAATTTGTTCAAGCAGGTACTGCAATCTTTCACTTAATCTTTCCTACGTGATCGGTACTCGAGGAAATTCTTTAATTTCTTCTTTCATAGAAAAGAACAGAATTATTTCCTGTTAAGAATTCTTGCTTAGCAGTTGACGAAATTTCTTCGGTATCAATGAAATCACGCTCTCTTTCCATCTCCCCATCCATCCCCTTTTCTCTTCGGTGAGCGGAATTTATTCGTGCCGGAAATGGCTAATGAAGGAAATATTCAACGTGCTTGAGCACATAAAGCCATTGTGGCGGTCTTTATAGACTCATAACAATCTCTGCTTCATCCTCAAAGAATCAATAAACTGTGCAAAAAAATGCACCATCGAATAGGACTATTCATGTGGGCGTTTAATAACATCCACAAGGTCTAGCGTCAACGCGTCTGGTCAACAAATCATTATTGAAAACCGGCTTATCTTACAATAATAATCGACCGTTTTTGTAAGCTTCCTAATGATTATTACTCAGTTTCAACAAATGCATTTCCTTTTTATTTGCTTATTTTTTGACTGATTCGTTTTGGCATTTTTTTATCACCATTCCCATTGCATCGCCCGTATACAGTTCTTGCCTCTCACCTGGCAACCTATTGAATATTACCTACTGGAGACAAGAAAATCCTTCGCATGCGTCGGTCACCTCGCAACGGTCCGATATAGAATTGTGCACATAGTATATGACTTTCTTTTCAAAAAGTTTCCATCGTTCTTTTTAATGGCTGTTATCTGCTGATCACTTAGACGAATTAAAAAAAGAATTGTGGCCTAATACATGAAACATAGGAAGATAATTGGAATAATTTCTTCAAATATTCGGAAAAAATATTTGATGAAGCCTAAAATAAGCCAATGGTTATAGAATTACAATATTTTTCTAGCAGAAGTGAGAACTCCTGTGGCAAGAGCTAAAAGCAAGTTATCCGCGGCTACAAATCCGTCACACTCACCAACCAACGAAGTCAGGGAAAAGTAGGTGTTCGTATATTTATCGAGAGTATTCTTTAGCTCTAAATGAACGACACAAGAAGCAACTTGCTAACCGTGGAAATAAGATTTATTTTGTACTATGCTATATCCGAGAAAATGCCTTTATAAAATATGCTCCTCATTTGGAAAATCCTTCACCCGTGCAATCATTTGATCCACTCAGGTCTGTCTCTATGGCAGCTGAACAACAAATGAGGATGCCATAAACTTTGACCCGATTATGTATCGAGTGATTCTGTTTGTTCGTTTTTTGCATTGGATAGTCTGTTAGCAGGAAATAGAGTACACATTTTTAAATCCACGGAAGAAAGCGATACGGAATTGTTTATTACTGCTGTTATATGACTAGAGGGAATATGCCTTTAGGCTATTAGGTTATCAACGGAAATGACACCATTTTTCGATAGTCTTTGTGGAACTTTCTGATAAGACAGATTAATGTTTAATAGGGGAGCATTATCATGATATTATATATCGTACGCATTATTTATGGTGTGTATTCATTTAATTAGTCTTTATTTTTTGCTTCGTTAATAACGATTGATCGTCGTAATGATAAAAGTAGATCATTAAATTTATTTGTACGATGAATGCAGTTGATGAAATTGATCAGTAGGTTCTCATAAAGTGATGATAGCTTTTGACATTATCGAGAGTTATGATGGAAATTTTTCGTTGCATTTTCAGAGGACCTTTTAGAGGGGTTTCAAATTTCCATACTTCAATTCTCACATATGAAGTAGAAGATGTTTTCTGCCTTTATTTTCAGTGAGAATTGTTGGATATCTTCTAAAACATCTATAATAAACAGTTATATCAGTAGCAGTTTTACTCGTTATGTTAGGGAAAAATTGAAAAGAACCCGTCATATAGCATCGCAATTTAAAAATTGGGTCATTTTAACAAATAAAAATATATTTATAGCGGCGTGAAGTCACGAACCGAGTCGAGAAGTTCCGAGCGCATGCGACCGCCGTCCGTAATGAAAGCCGCTGAAGTTGCTCGTATACCTAATGTTCCAATAATTTTGTTCATGGGTAAGTTATTGCACATAAACATTTTATAAACAAGGAAAATGTTTTTAAAAGTATAATAATTTATTGCTAAACATTTCTTATTCGATTTATTTGTTGATTGCAAACTAACGGTATCAGATAGGATCTTTTAATATTATCATAACGATTGATTCAGTGCCTGGAACGAAATGTTAGACAACTAGGCACAACGTTAAAAGACGAGAAATAAGGTTGGAACATCAAATATTGCTCTTTACATAATTTTTTATTTTGAAGTGGCAGTAGGAGTATCAGTCATCAGTCCTACGTACTTCGTTTTCTCCTCACCCTAAATATCATACTTCTCTCTAGTTTCTGGATGAAAAGTAATTACTTATTCCTAACCTGAATGGACTGGTGTTACGTCACTTGTATTCCAAAAACGTGAGGACGCCCTGGGAGATCGAGGTTGAAATAAATACCTTTTTGGATTTCTTGTGAATTCGCCTGTGATACAGGTGGTCCGGGTGGTGGAAAGACAAGGCATGCAGAACGAGTACGTGATGCGCTTGTTGATACTGGTCTTGTGCATATTTGCATGCCGGACTTGATTCGTAATGCTATTGCAAAGTACAAAGATCGTTATCCGGAATGGAAGGAAGCAGCTCTCCGGTATCATAGAGGTACTCTCATAAGCAAGTTATTATAAGGGAAATCATTTATCTTATTCAAAAATTACCGCATTTAACCGAAATAAGTTAATGCAACTTCAAAAGGCAATTGTGAGAATCAGCGTTCACGGTAATTGAGTGGACTTTTTACTTTCTCTCATTGGTCATTTTCATTTGACTTTTTATATTCCCTCATTAGTCATTGGAAAATTTTTTTCCCTCAATAATATAATGAAGTGTCATTATCATAGCAATTATATAAAAGAATAACTGTTTATATAATGAAATACATGTGCTTGTTACTTCATTATTGTTTTGAAGAAGCCAATTTAACAGCTGCGGTTTATATATTCCGATTCGGATACAAATAATAAACCGGATCTGAATATATTCCGGATCTGAATAATAAGCCGTATCCGAATATATTCCGGATCTGAAAAAAAAAAACTATATATAAATTTATCGTTCATTTTTTGTTTATGTAGATTCAAGTTTTCTTCATATGAGAACTATAAAAATGTCATCGTCACTATAAAAATGTAAAACGCAATCAAAGATGTATAGTTTAAAGAATTACAGGCCTAGAAATTTTAAAATTCGAGCTTAAATGAATATCTTTGAGGGGAATTAATTCCGAATAATTTGGCACTCGCACTAGTGAAAGCTGAAATGGGACGAAATCAGGATGCGAAGGCGTTCTTTCTTGAAGGATTTCCACGTGAAGCAAGACAAGTGGAGGATTTCGAAAGAGAGGTTTATCGCTTTTGAATTCCTTTTTTGTTAATTAATGTTAACACTTTCGTGGCGGGGAAGATCTTTCCAGTAATTATTCTTTAATTGAACGCTATTTTTTTAAATATTAGATTTTTAATAGGCAAGTTTCACTTATTATCATTTTTTGAGGCGAAAAAAAGCAAAAAAAAACTGGAAAATTTCGCAGTATTTTGCATAAATTTCTAGAAAATTTTGGAGTACAGTTGAAGTGTCTTTATGAATGTCTAAATTCGATAAGCGAGTCGTTTTCTTCGATATTCCACTTTCATTATGTGTTGTGCATTTTTGTAAACTGTTAAAGTTGAAATTCGGAAACATATCAAAAATTCGCTTAATTACTACATAGGAAAATATTGGAATTTTTTCTCAATCTAATGGTGGGAGGCTATGAGGCAACTAAGGAATTAGTTGGTTCGTTCACAGCCCATCCATAATGAGCATATTAGAAGATCGGAAGGTTTGTGATGGAGTTAAAGCTGGAAAATTAAGGAATGATTTTATTCATCGCTTAATTGGACTAACAAAATGAACGCTTACAAATATTCTTGAAGTCATACTGTCGGATAGACAGATTTCATTTAATAGATGAACTCGATTTTTGTAAATGATCATAAATGAGGAATGATCACGAAATATGACCATAATTTAAAAGGGACTGTTTAATTATCGAATGACTATGAGATATGTTCATAATTTAAGGTGAGAGCAGTAAATATGGCTCTCATACTCGACTATGATGAAGCAACTCTACGAAGGCATATGGAAACTCGTGGATTAAGTGATGAGATGATTGATGCCCGCATTCGAGAATTTAAACAGAAGACATTGCCTAGTGCAAAATATTTTGATGATCAACGACTTCTTCATCTCGTATGAAATTCATTTTTCATTTCCGATATTTAATTCTTCTAAGAATTTATCGATTTCAAATGTTTATTTTCTTTCATAATTACTTCGAAAAAATCGATTTATGCAGTTTCATTTCTTTAGGAGTTCCAACTTTTAAATTTCTATGAATTGTTTCCTTCTCACCTATCCATAGATCTCTTCGCAATGTAGTTGAGGCTATTAGCATTTAATTTTGATTGCCTTAATGGTTAAAACATTTATCGATAAACTTCATCTAAAATGAATGTTTAGTTCTTTGTTCATTTCCAATTGAAAGCTCACAATCAGATGAATTAAACGCAAAGTGAATGGGGCGCTATGTCCAGTAATTTTGCTGTTTTGAAGATTCCGGGTGAGAAGGACGATCAAACAATATATGAGCGCATGAAAATGCTTGTGCAACGAGCCATGGACACAGGCGTTCCAGTGTTAAACTCAGGCGGTTCAAGCCAACCGGCAACACCGCAGCCACCTCAGGTAATTAAACGGGTATTGCAGTCTCCATGACTTGTCGTTGATGCTAACATTTATTTAAACATTTACATTATTATTTCAGTTTGAGCCCGACATTATTTGATCTCAGCAGAACCACCTAAGCGTGTATAAGCAACCTCTGTCGTTAACATCGTATCGGCTTTAACTGCCGGCTAATTCACCAGTTAAGAGTGTCGCATTTAATGCGCGTTAGGAGTGTGGATCTTCAGGAAGACGGATTGTGATCCGTCGTATCAGTTCGATGTAACTCGGTGATACAGTGCTCGATCTGCCTGCCGGAGGTGGTCAGTTCGTCCACGTGTGCGCATAATATGTTCCATAATATTCAAGCCAGATATCTCATTCAAACTTGCTTTGACAGTGTTTCATCGTACTCCCGAATCCTTCCATTCTTCGTTTCGAATAGATTCCTTCTATAGATAGAAGAATGTAATATGTACCGAATGATGTACATACGCCTCTGTCGGTCTCGGTGTCGTTTCCACTCGTCAAGGATAAAACCTATTGCTATATGACTCGTTGAGTAAAGTCCATAACTCATTATATTCTTAAATCATTTTTGAATAATTACTGACATTGAAAAGTACCATAAAATTTACAGTTCAGAACTTTTTTGTGCAAAAGGCGGTATGGACTTCAATAGGATTTTTTTAATCACTTTGGAGCTACTGTGAAGCGTCTTGCGAAGCTCAATTTCACTCTTGCCAATAGCTTAGCGCAAGCAAGTGGTCGAATCGAAAAGATTATAAAAAAGCCTTTTAACAAGCATCATTTATCGACTGTTTATGAAGACAGACGTTTGTCATTATGTGTTATGACACTACTAACACTATATAACGATTGAATAACACTGATTCAATCATAATGCAAAATTTATCGGATTCAAAGCAAAAAGAATATAGCAAAGAAAATATTTAGGAAAAAATTTTTTTCAGAAAAGGTTTGGCAATCTATATGACTGAAAACGAGTTTTTTAGAGCAGCACTTCACCTCGAGCCAGTGCAAGAACAAGTCCTGTGGTACCTGCAGCGACATCTGCTGCAACTGTTACTTCTGCCGCAGCAACTGCAGCAGTTGCAGCTGAAGAAGTGCAGCATTCAGCATCTCCGACGAATATCAGCGAATCGTCTCCATCAACTCATTTATCACGGCCTCCAACGAGTGCATCACGTCCGCCGACTCGAAGGTCAAGACCCCCATCAACTGCGTCACGGCAGTCGCAGTCACTTGGAACAGCAACATCACAGCCCCATGGAGCAACGGCTAGCGGAAGTAGCCAAAAGATTTCATCTCAACCAACGACACCACCGCAGAAGCCAATATCTGAGAGTGGTTCACATAAAGGTTGGTTAACCTTTCTTGCTGATGGCTGTCAGCCGAAGAAAAAGGTCGTCAAAATGAAATTTCGGAGTGGCATTATCTGTTTTTTTTGTTCACACCCTCCGTGATAGGCGACTTCATAAATATTGGTTGTCTCCCTTTTCTCGGAAGCAATTCTTGCCATGCTGTCACCTCTATCACCTTTCATTCAATGAGACCTTTGATCGCATTCTGATGGATATTAGGCATATCGTTCATATCGACCGTCCATGCAATTGCTTCATTGAAACTGGATAAATAATTGCACAGTATCGTTCCCTTAACTTTCTTCATGTTCTCTTAATTATAAAGATTTTCATCAATTATCCCTTTGTGGTTATTTTATTTTTGAAATGCGTACCTTTCATGAAAGTGAGTGCTACTGCAATCCCGGTTTTTCCAAAGCGTTACTAGGCATTAACGCGTTGCAGTACCAAAGACCTCCGAGGTTTCAGAATCTTTCGCCATTTAACACATTAGTCTGTGTAGTATCACTAGCGTGACCAGACGCCGCTAATGACACTGACCTCAAGGACTCTCTCTTCGATTCTTTGAGAGCCCTCAGAAATTCCAAAAAAGCATTAAAAATTTCGAAGGGTCACAAAGCCGAAGCACTCCCAAGAATTCTCCAAAAGATTCCGAAATTCGGAGCGCCCTGAGCCTCACTGGTACTAACGGTTTGCTCTATCTGTCGTCATTTTGCAGGTACGCCGGGCTCTGGATCAGTGGCTTCGAAAGCCTCTTCAGTTCCACTCACCCCACCCAAAACCGCAGCTTCGCAACCTGAGGCAAGTTGACAGTTATGAAACTAGCAGTAAGTGCTTGAATTTAAACTGGAAGAGTAAGTAGGAAAAGCAGAGGGCAGTATTCGAAGGAAACCTTAAATTTATCTCCTCGTCCAGGAAGTTCATCGAATTCACACGTTCAATTACGCTCTCCAAAAAATGATACACCCACTAAGTTTATCACGTAACATTACCATCGATAAATAAAAACGAATTGATAAATCTGTAAGAAATTCGAAGCGCCTAATCCATTAAGTGAGGGAGAATTTTCGATATTCCATTCCTCGAGCATGGAAAAAAAATTGCAGCCTTGGGATATCCATAGACTCTGATGGAATTATTTGATGATGAGGTGGTTTAGCGAAAAGAGAAAAGGTTCCAAATAAATGAAAAAAGTGAGCATTTCATTTATTGATAAAACGGCGCTTCAGTTATGCCACTGTAATTTCCGACGAATATGTCTATATATTCAAACAATAGTTTATTCGTGGTTACCTTTCTATCTTTAAAGTTCTGTTAGTCTGAATCAGTTGTTGATCTAACCTCGTTTATTGAGATAACCGTATGCATAAATTTATATTCACGGTTTCCAGCAAGTCCCAGAAGTAGTGATATTGAAGTGTCGCCGACGACATCATAATATAATGTTCTTGACTTCTTACAGTCTGAAATGAATTGCCATATAATGGCGAATATAATTCATTCGGCAAATATTCCATCCTTTCTAAGCGAGAGCACCATTATCTTCTGGATAGAAGATAATGGTGCTCTCGCTACGTCTACTCGAGGATAGAAGATCATAGGCAGTGAGAAGCAGATGAAATATTGTGAACTTGATAAACTATAGAAGGAAGGAATGCTGTAGGATAAAAAGAGATCAAGCAAACATTATCTGCCGTTTGAAAGCACTACCGCAGCTAGTTGTAGTGAAATTGATTATTTGCTTACGAGTTATTTACTTTTTATCCTCTCTTGTTCTTATGTATTCTGAGCGATTCCGCTTCCAGCAGTTGAATATCGAAAGCATAACCCCACCAATCAATTCTCAGGAGCAGCGGTTGATATCCGAACATGTGGAGGATATGGCACAACCAATCGTGGCGACTAAAACACCAACACATTTCGAAGAAGAAACAAAATCTCGATCAGTATCCGTTTTGGCAACTGCGCATGATATACGAAAGAAGGAGTCTCCTTCACCTATAAATAGTTCACCTGTAACTGCAACTGAACTGCGTGAATCATCACCTATCCAAACCGCAGTCGTCGGTAGTGAAATTGATACTTTTTTTCTTCAAAAAAGCTGCAGAATTCAAAGAAATATATAATGGAAAGAATTTGGCCCAATATCTATTTTATGTGTGATGGATTTTTAGGCTTATGTGAATAATCCCAAAATAAAAAAAAAGAAAATGGAACTTATAAGAGGTGAGAGGCATCATTCGTAATCCGTCTATCGATATCGCCTAAAATGAAATAACAGATCTTCTTCTTTAGAAACTCTTGATCTGCCACTTTTTACGAATCAAGAAGAAGCTACTCTCGTATGAAAGCTATTGGCTTCTAGGTAAACAACGGCAGCTTCTTAAAAAAAAACCTTCGAAAATGATCAGTTATTTTTATTTCTGCAGCTGAAAATATGTTGTTTTATTGCAGGGAATATTCAACATTTCTTGAAGTATTTCCTAATCAATGGCTCGTTATTATCTTATGGCTAATTAATAAGAATCTAATGCTAAGCCAAATATGTCGATATCAACATTTTTATAGGTGAGCAAAACAAAAGATAGGAGGGAATTTTGGTGACTCCGTGATGTGTTTTCAGAAGTACGCATTGCAACACATTTAACTGCTTACCACGAATTGACGATGTTGAATTTCGTTTATTGTATTCATGTCGTTCAGATCAACTTACACGGTTTGCAGAGAATGTGGAGGAAAGGCAACCTACTTTGTCGACTCCAATTACGATACCCTCTACAGCAAGCTCACAGCGCAGTAATCCACACTCAAATATTGCCACACCGGTGGAGAAACGTTTGGCGGCGTCTGATGAAGCAAGTGAGTTGGCTCCCCTGAAACTCCTTATAAAAGAATCCAATACCAATAAATAATGTTTATTTAAGAGCGTCAATAAGCACGCTTGTACATATCAACAAAGAGCTATGAAGGTAACGATACTGTGCTGGTTGAGATGAAATTTGTTCTTAAACTTGCATGAATAACGCAATTACTTATCATTCATATCAAAGGTGAGTCGTTAAAAGGATTTTGAAGTTGAATTTTCCTGTGAATTATGATTCCTCAATGCTATTCACTTCATCAAAAAATCAGTTAAAAATTTGCAGGACAATCAAATGGACCAGTGGAATCACAGTCGAATAGGACCACTCCGGTTGAGCCCTCTACACCAGTATCCGTTAAATCGAAAACATCGGCTAAATCGAATAAATCCATACACTCAAATAAATCTATAATATCGAATAAGTCGAAGAAGTCGACTGCATCGACCACTTCAAAGGCATCGAAAATACACGCAAATGGTGATGTGCTATACTGCTTTGGGAATTCTTTTTTTTTTCCAGCATAAGTGCATGTGCTATATTGCTTTGAGAATTCTTTTTTTGTCTACTAGCATAAGTGCAGTTCAACTGTTGAGTGTATATATTTGATGCTGCACAACTTTAGCTATCTTATGATTATAAATAGTTACCAATTCTAAAAGAAGGTATACAAATTTCAAGACGGAGAAGATTTGCGTATATCTCTGCTCGGCTGATTTTTGATTTACTTCAACAGGATAACAATAAAATCCGGCCAATGATAGTTATTTTTGGTAAGCAATTCGATCAGTTGATACATGAAGGCATTGTTTCGCATATTCATTATTCTTGTTAAGTTAGAAAATCGATTGCTGTATTCGATGAAATGTAAAGATACACGTCGTTCCACGTCCGATGAACCGCTACTTTACTCAACTTTAACCGTTACTTTTCTAATTCTACGTCCATTTAGAGCAAAAACCTGGAACACTAAAAGATCTAGCAAGTCCAGTATCGGCGAACGCAAGTGAAATACCTATGGAGGCTCGTTCACCGCCACAAATGCATGGACGAGAAGGACCGGAAAAAGAACAAATGGTGGTCGATTCAAAAACGTCATCAACTGCTAGCACTCCTGGACCTGCTGATGCAGCCGCAGGTATTCAGCCAATGCTCAAGCCAGTATCAGATGACTAATAAAAACGCTCGCAATATGTTTTTAATGGCAGCATCTTTTCCCACTCGGAAAGGAAAGGTCAGCGTTGGAAACGGAATGTGAATAGAGTTAACATAGTGCTGTTGTTTTTTGGTTATTGTTTCATCCAGGGAATTAAATCTTGAAAGTCTTGTTGCTGACCGATTTCCAATCATCATATTTCGATCCTGAAAAGTAATGAAGTGAGGGAGATAGTTGTTGTTTTTTACAGTTAATATTCTTCAGGCTTGTATATCACTCTGATTAAATGAAAGAGAGGTGGAAATTAGCTTGTTTTTATGAGTTCATATGTGAAAGTTGATTACTTCATTCGAAGACACCGTCTTATATTTAGGACGGAACATTTGAATTTCGAGATGAGATAACACGCAGATGTATTTTCTTTTAAATTTCTATTGCTGTAAATAGGGCACCTTTGCGGCATCAATCATATCTTTATTCTCTTTTCGTCATAAACGTCTAGAAACGATTACTTTTTCAAACACTATAAAAAACGTTTTATTCATTTTTTATTCTAATCAGCTCATCTGTAGCACATTTATAGATGAGCTATAGAAAAGAGTCTGTCGAATGGCGTTTTAAAGCGTTCATCGAAGAAATTTGCCCTATTTTTTCTCATATGTAATCCTTAAATACATAATGTTTAAGAGCGGATATTTTGCGATTAATTTAATTGCGGATGTTTACTATGGAAAATTTTTTCAAATTTTTATGAGTATTTATTTTCTCGATCTTTTACATCCGATAAATTGCTATGAAATGATAAGTTCTTCTTTTTCCAGCACAACTAGCAAGCGTCATCAATCCTGATATTGCATCAACCGACGCCACTCGCACTAATAATGATTCTTTCCCGCATGGATTGCCAAATAATGCACCTGTGATACTTGTTATTGGTAAAGTACTCTCTTTGCATATGCATTTATTTGCTTCTTTATTCAATTTATCATTCTTTTTTTTAAAGCTTTTACTTATTATGCATATTGCCTATTTGTAGTCATGCATACATGCTTTTTTAGAGACTAGTTTTTTTGTTACCACATTCATACTTACTTGTTCATTCACTATCCTCTACGTTTATCTATTTATCTGTTTATCCACCTTATGCGTCTGCAGTTGAGACGAATATTGCAGTGATATGTTATATTCCGAAAAATATATCAATGATATATCGTTTACCAAGAAAAATACTGCAGTGATATTTTAACTTTATTTATGTTTATTTTACTCTGAAGAAATTATTAAGATGATTTTTGGAAGTTCCATAAATTCTATCCGTATCTCTGCATAGGCAATTTTGAGATCATATAGAAGCAAATGTTTCAGGTGCACCAGGTTCGAATAAGAGCGCAATTGCACAACGTATAGCGAAAAAATACGATGGATTCGTTTATCTAAGTATGGGTGAATTATTGAGGCGAGAAGTAATCCAAAATCCAGACGACGAGCTCTGGCAGAGGATCGATAAGAAGATGAATGCAGGCGAAGCAGTTCCTATGGTTCGATTTGCAGTAACTACTTCTATGATTTTACAGCAACTCTCAAAATTTCATCGGAAATTACTAAGCATTTTTTTCTGGTTATCACTATTGTTTCCGGAAATTTTTTTTTAAACAGCTGTCATTGTTCAGCATGTAGTTTCAACTCGGAAACCATCAATTTACCATTTTTGGAACTTGATGGATACAAAGCACTCCATTTCTAAGCAATCTCTCTAAAAACATCTCTCCATGATCGACCATAGCTGAAAAAACTTACAAGTATCTAAATGTGTCGAATAGAGTATATGCTATTTAGATTGTCTGAGGCTAATGTGCGAAATAAACTATTAGCTTAAGTGGAATATATGAACGTCTAAATTGCCTAAAAATCTATGTCGATTTGGCAGCCGCTTGCCCATATTTTGCGCCAGTCGATTAACCGAAAAGCAGCTATCTCGTAGATTTTCGGATCTGAGTGATCACTGCGAAGGAATTTATGATATCCGTTTCTCTGCATTCTTTTTTCATTTGTTTATGGCGCAATTGAAGGCAAACTATGAAACGCCTCAGAATCCTCCAGTCTCCGTCAAACCTTAATTTGGCTGTTTCAGATTTCAGTGATTTTATGTTTTAATTAATAAGTTGGAATAAAAATGTCACTATGTGCTATGTCAACTTCGATTCAAATTTTATTTACTATATTGGAAAATATCAATTGCAAAGAAACCTTTTGCTTTTATAGTAAAATGTAGAGTTCATAAGACGGATTTGAAAGAAAATCTATGAAACTGATTGGATAGGATCGCCAATTTCATTTCTTTAGCGGTTAAAGTATTACTAGAAAGCATCGACCGACTGAAATGTTCTACAGGTTTATTTGCACAAAGCTTGTTCAAGCGTTAGGGCTGATAATTTTAACATAATTTCACTTAGTTATTACTTTTTACTTGCTCCTCTGTTGAAATTGCCGTGTAATAGATTCCTCGCTATTAATAATCCAACCATTTTCAAGTTCCAATTGCAGAAAATCTGCCGGGATTTACTATATTCATCGATTCACGATGTCGGTGCTCGAAGTTGGGGCTATGTCATTGAAGGATATCCGAGAACACAAGCACAAGCTATCGATTTCGAAAACCAGGCAACTTTGCCCGTTTTTCTTCAAACATTTACCATATTCAACGAGATTTGAGGAATAAATTTTTGAGGAATTTGCGGACATCTGTCCTGCTTTTCCTGATCGATTTTATAAGCAATTCGAGAAATCTTTTTTGAAGGAATTTTTCGATGCTATTAATCTAATATCCGTTTATTTTCGATATTGAATAATTCACCTCATTTCTGAAGTAAGGAATTTCGCGGCAGTGATGTCGTATGCTTTTAAAATTTTCGTCTTCTTTACGTTAGGGTGAATTTTTTTTGTTAAGGTCCAACTAATCGCAGTTCAGAGATCCCCCATTTTCTATTTTCCCTTGGTTGCTCTCCCTCTCGATGCACGTTGCCATCATGTTAATATCTCAGTCTCTAATGTAAATATTCAAATCTATGAATAAATAAATAGATATTTGTTTATTTATTTATGTTATAGTTTGAGAGGCTCGACCTGGCATTACTAATAGATTGCACCGAGCAGTTCTGTTGTGATAGCATCAAGAAGCGAGCCGAACTCGGCAAAGAAAACAACGACGTAAGATCGGGTAAGCTAGTTTTACATAATGCTTGTAGCATTCATTACTCGACTGCAGTCAAAAATACCGGAATACGCTTTTCACGGGAATATCACTAAAATACGTCTAATTTTCCAGCATAAATGTCTATCAACAAAGAAATCACTGAACTCTTCATTGCTCACATCGGCAATTAGACGCAGTTAGTTTGTCGTCGTAAATTTGAGTCTAACAGTCCACAGATATTGTTAAAATATTTTACAGAATAATTTCATTGCATGAAAAAATATCTCCATATGTTAAAGCGAAATTTCTGAGTGTTGTGATCGGATGAGGATATTATTTCTTTATTTTTGTGATTTCATATGATGCTTTCGTTATTGATAGCATCGGAGATTGCTGTTTTCATTATAGATGACGATGCAGAAGTGGTGAAAATTCGTCTTGCTATGTTCAAACAAAACACATTACCGATGCTAAAATATTTCGACGATAAGGGAAAATTGCGAGTGGTACGAAATAAAAAATCGGTAAGCAAGCAAAAATGCCGCGTTATTTACCTAGTTCACTCTCTTATATTGCTCATAATCCACGCCGTTTGAGAGTTAAACTTTGCTGTGCTTTTACCTCCATAGTAACGAATGTATCCCATCCATATTCCATAAAAAAACTTTTTTTTTTCGGTTTTTCTAAACATATCTGAATGAAATTTTCGAGAAGTATTATAATGAGGAAATATAAGATGTGTCAGGAAAAAAAAGTCAAGCGAGACTCGCAATTTAGATATACTCCTTGGTGATCTTTCGATGGAATTTCATTTTATTCAGCCAAAGTTCAAGTAGGTGGCATAACGCTATAAGAGAGGACAGTCTATTTGGTAAAAAAATCTCTCGTGGATCGACCTGTATCACCTAAAGGAGACACTTTACCCCACCTCTTTCTCCCAGCTGTTAAATCGTTGTTTTCTTTCCCTGTGAATCTGTAATGCTCTATCCGCTTCCTCTGCATATCCACGATATATCCCAAGGTCCATCCTCCTTCCTCTCACTCTCGCGTAATGATGTACTTTCCTCCGATGGAAAATATATGACGATTTTGATTTAAACAATTGTGATACAAGGCAGTTCGTAAATGAGACGTTCCAATTTAGGTCTTTCTCACTTCTCTTTCTCTCACTCTAATAAAAACAGCAATTTTCGATGACTTCTATATCGCCTATATTTTTACGTCAGTCACTCAAAAGAAACACACAAATAGGTTTGACATTTTACGGTGATTTACATGCATTCAACGGATCTTACATGTTTTCCTCTCAGAAATGGGAGTGGTGATTGTGAATGATTGAAACTTCAATTATCAGAAAAGCTAACAGTAACTGCTAGTGGAAAGAGTACTAGTGCAGTTCTACGTCTCACATATTCTTCACCTGATATCGAACAACATCGTGTCATATTCTCTAAAGAGTAATTAACGAATTTTTCTTTGAACAAAAAATGCCTTCAATATTTTATTTCAAATGATTCAATTCATTTTGCATTAAATGTTTCCTTTGTTACATATTAAGTTTATTCGCTTCAGTTTATTTTGCTCAATGTTATTTTCATTTGCTTGTTGAGGCTGTGGATGATCTTTCTTTCAAAGTAATAGTGACATCATTTTAGCATTCATTAGTTGATCACACACAAAATCTTAGCAATGATTGCATTTAGAATTTTAATTTTTAGCCGGATCGTTCTTTCCTTTTTTTTGTAGGGAATCCTTCGAAGATAGATGGGTGTTGGAAATAAGGGATGAGGAGGGTTTTTTTTGGAGAAAGGATGGTATTTGGGGCGTTCCAAGTCAGGAAAGTATGGGATGCTTATCGGTTCATGATATGATATAGTAAATCATCGTTACATCTGAAGAAGATAATCGTTAAATTTGATTTAATTGTATTTTTTAGCTTAAGAAAGTACGGCAGATCTTTATAAGGGCAAAATCAATAACGGCTGGCTGTACTCGCATGAATAAATCCAACGACAAATGAAACCCCACATCAAATTCATTGGCTTCATCATTTTTCTATGTTTTCCACTCGCCTAAATATTACTGTTCAACAATGAGATAATCATATTTGCTCATTATTAGTTCTTTTGTGGAATATATTCTGTACAGTTTGTCAAGCTGAAATTCCTCTCGTTTTAATCAACGTAAATATTTTCATTTTCCATTTCGTTCCATAGCTGTTTAGAATTGGGAATTAATATTGAGTGTACCTTACAGCTTCGAAATTTATTCCTTCAATATTTTAGAATTATATACGGTAGGAGTGAAATCACAACCTGAAATTCAGCCGGATATATCGGCATATGAAGACAGCGCCAATAAAGAAGAATAGATGAAGTGAATTAGTGATTTAGAGCGGCATTTATGCTTGCTTGTCTTGCATGCATATGGTTAGAGTGCCGTTTATATGTGTTTCGTTTATATTTGCATGATAAGTGATTCATTGCATGAATTTTTTCACTCAAAGAATTCATTGAGCACATTTCAATGATAGAAATTTTTTCATAGCATTAAAATAATTTTCAAATAAACTTCTTCCGAAGTGAAATTATTTGTTGGTTTTTATTGAGAAATTCAAAAGCATTTTTTATTCTTTGGAACATTTAATATGGATTTTAAACTCTAAAAAGAATGGAATAACATCTTTTAGTTAATCATACTGAAGGATATATTTGTCATTCATACAGGGATATCGGATATATTTATCATTCATTCACGGATATCACTTAACTCATTAGAAGTTTTTTAGGCGCTTGTATAACCCCCCAATAGATTGATCTTTGTATCATTTCAGTGTTATAGCTATAATTTTGATAGTTTAAATTGAAAAATACCCTCAGAGGTTAATTATTTTTTAATAATAAAGATAAAATATATTGTGCACTTGAAATTTCCGCACTAATTAGTTTCTTCTGTTTCTTTTTTTTAAATAGCAAAAGAAGCAAAAATTCATTTGTAACAGATTGATGGCGATATGGATATCGATAAGATATTCGTCGAAATTACATCCGCTATCGATAATACAATCTTCATTGAAGGTTTGATATCCCACTAATTAATCTTATTGGTTTGTTTTCTTTTTTTTCTACAAACATCAATTTATGCGGAAAAATTGAGGAAAATATTAACTATTACCATACATGAAGAAGCGTTTTCTTTTTATTTGCTGTAAATCTCTCGTTTGTACTGAAACTCCACTAATAAGTACCAATAATGGTACCTGAAGCACTTCACCGTTGTAATTATTTAAAAAATGCTCTTTCTTGTTTGAGATTTCGAGCTGTGAAAGATATTTCGAGTTTTCGATGTCCTAATTATTCGTTGTCATTTTTAGATCAAGAGAGTGGGAAAAGCTTAACATCCTCTAAAGATGGTTCAACGGATGAAAAAGATCGCAAAGATATGTGAAATATATTTTATTTGTATGTCTATGTTTCATAAATAAAGTTATTATCATGTGGCTGTTAGAAAATAATCGCTATACATCGATGTCATTGGCAAATGCCTAAGGGACAGGGATCAATGCTTCACACTGCCGTCGTGATTTACAGCGATTCTTTCGCTGCATTTGTGAGGCAATTAAAGTTGAAGCTCTCAAATCAACACAGATATTTCATTTCATGGAGTTTCCTCATTCCGCTTCGGTTTTCAGTTAATCATTTGCACTACATGTGCAATACTGTTTTACTATAACTATCCAATAATAGTAAAACTACGATGCATATCATGGAAATTTTCCTTGTCTCACCCACGGGTAGGTAATTTCGGCTGTACAAATTATTCATGACTAACCGCTTGCGTAGGTGATAGGGAACGCGTTGATGTTCTAGAGTGACTGAGATGTTTTCATTCATAAACACGACTGCAAATCACTGAACGTTTTATAAGTGCATGTGGAATTTTTTAGCATATTTCACAGATTTTCTTCGACCATAAATGGACTATTCGGCAAGCATTGAAACAACTACGATGCATGACATTGTAAAATCTGATAGGCAGATATATTAGCTAGTCTTCTTCCATCATTACATATCATGACGGTTTTCTTGACGACTCCACAGTTTCAATCGTTTTCGATGAAAGATTCAATGCCGAACATCCAGGTGCAGATTTTTTGCTCCGGGCCAATTTTTATGGCCCACTCTTTTGTGACATCCAATCAGTTTCGCAGAACGGGAGGGAAGATTTACCACTCTCTATGCGCCATTCTCCCATCACGCTTTCTCCTCTGTTCGTTAGCCATGGAATAAACGACAGCTTACTATTACAAAAAATCATCATGAATCATACACTCGATCATTCCACAAGTGCAATTAAATACTTAGAACGGATACTGACTCCTTAGTGTGGAGGCCAATAGTTATTAGGTTGTTCTAAAGGTGAATGGAGAAAACAACAGAAATGAATAGGGTAAGACAACTCCTGCTAAAAATAAGGCCTACTCCCCAACTGTTTACTGTCCACTAAACCGCTGTTCGTTTTCCGCAGTCTGCCTTAACCACATCGGAGATGATGGTCGTTCCCAAGTAAGTAGACAGACACAACGAAATGACATACAAGAACCCACCTCTCCGAGGGGAATTCCGTCATAAGGGAGGCGTAACGCGTAGTCGATGAGGAAGCACAGCACACATCATATCAAAGTTATTTTAGGTGAGCTGGAAGCACAAAAACTGCTCATCAACACTAACCATAACACCTCAACTCTTGTCGCCAATTTCATTGAGAGAATGCTCTATTCAACTCATCGTATAACGATCGGATCGGCGATTCGACCAACAGGAAAGTCAATACTTTTATAAGAGTATAACATGCACAACCAAAAACAATATGCTTACAAGTGGAAGCAAAAACCGAACAACTTGAAGAAGTGAGTGCTATTAAACAAACAAACCAATATGAATTAGAGGCGCGCACAGTCAGCCGATGTGTTGAAGTCGAAAAAATGACTGAAGACTTTGGGAAATCACTTACGATTGAAAGGAAAAGAAAATTATTTGTTCAAAATAAACCAAATAAATGAAAAAAGCAGTGGAAGAAACTAGCAACAAAGGTCTACTTTTAAACTCGATTTATTAGGTCAATAGATTCCATGATTATCACCACCTCCCCCCTTAGGACAAAAAACAATGGGAGAACACCTAATAATAAATCTATCTATGAATCATACAGCAATCGCCGAAAAAGCGAAACAAAACAACTGCACATGATAGATTACAGTGAAAAAATTGAGTACGAATTACAAGACAAATGGAAATCAATCGAAGTGAAATTTGCTGTAGAAGAGCAACCTGTGTAGAATGAGGTAATTCCATTATTAACGCTGTATCTTTATGCCTCAAAAGTCGCAACTACTCGTCACATGCAGAGATAAAAGTACATCCATATATATACTCAGACCTCTGCTGTCATAACCAACGCTTGCAGGAATTCGCAAAAACGCTTTAAAATGTAAAACGGTTAATAAATGCATTCATTTGCGGTCAGCATTCATTGTGACTTCGACCAGCAAAAAAAAATTAAATATTCCTCAAAGACTTTCTACTTATTTCCTCCTTGCTATGCTCAATTCAATAAAAAAATATGTTCAATTCCAGGGATCAGAACTTCTGAAGATGCTATTTACATTCACAATGATCTTCAAGCACGAGATGTTTTTCTCACATTAGCATATTTGTACCCTATACTATCTCATAAGTCGATCTCCTTTACACCTCAGTTGGAGAGGTCAGACGAGGTGCGGAAGGTGGTGCGTAGGAGTTCTCGCTCAACGGTGCACGCAGACTTGCTCTAACTCGGGCCATCGCATCAATCGACAATGTATCCCCACCATCGATATAATCCTCAAGAATCGGTGCCGCCTCATATGATTTCGGTAGTTCGCATAGCTGTTTAGGAAGTGGATGCAATCCCGTTTTGTGGGGTGAATATTCTCCACACTAAAAGACAACTTGTTTCAGTTATTCTAAACGATTCATAAAGCAAACTGCTTTATTAATTACTTTACATTGGATCGTAAGTCAAAATAAACATATTTCCATCAACGAGGACATGCGATCCGTTGCAGTAAATAATTTTATGCTCTGCTTTAAACGAATAGTATTGTCGAGAAAATCCTCTAAACTTCTCGTATAGCAACTAGTCCATGAAAATTAGTGAATCTTATAGATAATTCTATTATAATCGATTTTAATCTTGGTGTCTGCACTATGACTTAATTGAGAATACCAAACAAAAAATAAATAATTCATCCCTTCTTCCTCCCCATCACGATTATATGTCCTTAAAATATATCCTTAAATTTTCCGAAACGCTGTTACCTATCATAGGACAGAAAGTCTGCAAGACGACGTTGTTACCTATCATAAATTCTCAGCATACTCTAAATTCTCTAAGGTAAAATTCTAAACGACGATTTTTCAATAATGAATAAATAAAAATACCTCTTTAGCGTAAATTTTAAGAAGATCATAAATGATTTCACGAGCGATTCGTCCACTTACATGCTCCGTTACGAATTTCAACAATAGAACACCATCGGCGTGTAAGAAATTATGAACAAAAGCAAATAATTCATTGTTTGATAGGCCGATCATCTAAAAAAAAATATGAGATTGATTGCCTCCAAGAAAGATTTTTCTTTAAGAAAGCGAAGAAAACAATTTATCTCATAATATAAAATATTTCCCCTCAAATAAACCTCTAAGTTCGATCATATAATTCAATTTTATGAATAAAGGTAAATTCCTGAAATTTAAGAAGTCTTTCAGCTACTTTACTCACCATTTACAAATATAAATATAAAATATTCAGAAGTACCAACTATACTTTCATTTATTACTACGAAGTAATTAGCAAATAAACTAATTCATAGAATTTTCATGAAAATAACATCGGAAATAAATTAATTACATTTTGTAACATTGCGGAAAAAAGTGCCGAAAAAAAATCTTAAACAGCAGTAACCTTGATATACTCATTGCTAACATTCCAAAGTACGAGACGAGCACGTAATTGTGGAACACCCATCACGAATAAATAATAGAAAAAATTCAACACCGTACATACACCAACGAATATAAACCAAAACCAAAGAAAAAGATAAAGCTTCTCGTTGATCATATTCATCATGATTACGCATTGTACAGTGTGGCGTTGGATATTTGCTAGTCGACGTACCTTAAACATTTTCCAATTTAAAGCTCACATATCGCAAAAACTTCAAAAAGAACCCCTCGCTCGGAAGTTTCAAATTCTAAGTTTCCTCACCCCTCGCTCGGAAGTTTCAAATTCTAAGTTTCCTCAAAGTACCAGGAAGAGGAACAACCGTGAGAAAATCCATTCTCCTAACAATTATTGTGGAACGAAAAAAAGTCTTGTGGATAAATATCACATATTGAGAAGTCGACATTCTACTATTAACGTTAACTGCGATATTTCTCCATATATTCTTTCCAATAAGAGAAATGCGTTACTCGATATGCCTCTTATGGAAAATTGATAGAAAAACTGTTGCTTAATAGTATTAATTGCGCCCGAATATGCTTCCAATACCACTTTAATGCGACGATTTTTATGCAAAGCCTATAACCTCTTTTTTAACCATTTATTTCCCTTTTTGGAGCGGAAGGGCTTCCAAAAATCTTTCTTTCCAAATATTATTTTGCCAACAGCTTCAAAAGTTGCGCATAATTTATGAATGTGCCATTTACATAAAACAAAGCAATCGCTCATAGTTTTCTATAACTTCCTAGAGCTTCAATGAAAAATGTTCCTTAAGCTTTCATCACAGCCGATATTTTATCCCCCCTCTACAAGAATTTTAAAAGTTAAGGAGATGTTCCTGTTCAATTTTCACACTAAAGATTTTTCGAAAAACGGTCATGATTATAGACCACTTATGTGTAAACAGGTAAGAGTGGTGAATTTACTTGGAAGTCACACATGATAACACGTGGGAATATCGGTGATTCGGTCCATTCCTTGCCAGTTGCAACATCCTTCATCGTCTGCAAAGATCTTAGCGTGACACTTACGAGGATATTCGAAATAAGGTATTAAAAAACCACACAGACATAAACTTTCTGGGACCTTCTTTGTTACAAGTAGAGGGAACGCGGTAGAGGGTAACAAATCCTCAAAATACTTGCTGGCAAACGCACAAGATAAATATGGAGAATTTATAGGTTTCTGAAAACAAACGACTCATTATTTTCCTTCAATCGACCCTATGACTTAGCGCAGTTGGAAGTATTCATAAATGTTATGCACTGATCTTTTTTTCGGTAGCGAAGAGCAGTAAGTACTTCGGCATACATCGACGACTAGCAGAACAATATTGTCCCCTCTCCGTCTCTCTCTATCGTCCCAATCTCGAAGTGATTGGCAATATGCAAAAAACTCACTTCATATCCCCAGTAGAGATAATCGCCGCCCAAGAAATGATTCATCATATAGAGTTGAGCAATGATGTTAACAACATAGAACAGTTTCGTGCATAAATAAAGCAATGCTAAATTCCCACCCGAGAGATGTCTTTCCTGAAAATATCGAAGTTTAAAGCACATAGTTTACTCATTACTGTTTTGCAACAACAACTACTCAAACATATAATCACCTATAAGTGGAGTTCCTCTCAATGCCGCCAAAGTTGCAATGATAGTAAAGAAGAACGACCACTTTTATCAACTGTTTTTTCGCTCATATATTTCTACATAAAAACAGTTAAATTTATATACCAAAGCCTTGGTTAGAAGCGGGTTAGAAGCGAAAATTATCCTTGATTTAAGGATAATTTATTATCCTTGGTTAGAAACGAAAAGAAAAACCCTGTTCCGAACGATTCCAAACACAGTCTAATATATGCATTCGTATAAATGAATTTTAAAGTAATAACTTCAATAACAGTATAAACGAGCAGCGTTCCCATATTTCCGATTGAAGTAACCACAGCTTTTATGATAAACTGTAATTGAGGAGAACGTACTACAACTTCCTCCGACCATTTTTAAAAATTCAGCTACTCATTCACCTTCTTTTTCTTACTTCATCCTCAAGTTGCTCCGAATAGACACAACTTCAAGAAACCGGAATGGAAATTCATCAAGAACTAACTCGTCTTTCATAATTCTTTCGAGATGAAAACGTCGATATGGTTTCACAGATATATTCAGCTAAATTATGAACTTCAGATTGACGTTGATTACCGCATAGACGCGAACATTTCTGCGCTTCTTTCACTATTCCTCTTGGTTGGACCGCTAAAATTCCTTTTATTTTATAAAATATTTAGTATGGAGTATGATAAGCAACGACGAAACGATGGACAAGACCGATCACAATATAGTTCTAATACGTCCGAGAATTTTATGGAAATATTTGCAGAGGTTTGCTGAATGTAAACTTCACTCATCTCCTAGAAATCTCTTTAGATCACCTATCCGACAATCTCCCTCCTTCTGTTTTGTTGTCCCGAGAAGTGATATGTATTAAAGCTGCATGTCAACCACGATACATAAGAGCAAATTTTCCAAGAAATATTTCAACTCTATGAAAAAAAAAATTCCAGGTCTTACCAGTTTGCTTATATAGCATATTCCAGAAAAAATTGGGAGCAAAGAACATCAACGCCTGAAGAGCCAAAACAATCGGCACCCACTGAAAAGGAGAAATTCCTCAAAAACAGTATCAGTCATAACATTCATAAAAAACATAGAACGAGAATGAAAATCCATTAAAAAGACAATTTAAAATAAGAATTCACCGTTGGCGTCAGGTGAAAGCATTTTGCAGCAAAGTGCTAGTGAAAACTCCTGTTCAGTCGTTGCTGCTTCAGCCATTAATGCTCACTAAATTAATTAAACAACTCGCCTATTTAGGTCCATCGAAATAGAACCAGGCTAAACCTAATATTTCATAAATTTCCCTTATCATCTCATCATCTACCTTTTGTCCACCATTCATTTTCCATCTCTCTGTTCTTCCCCTTCTACTTAACTTCGTGGTTTTTTTCCACTTCAGAGGTTTTTCATATTTTGCCTATCTATACCATATTATCACCTCACCACTTCTAATACTAAACCTTCCAAGAGTGGAATAGGCATAGAAATGAGAGTGAAAGAAATATAAGAGAAATGAAAATAAGCGGATTAACCCTATAGTAGCTGAGCTGATCTCTTCTTCCATGTAATTCTTCGGGTATCTGTTCTTCGAAAGGTACGTAATAGGAATTCTGGATGAAGCAATAATCCTCCGCGTACTTCTCCCAACCTCCTACAAACGCTTTCATCATAATAGCGTATAATCATATATAAACCAATATCATATGCAATTTTTTTAAAAATGCAATGAGGGAACGTGTTAAAGATAAACGATAGAGATATTAAGTGTATTGCAGAGCCATAAGTGCACGTGAAGTAAAACTTACTAATACTTGCAAATGCGCAAAGTAACTGCGAAGACATTTAAATTTAACTGGGTTTTTTTTCCTAATGAAATAAGCGTGTATAGAAAATACGTGTTGTGGTGAACGACCGTGTCGCAACTCAATTTTACCCAGATCGACTTCGGCCATATCTATTCCTCTTCCTTCCCAATAATATTTCGCTCTTCCTCTGTATCCGTAGTTCAAACCCGTTAGCCATGGTGCATGTTCACTCAGTGGTACTGGTGGATTTTAGCCATCTGATGATGATCAGTTACAGGATAGTTTGAGCAAAAGTGGCCTCCGACCTGCCGTGTCTCCTTTCTACACCAGAAAAATTGGAGAATTTTATGGAATGATACATAGGCTGTAAAAGAATAAGAAAACTGAAGTAAAAGTAGACGATATATTATAAACAAAAATAAATTAGAATATGACATTACAACACACAACTAAACAATGAGATCAAATAAGATGACGCGCGTTGGCCGATGGTAAACTTCCAGTGGTATAAATTCAACGGCTACTTATTTCAAAGAATATTTAATATATATCTTAAAGACTATTAAAGGTGTGAGGGTCATAGGTCATGGGAATTCCCGAGGTTAAAACATTTCGAACTCTTACAACATATGAGGGGGCGAAAAAGTGCTCAATGGTACTTTCTGAATAAGTACGATTAAATTCAATTTATTCAGATGTGTTCGAATTTACTGATAGAATGGAAGAAAACTCAAAAGTCTGATATCCGTTTGACGAAAATAATTCCAAATGGAATATTCAAAATTTCAGCGTATCGGAAATATATAAGACCTTTGGTTCGAAGCAGAAATCATACGAGAATTTCTCCTTACTAAATCTGAAATTTTTAATAATTTAAATGTTTAAAGTGTTCTAAAAGATTGGTCGATGTCGTATTGCAAGAAAAACAATGCCCAAAATTTTAATTAAAATATAACAACTTAGCGCAGCTATTTCAATAACTAATATATTAATGTGGCCAAGTTCTATGAATCCTAGAGAAGATCGTCAAAGTAAAGGAATATAGAAGAAACAGTTTAGAGTTAGCTGAAAGCTGATAAATGCAATTATTGAGACAACAAACACAAATAAAGAAAACATTTCTTCATGAAGACAATTGCTTTTTATGGTCACATCATTTCACGAACGCAGAAGAGTTATGTATAACAGAGAAAATAATATCCGTGGATCCTCCATAGTCAATCCTGAATATCTATGAGCTATCGATGAAAACACTTCATCAAGCGAGCTATGCTTGAAAGAATATTCATCTACAGAAGGCAGATTCTCGCTACGCAAATAAAGCCAAGGATAAGATCTGCCCTATGAAAACAGAAGATTTATGATGTTCACTTAAATGGATGGGCATGGAACTGCACTCCATTGAATATATATATATATATATATATATATATATATATATACAAATCTATTATTATTTTTATGAACAGGTAATCGTGACATATATATATATATATATATATATATATATATATATATATATATACAAATATCCTCTAAATATGTAAATAAAAAGACGAAGAGAATAAAAGACCGCTTCAAGAAACGAACCTCTAAATTCGTTTGGAACCCAACATTGAATGGGTGAGCCGAAATACTGCTTTGCCGAGATGGCTAACGCAGCAAACGCCAACAGCAACGAGGTGCAGTAATAATTGAGGTGATCCACAGAATCGGATACATCCTGAGGCTTCACCACTTTGTGAATATAATCCGTCAAGAGAGGTATACCAAGCATCGCTCACCTTAATACAACGATGAAAGGGTTCTTCCCCTATATCAATGCCGAATATGAAGCGATGACTACGAGTATTCTCTATTGACGATCGCGAAATATTCTATCGTCGATACTTCTCCAAAATTACAATGTCCACCCCTCCCCTTCGCCCTCTATCTTCCCACTTTTCCTTCAACGCGTTTACCTTAGCTCGACGTCTACATTGACTCAACAGCAGTGATCTAAGTAGGAACCGCAGCGATGCATTAATCCGTAATAGTATAGTGCAAACAAATGCTCCGTACGAATAAGACTCATAATTTGGCTAATTCTCAACAAATAAGACCATTTTCTTTTTTCACTTTATTCCTCTCTGATTAGCGGAAAAGTTCGACCGCTATTGTGGTTTTCAACATAAAAAACTTGCCTATCAAATATGGCAAAATATAGCTTTTTAAGGAAGTGAATTACGGATTCTGGAAGTGGGGTTTTAATTGGTCGATGCAATCCTACAAATAAGGCTGATTCATGAAATCGATACTGCAAAAATCACCGCAATTTCGGTGCCCTCTCATTATTGGATCATTTTATCAGCCATTGAAGAAACTACGAATGTGTCACCACTACATGAGGGATCTGATGAAGAAAGACGACGAATAACGATGATATGTCGTTTTTCTCTTCAAGGATTTTGTACAAATAAATGAAGTTGAATGATGTTGGAAAGATAAACTTTGATAAGTGATAAAAATAATATAAAAATAAGAAAAATATATATGTTGTCGAAAAATTAGTGGAAATTAATTATCGATAATGCGGATTTCAGTGAAAATTTCATAATGAAGGCGAAAATCGTCAAATGTCTCTCAAATGCTTTGAGGAATCGAAACTGAAGAGAGTAACGAATCATTACGTAAATAAACTTCCAACTGACAATGTTTTTTTTTTGGACAATCGATTGAAAGACCAGGAGGACGATTTTCCTCAATTATTGACACAGAGCTCGAGCTCGAGAGGATTTCGATTTTCTCGAGTGTTTCTGACCCCTTCGTTTCCCGGTCTATTTCACCATTTCCCTCCCCCTCTCCCTCTATTCACCTTCTCCCCCACTTTTGAGCAGCTCAAAAACGATTGATTATCGAATAAGCGCGATCATAAATCAATGCAGTTCTAACACCCAGCCCTATATGTAGTACGAGCAAAAGAGAATATTGCCGCAGTAACTATTTAATCACCTCTGAGCGGATAATTCCTCAAATTTCAGTACATTTCTTCGTGACAATATTTCTATGAAATTAACCAATTTTTTATTTAGAATAATATAAAAATACCTGCTAAAGATTATACAAGAAAAAATGGGGAAAACTTGCGAAGAACGTAGGACTGCACGAATGTGGTCAGCTAGAATATATATGGACGTTTCAAGTGGAAAAGAACGAAAGCTGAGGATGCACGAGTGGTCAGTCAACCTTCTGGAGGTGACCTCTCGTTCTTTACGCAAATCTCGATCGGTCACTCACTCAGCTCTCACCAATCAAAATGTGCGCACTGCAGGAGACATTCCACTCATGATGCTATTAAAGTTCTTCACAATTTATATTTCTCTTCTGAAATTATACCACTTATTGTAAAAAAATCATCCCGAAAGCTTATAAAACGGACTAGGATTGAAAATATCGCCATTATCAAATGAAGCCTGCAATAAAATTTGCTCTGATCAGCTGAGATAGAGGCCTAACGTATTCCCTCGCTTGTAACCCTCCTCCGTAAGCTTTGATCCTTTCAACGTTAACTTTAACTCGCAATTAACTTCATAAGTCACCTTTCGTCTATTACAGACAATCAGTTTTCGTACCCCCTCCCTCTCCCCTCCCTTCATCTAGTTTCCTTTTTTGCCTTGAATGCAGGCACGATTTTAAACATTGCAAATAATTAATGCGATCACAAAAACCAAAATTTATATATATATAAAACAGAAAGAACGCATTTTTACACGAGTACGTAGGGAATAAGCGAATGGTGCAGCAAAGCACTGATGTACGACAATATCAACGAATCATCGATTGCAGGCAACGAATATCGTCGCTATCATATGCATTTAAGATAAACGACGACGATATGCTGGCACATGAGAGGATGTGTTTAGGACGTCTATAACCTCTATAGAACGTCATTATATGCCAACTATAGAATAATATATGGATAACGATTACTTTGAAGTAATTCATCAGATATTTTCTTATTATTTGAAATATTTATTTGTATAAATCGACGCTAAACACACAAATATATCAATATATCAGTCATAATTTATCAATGCGAGTGTATTTCATTTTTCATGGATTTTCTCAAATGTACACCGTTGTGGCGCCGATATCTGCGCTTCTATGTGGCTCTCTTGTAAAGATAAGATAAAGATATGATAAAGATAAAGATTGTCTTCACTAATCGTAGGGATGGTGGAGGAATTAAAACAACATAAACAATGAAAATATAGTACAATAAAAGTGAGATGAGAGAATTTCTTAGTTAAAATAGGCAAAAGAGAGATTTTCAGCCAACCGTTTCCCACCAATGGATCGCTAAACCTCAGTGAAGATAAGCCTCAAATGTCTTTCAAAAATAAACTGTACAAATGAGGCAACATCTATGAAATCGTTGAAAAATACACAATCAGCTTCATTAAATTGTCTCCGGTAATTTATCTATAGCATATTTGTACTCCACTAGCCGTATGGCACAATGGAATCTTTGAAATTACAACAGAGAAAAGAAATATTATGAGGTGTCACATGCAACCTAACAATAAAGCAAACACAAGCCAATAAAAGCAGCACTACTTTCGTTTAAAGCAATCTATTCTCGAATATTGTGGACCCAACTGGTAACTGGGATTCTCCAAGTAGTTGCAAATGATGGATAACCTGAAATCCGACGAGAGAAACGTTAAGGTCGAGCGGAAATAACCGCCGTTTGTGGGGGACACCTCAGCATTACACTGAACACAAGGAACGACGTGTCGAGATGAGCGGCTAGCACGTAATAATGCGTTTATGCAAATCTTATCGCTATTAAAGGAATGCCTCTTTTGCGTATTGAATCATTTTATCGCCTGAATGCAATATTCCATCGAATAAATCATCCCCCTACGTGCAAACACCTCCACCCTTATTCCTTTGAAGTTAACTTTTTTATATATATTTATTTATTTATTAAAAAGTTTGCAAAAGGGTATGAGAAACTAAAACAACCGACGACAGACAACCTTCTTCACGAAAAGTTCGCCGAACACTGCCTAAAAGCTGAACGCATAGGTCGCTAATGTGCGATGTGAAGAGACGTGGCCCTTTGGTGGTCATTCTCAGTGAGTGGGTCATGGGTCAACGACAAGAGCTTGCCCCTCCCCTTCAATGCCGCGTGCCATTAAAGAGTGGGCTTTTGTAAGGGTGCTGTATGCATAATGGCGTTCGCGCGCGTCGATGCTTAAGCTATACCGTTCGGTCAATACCACGTTTAGAATCAACAAATAATGGGCCCGGTCTTAGTCATTAGTCTCTCTATTTCTCACGTGTAACCGACGGAATGATTGAAAGCTGTTGGAATATCTTTATTTATTTAATTAATCAATGCATCCAATTAAAAAAAAACAACATAAAATATAAAAACGTCTATAAGGCCTATAATAAGTTCGAAAGCATATTTAATAGGCAGAAGTACGAAGGCTCTAAAGATCTGAATCACTTAGCCGCAGTTTGAAGAATCAACGATCAAGTGCAACGATGTGACCAGAAATCTTAATTAAACTTCAGCCGGCGATATTCCACCAATTGTAGAAGACGATAAGATGAGAAACTAATTAATGAGATTATTTTCTTTTAAATTATTATTATTTTATGCTATTTATTTTATTTAAGTTATAATTAAATTATTATGATAAATAATATTATTATTTTCTCGTTTTAAAAATTATTCATATGCGATTTTACAGAAACGAAAATTAAAGAAATAAATTTCAAAATTCGATATTTCATAAATTGAAGAAATAAAAGTGAAAAATGAAAAAAAAAACGATGAAAACTCTAAAGTTAAATTATCCGAAGCATGGGAAAAAAATGATAAATGAGAAAATTTTGATAAAATCTTACGAGAAGAATTTTTACGATAAAAATTCCATTTATGAAAATTCCATAAGAAATAAAAAAGGACGAATAATTTCGAAGCGGAAAGGGGGGAGACAGAGAGGGAACACAAAAAGAATCTATTGGGAATTTCAATTTATTTATGTCCTATTATTATGCAAATATCGCTAAGCATAATTCAATCGATTCTAAGAACTTCAACTTGACGATCACTAGAGAAACTTGAAAATTTAATTGGTTGAAATTTTCATCTTATAATTAGCCTTCTATCCGAAAATAAATCCTGGTAATATCCTGGTAAATCCTGGTGATATCCTGGTAAATCCTGGAAAAATCACTTAAAGGATCGTTGTGTGGATTTTTTCGCAACGAAATTGATGTTTATTTCATCGCTAAACGAATCACAAGAACAATGAAAAGAAATACGAACTAATCTATAGGACGGTTTATGGAAGCGATCGAATGGCGATCCTTCCGGAACGCTATCCTGATCGCTTAAATCGATGAACAGATATTATAGTTAAGAGAGGAAATATATCGAATAGAATTATTTCCACGATAGGCGTCGAATATATAGTAATTATAGTCTCATTTTATGATGAGTTCATCGAATAAACGTGCAAAATCAAAGCGATACTTCGAAGAGCATTTAAAAGACCAGTCTGTAAGAGAGAACAGTTGGCCATAGATCGAGTAATAACAGTACGTCATGCAAGTTAGTCAAAGGAGGTCAACAACACATAGGCAAATCGAACGACTATTCAAAAAGTGTCGACGGGCTAGAGTGAGGCAGAATCGGAAAGACGTGAAAGGGTGGGTCTACAGGCGGTCATTGGCGAGGGTGAGGTGATCCTCGGCAATGTGGAGTTCAACCACGGGATTGTGCAGCTGACTGAAGTTATCCTGATGACCCCTTTTGTTTATCACCTTACTGTATGCGTTCATCCTTTATGGCCATATCGTCTCGCAGTTTATTCGATCACATCTTGACGGAGGATATAGATTCTCAACGAGACCTGCACGACGACCAGCCAAAGGAAGCTGATCCTTACAGGTGAGCACTAACAGTTCCGGTGGGAGACTTTTAACTGCTATAGGAGCGAGTGGAAATTGCTTCTACAATCTGATGTGCAGGGCCACCATTTGAGATTACGGCAATTTCGCACTAATCTTAGGCCAACATTAAATACTCTTTGCTGTTTATACTCATATAATTATGTAATGTTTTCCCATTTCCGGATGTCGAATCAAATTAATTAATTAATTCATTAAATGGTAGCCGAGTCTCGTGTTATTTTACATCGGAGTGTTCCTATCGTAAATCCTCGAAATAACTCACATGACCGACGTTTATAAGTAAACTGTATTAGATTCAACCAGTGAAATTACGTTCCTAAAGATTTTCCGTTATGTTCAGTGGATTTTCCGGATGCCTGAACGTAACAGATTTCCGGATATTTACTTCCTCAATATCTGGACAACTATGTATAGAAGCGTCACAAGCAAAAGCAATCAACTAAAAAATGTATTCCACGTAGACACACACATAAAGCTACTTTGTTGTTTCTGCTTACATGCACCTCATCCCCCGTCTTCTGTCCAGCTTTTCTTTTCTCTCTAGTATAATTAGGGAGGACATCCTTCGATACCTATATTCTGTGAAGCGTGCGAGAGCTCCTGAAGGTGGATGGAGCAGTTGCTGGGATTATGAATGGCGAAGTAGGATTCGTGGATTCGTGCCGATCATGAGTGCTGTTGCACAGTCTAACGTATCAAGGTAGCCTCCATTCGCTATAAAGAGTTCATGAAGATATTCTCGTAAAGGCGAATCAACTCGTCAATTGCCCGGAAATTCCTCTCATTCCTCTTATTTTAGCCCCGATTGCATCGATATCGTGCAGCTTTTATTCGAATATCGAAATTTTTCTGGATGATATTAAATAAACCATGAGGTGAACATATAATTCATGCTGTAAGTAAAACCGCTTGGAGGCTTAAAGGAAGGGCTAATATTTTTTCTGGTTGCCTGGAAAATTTCTTAGTATTTAGGATAAGACAGCAAATATCTGGGTATACTGGGTTTGGGTATAGGAAGTGTGGATAGGGGAGTTGAACGGTGCGATAAACCTCATAGAACTTTGCCTTCTAGTGTAGATGCTATCAGTTCCATTTCTGAGTATGGCCCACTTCAAAAGTATTCATTAATGTATTTTTGCCTCTCTATTGGATCATCATCTTAATTAGCAAGAGGGAAGCTGTATCCGTGAGCCTCCTCCTTCGTGGAGTTTCACCGAGGAGAAAGTTGTAGTTTTTGTGGCCGCTGTCCCTAGACAAACCTTTTTTCTATGCGGATGCTCTCATTCTTTGTAATTTAATTCGTAAATCATTGCTTTTATTCCATCTCATTAACATATTCTCGCCTTGTGCATATCAACTCCTTCTAGCGCTCTTTTCAACTGACGTGCCAAATGAAGTGGTAGCCGGATATCCGCTCTTGGATCAGCCGAAAGAACAGGTATAATGTCTATAGAGGTATGACGCTGTTGTTATTAAGGACGTTTGCGCCATCCAATCGGGCACCTTCTTCACGAAACGGTGTAGCATCGGAATGTGAACTCCAAAGCACAGCAGTTTCCTCTCTCATGATAGACAATAGGGGCTTTTTTCTCACCATAATATAATAGGCTTGGAAAAACTGTAAGTAATTTGCAGCACTTCGCTCTTCGATATTGCCTAAATCTTAGCATGTTCTGTTCAAGCGATATGGAGTTGTGCGGATTATTATCATGAATTTAGAAGAGGATGAAGTAAAAGGAGGTTGAGAAGGCACGGACATCAAACCCTCCTCCCCCTCCCTCCCATTCTCTCCTTGGATGATTGCAGAACCAAACAATTCTTCAGTTGATTCGTTCTTTACGACCCTCTCGTCGATCCCATACATGAAGCATGCTGACGCAGCCCGGCTACTATCAGGAGAGGAGCACGACGGCGCTTTGCTGGGAAAGGAAATATAACTCCATCAACTCATTCACTTGATCGCATTATTCAGCCTGGTTTCACACTTCCTCTCATTTACGACCAGGATCACTTCCCTCCATCCATAACCGTCCAATAAGTCCTCTCTGCATTTCGGGAAGGGAGTTGGTTGACCGCAGACATGAAGTCAACCATGTTTTACCTCCCCCAGTAAGCGGTAATAAGCGGTGATCGTTCTGGATATCACTAAATTCCAGTGACGTGATAATTTTCATCTGCTCCAAATAAAGCGCTCAGTTGTCGACGGCGGTGAATTTAATTAATTATCGGGATGGAGAAGAACGAAACGACTTGGTGTCAGTTGTCGGAGATGCGTCTATTCAAGAAAATCCTTCAGCATAAACCGGCTGGTTAGTTCTTAAAGGTTTCTGCTTTAGTTACCCGCAAGGAGACTCCGAGGTGCTAGAAAACCGAACAACGAGCATGACCGCTCATCCTTTAGATGATATGATCGGGAGAAATTAACTGAAATAAGGAGCACTTTGAGGGAGGGGACTACGAGATGAGGAACATGAGAGAAAAGGGCAAACATGTGAGTAAAACCAACGAAACTCCAAGAGTGGGGGGGGGGGGGGAATTTTTTCAGTTCATTCAGTTTGATGCCCCATCAAAGTGAAATATGAAAGTGCTTTTCCGTAGTCTTTTATTTCTTCAACATAACGGATTGATTCATTACGTTTTGCTCACCTCTGCCCTTTATTTCTTACAAGAGATGCTCGCTTCAGTGTGAAATGTTTATGCAATCATCGCAATTTTATCTTCGAAGACGATTTGGGAGACTATAAGGTGAAGTTGAAAGTCCAGGCATAAGAGGGGAAGGACTTAAGAGAGAGAAAGGTGTCGAACATGTGATGTGAGTACACAGCCACGATATCGTGACAGTTGCGCCCCAGGCAGCTAAGCCTTCGAGATCACTCAATTAGGCAATTGGCTTCGGGTTGTGTATTTAATTTTCGACCATTTCTAATGCACATTTAACGTTTTAGTATTAATAATAAGTGAGCAATTTTGTGTTAGCATATTATCTGCTGATTCGCTAAATCACCTTAATTATTCGAGGCGCAAATGTCCAACATGTTTTCTTCCACCTCTTTTCGTTAGGCTCATTCGGTGGTATCTTTCATTCTTCTTTTCTAACCTCAATTTTTTCAGAGTCTACATGTTAGTGGATAATCGTAGAGGTATTGTATTGCCCATATATACATTCATAGTTTTCCTATTCGTTATGATAAAACACAAAGAAATTAGCGGAGAAATGAAGACGTAGATAGACTACTTTACTTATTTGGGTTACTAATAAAATGTTTATTCGTCGTTCAACGTAGACTCATGAACGCTTCTATAAAATGAGAGCATTGATCGGAAGGAGGAATTCATTCCCGCAGGTATTTCGAGGCACTTTCATTTGTCTTGCCTCACCGATCTCATGAACAACGTCTATGAGGATGAGGATACCGATTTCGAAGATGTACTTGGCGATGAGGATATGCAAAAACTGGAAATGCAGAGGATTATCGGTGATAAGCATTCACCTGCTCTATTTCATCCAAAATATAAGATACGTCCAACATCCGAACAGGTTCGTTCTTTTTCTCTACTTCCTCCTCATAAGTAAATGATAAGCAGCTATGGATTGTCGCATTATAAGAAACGGCCATCCCCAGGCAACACATAATGGAACGTTTAACAGTTCAGCAATCCTATATTCGTGTATATGTCTCCGTTTTGGGATGATCGGTCCGAGCTAGAGAGCTCCCCGAGTGATGTTTTATTTAATAAAGAATCATCTGAATTACCCATAGTTTAGTTGATCTTCACTAATCGCGAGATTTTCTCGAGCTAAACCCTAAGGTAACTGAAAACTTTCGCTATTATCACTTTGTAATTTCGGCTGTCGCATCATTTTTCACAAGACATCCTATAATATTACTTGCCAATCAATTTTCTTTATATGTTTCAATATTTGCCCGAATTTCGGCTCGTACATCCATCTGCATAGCAGTTCCATTCGATCTTCAGTGTAGTGTTGCTACTTGGAACATTAGACCCGTCACTTGTTTTTGGGGAAATTTGCCCAAATAATTCGACAGTATTCTCTCCGCTACTCACTAAGATGGCTCTCATCAAACATTCGGGAAGGATATGACAATTCGATGTGGTAGCACGATAGAGAGAAGTCGACCTAATCGCAACCTGTCATATTGTCATTCCGGATTTTTTCTTTTACAGATAAAGATGAAATTAGATGAACTATATAATATGAATGGAATCGAAGAGAATGAATATATGCCACCGGAGTTTCGGACACAGTCGGACTTCTTTTTGCCTGACGGAGATTATTCGGAGCTAATTCGTAAGAAGGAGGAGGAAGTAAGCAAAGAGCAAAGTTTTCTCGCACCTGCACCAACAACTAGCCGATCATTGCCACGAAGGAAACGCCGCGATTCCGGTTAGTGCACAGTAATTTCGAAATTTGATGCATTAGATTAGTTTAATTAATGAACGACCCGAAAGAGGAAAATACAAACGTATATAAGAATACTGGATTATTATACGTTCTATTATATGCTACCTGAGAACGCGCTTTTCTTGTAACGTGAGAAGAGAGGGCTGCTCGTCTTGCTTTCCTTCCCAAAAATTCTCTCATTGCTTCGGAAGGGTTGGAGAGGGGGCTTATGTTTTTAATGGCATCCTGGGCTAATATTGTTAGTTCACATCATCAAGCGGATAATGTGTAAATCTCAACAAGCAGAGGAGAGATTTTAACTGTTTGAGGTTATTACTATTGTCGGTAATGTTAAACTCTAACAACATTCATTTAATAATAGATTTGAAGTTCGTCGTGCTTGAAATACGTGATATTAGAGGAGAGGGATGTGTGGAAATGATAAGTATCCTGGAAATGGACAATAAAAGGCAGGAGTGGGAGATGTGAGTTATCGAGACAAAGACTGATCTTCGATCCTTTGAGTGGAATCTTGCGTGGGTGGGGACAATACTGACCAGCGGAAATATCTCCCATTCGAACCACCCATGCTTTATGAATATTTCACTTCTTGAAACCTAAAGTGAAATTTTGTGTACGGACTCATTCTTAGGTTGTGATGTATAGAATTTCAACCGCATTTTAGAGTAGGCAAATTACTTGATATTCAGGAGAAACGCACTCGTCGCGTTCTTCGACACCAGCTTCAGCGAGGGATCTTCGCAAGAGTTAGACACCAGTGTCAGCTCACTCCTGATCCATTCCACGCCGATCGCCTGCCTACGCGTCATCCGTTAATTGGTTCTGGTGAATTTCTTTGCTTTCGGGCATGTAACCTCAGGTTGCCTTCCATCAATGATTGCTGCAACACCTTGGATGCGTTATATCCGATTACTTTTGTTTGAAAAAGTTCTGCAAATCATTTGAAGTTATTATTGCCGGATGTTGCTGAAGCATGAATTCATTATTGTCCTCTCTTATGGGTTCTGATAGTTGAAATGTAAGGAATTCAATGATAATTCTTCTCGATTCCGTAGAGAATATTGCATATTTTATTCTTTATAACCCTTCATTCAGACGAATTGAAATATTTCCGTTCATATTGTTTTTTTAATGTAAATGTAATCGACTTCGATGATATATGTTCGAATCGCTGATATTTAAGTTTCATAATTAGCAATTACTACTATTAAGTTTTTATTTTCTCACTTCATGAACCTTTTCCCCTAACGCATATAATCTCTTGCTAAGAGGTGACTACGTTGATTCTTCCGCTGTTTTGATGAGTGCTTGAAATTGATATTGCTTTTGAAAAGTTAGTATAATGTGGTTCGCTTTTATGATCTCGATAGCTGCAGTCGTTAGTCTAGGTGCACTGAACCTCCTCTCCTCCCATCTCCCCCTCCCCTTTCCTCCGCTGTTTTTAAGTGATCATGATTGAGGGAATAGAGGGCCATGATTTGGTATGTTGAAGTTTTAGTCCGCTATGAATACTGCAGAAATTTGCGTCGATTCGACTCCCACATAGGGTATCATGAATTATTAACGTTTGGTATAGGTGTGTGGATATATACGATCAGTTGATTTCCATTTAGATAGTGGTAGGAGGGATTAAATAATGAGAAGAGTGGAGGAATTGGAGTCGTACATACATGCTGATTTAACGAGATCGACTGAGTGTTGCGTTTGCCTTCATTCTTTGAGTGGATGCACGGAGAAATGAAAAACGGACGGGCTATTTTCTTGCAATTCTAAATGCTTATAATTAAGAAGAAGGGAAGAGGGCTCCATAAGGAACTTGACCAGAAGAGGAGAGGACCTCTTGGGCAGAGGAAAGATATGTTAGCAGCTTAACAAGATATGTTGCCGCTCAACGAAGAAGTGATTTCATGTCGGTGAATCTTGCTGGGAGTGCTTCGCTCGCAGAAAGGAAACGATAGGAAGGTATGGGATTACTTTCGAGGCGGGGATTCAGCAGAGAACAAAATTCGGCAGCTAGCTAGTTGTTGGAACATTCGTTTTTGCTTGTCATTTTAATCATCGTTTAATATGCTTTGTATAATTAAGCTAATTGATTATATTATTCTAAGCGGACGTTTTATATTCAGAGAGCAAATAATCAAGCGTTAATCTTGGAACGAAACTTTGAGCTATAAGGGGAAATCTCTTTTTGGCACAAGTGGGGAAATTCAGAAAGTGTTCCCCCACTGGTAATTCGGTTACTCTTCCATATACATTGAAATAATTTAGGAACGACTGACGAGCTAAATTATGAAGCATATGAATTTGATCACTTCCTAATATTTCTTCTATTTTCTTTTGTTCATTTATTCAGTATATGTTGCCATTCTCTTCTTTTTCTCGATGGATATATGCATCGATGGTCGGAGTTCTTGAGATTCTGAAGTTCCTGAAGGTAGGAATCTTCTTTCTGGAATACTTACGAGTTTTTGAACGAACTCAGACATCCATGAACTTCACCGTCTAACGAAATCGGTCCTTCCTGAGTTGTTGGAGCCTTTTCAGCGCTGGCGGATCCCACTCAAAATCGGTTATAGAGGTTTGTACTGAGGCCAGCTGTAGAGGCAGCGTTATCTGTTAAGAGTTCAATGTTTGAATTCATTTTATTGCCGCTGTTGAGCACTCACTATGCATATATAATTGAGTCACGTATGGTTGATCGTAACCTGTATTATTTGCTACTTAATTAAATTCTTTCCTAAATGGACTTGAGAATCTCGAATTTGAAAATACACGAAACTTCATTTGTTACCTTTGTCATTATTTTCGAGATTTCCCACTGATAGTGAAATGAATAAAAGAAAATGATGCGATCTTGTTTCAGTCGTTTGCTGCCAGCCGGCTTCACATTGATAGAATTTTCCACGCGAAATTGGGACGTAATATCGATCAGTTCATAATCAGTATTGATCAACAGCATGGAGGCTATTGATCAGTAGCGTAGAGATCAATAGCATGGAGGCTAGATCGCTTTCATATCGCCTTTAAGTCATCGATGCTGCATCGTTAAAATTTATGCTTTATTACTATGAATAGAATTATAAAGTAATATCTACATGGAACTTATAACTTAATTATTGCAAAGAAAAGCTTCGAAAGTGATGAATATATATCATAATTAAATGAGTTCCAGGATTGTGATCCACTAGAAGATCCCCTTCCAGGAAAATAACTAAGTAAAAGTTAACTAAAATCCAGTCGATAGTAATCGGATATACTATTAAAATACTTCAAGCAACATTTCATCTTTTAGCGAGTAAATGGAAATACCTTTAAGATATTCAACTGAATGATCAACTCCAATCTTTATTGCTTAAGAGTAACTATCTATGTAATTCAAAAGATACAAATGAGGAAATATTTCAGTTTCATTCATTTATTCATTAATTTTTCAATAGAGATATAGAAATATATATATGAAAGAGGTGTTCTCCTAATGCTATTTGCTGAGTGGATTTTCCCTATCGTTAAGTTATTGCTTAAATTAGCTTAACATCATCATTTTCGCTGATTTTCTTAGTTGTAACATAACAAAAATCCTATCATCGATAGGGGAATCTAAAGATAAGAAAAGAAAATTTTCTATCGTTGACGAATATCTATGGGATTTAGCCGTGGCCTTCTCTATCTGATCAAGAGAAGCGCCGATATGAGACGGATCTGATCACTACGGATAGACGTTTTGAGGTCTTTCTTTGCTAACTCATTTGAATCTTGAAAAAAACACTCGTTGCACAATTAAAACATCGAAATGCGTTTTAACATCGAATGGACACCGCCATTATTTAGTATATCTTTCGTGTCCACTACGTTGACTTTGTTCATCAGCATCAATAAATATAGGAGGCAATTTTTTGTTCAAACTTTACAAATCTGAAACAAATAAACAATAGAGTAAAGCATCTATTCGACTCCCGAGAAGATTAAAGATCCAGAAATCGTTGTTGTTCCATAAATTAGCGAGTCGATGAGGACGCTTTGTAGTAATTTTAAATTGTTTTAATCATTTTGCTCAGTTGTGAATCCAGAATTGAGCACAAAGATCGCTTGACGAGAAAAGACAACAGATCCGCGAACTATATAAGAGATATATGTGCTTCAATGAATGCCATTTGCTGCCCTCTCGCTTTCTCGGCACTCGAATTTAGAGATTTTTAAGTATGTGGATCTAAGCTAACATCAACAAATATTCTCTTTTGCAGATATCATCGAAAATGACCCATTGTGTGCATTTTTCTCACCTTTATTGGAAATAATCATTTGCCGCTCTAATATATCGTTTAATTAATGTAATTTACTCTTCCGATGAGATGTTCGGAAAATCGTTAACCAACTAACTCAGTGCTCGTCGAAGTGACTCCTCCAGCGTATCCGATATAAAAGTGGGTAATGTGCTAAGTAAAGATGTTTGATTTGCATTGCATCGTTGCTTATTCGTTGAATAGATCGAGCTATAGATCGAACCATAGATCGAGCTAATTTCATTTGAATGAAATTCTTATGCAAGCATTTAATCAGTATATAGTATTTCATAAAGAGAATCTTCGTAACTTATTCTATTGTCATTTATATCACCGATGAAATTCTCACTGAAACAAAACTTCCACCTAATTAATTTGTTAATTAATTCTTCATAGAAATCAATATTTTCTTCGATTTTAGAGATTTTATTCATTTCATTTCGGTGATTTTAATTTCATAATTGAAATTTCAACAAATATCAATTTGATATTTCATTGAAAATTTCCTCGAATATTTCGAAAATTTTATGGAAAATTGAAAAATTTCTATTATCGAAATCCTTTTAGCGGAAATTCAATGTATATTTTATTGAATCAATGAAAGATATGAATAATTACTTAGTAATGAATTTTCAATTATATTAAGAGATTTCTACTATCCTTTAATTAGTTAAGTAATTTATTAGTTAAGTAAAAGTAATTTATTAGTTAGATAGTTAGTTAAGTACTATGCTATAAAGAATTTTTGACATTGAGAAGCTTTAAATTATGCGAATATCTCAGTAAATTCGAACTCTTCCCTCTATTCTACGTTTGAAATATTTCAACGTTTCGTTGAGAGTCGATTCGATGAAATACTTCAAATTCTCCGTTTCATATAGCTATTTGAAGCGGAATATTCTCATCGATGTTAACGATATCTCATCCAAAAAGTATATTTTACACAGTTTTCATTTCTTTATTAGAGAAATCAAAGCCGATATTTTAGACGGATATCATCGATACACTCATTCATTGATCTTTCAAATTAGCTTTCAAAATAAATTAACACCGCTATCCATTAAACACCGAAATACTTCGATGTTATTCACTTGGAAGTCACGCTTTTTGTTGTTGTTGTTGTTGTTTTTTGTTGTTTATTTGTTTCTTCCGGTGTTTTTTTTTCTCTATTGTTTTCTATGTTTATATTCTTATATATCTTATATTTTTCGATGTCGAGATGTTGAAATAAATAAATAAATAAATAAATAAATGAATAAATAGAAAACTCCATATACAAATCAACAAGTACCAAGCACTGTTCCATCGCTCGAATTATTTCCTCTCCAAATCGGCCTCGAAATAATTTATGATTGGGAAGGATAAGTGTAATCTCATAATCGCAAAAGAATACACCTTCCTTCTCCCTTCACCTCTCCGTTCTTCTCTCCTTCCCTCCCTGTTTCCTTCTCCTCCCTGTCTCCTTTTCCCTATAGGGTAGAGGAGCCTACATGAACTCCGTGTAGGCGCAATTTCCAGGCTGTCCTCTTTCTTGTAATACGAACTACCTGGAGGAGAACCGGATATATGTACGATTGCTACGCAAATTATTCCCCCAAACTGGAAGTATTCGACAGAAATCACCCCATTTCGTATTTTAACCTATGAAACGTTTGTTTATTTTCCTCTCTGCGTTTATATCGTTTGATAGCAAACCTTAGGTATGGAGCTCGTATACTTTGAGAGAATTTAAGTAGCTTAGTGGACTTTCTCACCCTTGAGAGAATGTCCAGCATGCCGACTCTTCGACGTTCTCAACAGAGATATAATGATGCGTTCGTTCGATAGCTTCGGATTTTTATCCATAATATCCATAGTATCATTTGTATCAGCTCAAATTAAGCATCCACTTCTACCTTATCCGTTAAACTTCCGGAAGTGATACCCACTTGAGCACGGCACCTCACGGCGATCGGGAAAATAGTCGTAGGTGGAACGCGGGTGAAAACGTGTCGGACGAGCTACACTGCTCAGCTCTCTCATATATCCGCTACGCAAAGCTCGCTTTCTACCTTCACATTGGCTAGGTCTTGTTGCGTAACGTTGATGGTTTTATTAGGTGAAAATTCCCCAGGAAAGTACGATTACTGCGAATGAATTGAGTGTTTCGGCTATTATGGATAGAGATGGTGTGATCGATGAATAAGATGCAACGAATTCCTCGAGAAACATGAGGTAGAATCCTCGAGATCCAGACCCGTTCCCGGCCTTTACATTATGAGCTTATTTGAATCGGACATGTTTTTGCGAGATGCAGCTAGCCTGACTTCAAGCATAACGCCTATATGAGTGTTATACACTTTATCATGAAAAGAAGGCTCAAGTCTATGCGTTTGCCTCATAAAGTCTTAGTTATCGGACAAAGTGAAGTCAGAAATCACTGAAGCTCGAGCTGTCTCATCCATCGAGTATAGTCTGCGCCGCAGATACTATGATCCTCGTTTATAATCTTTCTAGTTCATCGATCATTGTCTCCAAGAAAATAGCACTCGCAAATTTGTATATTTATAATTTGTTAATTAACTTTTAAAATTCTCTCTATTAAATTGCATTTTGTAATCCTTTCCGATAGAGAAATGAATCTTCGTTGACGTCATTTAATGGTCGGTGATGAAATTTATTGCTAATATCAGCAAATATCATAAAGGGAATTTAATGGTACATCTATTCCCGTAGATTTGCCGCCTATTCCCATAGATTTGCCATTTGTTCCCGTAGATTTGCCATCTATTCCCGTAGATTTGCCATCTATTCCCGTAGATTTGCCATCTATTCCCGTAGATTTGCCATCTATTCCCGTAGATTTGCCATCTATTCCCGTAGATTTGCCATCTATTCCCGTAGATTTGCCATCTATTCCCGTAGATTTGCCATCTATTCCCAGCAAATATCCCGTTCTATGCGGTTAGATTAATAAGCAAACGATGAGATAGTTAGTTCTGCGACTATGGCGTTCTTTACCGTTAAGATTATTTATGTAATTTAAATGAAAACATAAAAATAGGATATTTTTTATTTTAAATTCGATGTTTTATATATTTTCCACATGCGGAAATTATGATTAGTGAAATATTGTTATTATTTTAAGCGGCTACAATAAACCCCTCTCATTTTAAACGTTCCATAAAACGCGCAACAAAGTGAAGATCGAAAAAAAGCCCTCAAAGAACACAGCAATAACGATAGAAACAATTCGGCGATTGCGCGAATTCTTATTTCTATCAGTTCACATTATTCTTTCATTGTTGCGGAAAAAAAGAACGGAAAAACGACGACTCGATGACCCTATCTGTAGATCTCACGAAATAATACACCATCATTGATTAGGTTCGAGAATAGTTGCTGATCATTGTTCAACATCGAAAACTGTTACTGATCACTGATCACTTCAGAGGCTGTCGTTCATCATCGATCAAATCGAAAGCTGCTAATCATTGCTTACTCATATTCAGAATATTCAACACTTTATGCTTGACACTAATATTAGTTGAAGACTTCTGAATCTCATGCACGGTTATATTTGGAAAATTTGATTTTTTAATGGATTTTTTCCAGGATGGAAGAACTGATTTATTCCATCTCACGCACTGAATGTTAAAACCTCTTTGGGCAATTTTTAGGCTTTGCTGCCTAGAAAAGAAAATTGCGTTCTCGCTCACTTTTCAAGATTCACTAGGCGAGTACACCACATTGGAAGCTTCGATGGATCTAGGGTGGATCCAGAATCGACGCATCTCATATGAAGTCGTCAATTTGCATCGCAAATATGTCCCTATTATGAATGCGTTCAATGATCGTAGCAAGAAGCTTTGCTCTTGATTCGTTGATGAAAGCGAGCGTTGAGGGTTCTCGGAGAATTACTTCCACATTTGAGTGTTGCTTCGTTGGCGAAAGCACTCATCATACTCATTATATTGGTTGAATTACAAATTTCGACAAGTCGACTTTATTGCAACTATGTAGGCAATATTTTATATTCGTTGAGATTCCATATATGCTTATGAGGTGTCTTCTTCGAATAATTAAAGTTGATTTTAATTTCGATGAACAATAGACGCATTGTTTTCAAATTCTTTAAAAGTAATTTCAGTAGCTTCTTTGTGGGCTTTTTATTTTACTTGCAACGCTGCTTTAATTGAGCGTTTAATTCTGAAATCATACGGCACCTCCACTCGATAGAATAAAATCGCTGAAAGTTATGATTTTTACTGCAATATTACCATAAAAGTCTTCTATTATACTTCTTTTTTTTACTATGTTTTTATGTATTTTTGTATATTTTTTAGTTCGTATGACTGAATAAGGAGAGCAATTTTTAAGGAGTCTCACAGTGATCGCAACTCTTGCATCCTAAAGTCCATTGTACAATTGCAATGGGCTTTAGATTGACGATCATTTCTGAATGAGATAGAGATTTCGATAAGTAATATGCCAGTTGAGTAATCACGAATGCAATTTTTCATTCGATTTTGCAAATTATTGAATTCATAAAGGAGATTTCATTGAAGAGAATTTAATCTTATAGAAGGTTGCTTGCTTCTTATATATCTCTATAGATTTGTATTTATGAAGCATCTGAAATTGCAGTATCGGGTCTGTATATGTGAGTTTTGTCTACATATCTGTTTGTCTGTCTTTTATCTTTCTGTCGAATATTTCCGAATATGTCATAATTCACTCATCGATACAATACTTTATATTGAATAATTAAGTTCGGAGGAAATTTGGCCACGTTTAAATGATTTTATTAGAGTCGTTTGTATTTCGTTTACGTTGATCGATCATTTCTTCAACGACCCGCAATTTAAATTGTTGAAAGACCCTTCTTTTCTGGGATAATCTTAAGATCACCTGGATCGATTCAATTATGAATATATTAATAAATATAATTTGTCATCCGTTCGCAGTTCATCTATTTTGATCGATCTTGTGGATAAATTTCCGATAAGTGAATATCTCGACGATTTTTCTAGTGTATTTTGTCCGTTTAAGAAATTCCAATCTATCAATGGCTTGCAATTATGTAAATACGTGGAGACATTCACGGATTTATGACTAACAAATATGAGCGTATGGTTGATTAGAAAATTAAGAAATTAATTGTAATAGGCAGAAATATGCTAAGCTAAGGGCAATATGATCTTCTGTGAATGAAAACGAAGAAGACTTGTTGAGAAATTTAAGAAGTGACTTCAGATGTTTGCCGATTGTCCATTTGAAATAATTGGCGAGCCGGAAATCGTTTATCATGGCAAATGGCTGAAGACAAGGCGAGTTCGATTCAGGAAGCCAGGCACCCAAGTTGAACAGGTTCCTCTCTCTGAATTCCCTCCTGTAAAGAAAAAATTACCACTTTCAGAGTATGGCATACGATATTCGCTGTTCTGAAGAAAAGCCGGGATTGTTTTTATAAGAATGCAATTACTATTCAGTATGCACGGATTAAGGCGAAGGGTTTTGTTATAGCCTGCGGGTTCTAGCAATGAAACCGCATTTGAAAGCTTTATTGCGAAATTATTCACAGCTGTAGATGAATATAAAGTCTTATAACCAACCTTAATGGTTGATGACATTTATGTTGTACGTGTATCCGACGATGACTTAATTGCCATTCTTAGGTAAGGTGTGATTGAGTTATGTGGCAGAAGGTGTGGCGGCATCCGTTTGCGAACGAGACTAATGGATACAACATAGAGTTCCTTTTGTGGTTCCTTTCTTTAATAATATGCCTTGCACTCGAATACATCTCCATTTCGTGATGATATGATCGAGCCAAATATCTATTTTCAGTCGTTGGCATATTCACAGATTTTTGTTAAGTGGGGGTTCAAGGATTCGGCTTATCTGTGCTGTTGGAATGAGGCATTTAGCGGGCAGGTGACGTATTTAGCGAATAGGTTTTCCACCAGAAGTTACCAGTGAACCTTTGGTGGTGTTGTCTCAGGAGGTGGTGTTTTCGATAAATTTTCAGGTATGGGAATCTGCGCATCGAATTACGACACCTGAAACGAGTGCAAGTGATGGTGTTGACATTATTGCAACTTTACATAAAGCGGGCAAAAAATATTTTGTATTTGTGAAGCAGTATCGGATTCCCATCAATGGATTCTGCCTAGAATTTCCGGCTGGTAAATTTTTATCGTTTTTAACCGACAAATGATATAATTCGTGATCGAAAATGATAGCTAGCCGTTATCTTCAATTTACAAACGTTCCATCATTTACCCGACAAGGCAGCGAGTATCACCTACTAACTACTGTTCGTGTTATCTTTATTATATTATCCTGAGGCTGTAATATTTGTGGTATCGCTGAAATTCATTTATGATTTCAAATTTGCGTCTTACAGCTAAAGCTATAGCACACATTCGATGGTTAACAATAGGGGGATTTCTTTCTTTATGAAGGCGAATATAGCTAAGTGGTGGCTAAGTTGTATTGGATATTTATGTTATAGTCATCGTTCTCCTGGGAAATTCTCATTATAATGAGGTACTATAGATTAGAAGGAATACTCATTTTTCTGTTGTTATTTTATGTCGATGATTGGGCGATTGAATTAGAGGAATTGTGCTTGATGTTATCGCATAAAAGTGCATTTGCATTCGATAGCAATGATTTATTAAATTGAGAGATTTATTGCTTTGATGATACGACTGAATCATTCGCCCAGCTATGTTAACGTGTATGAAAGTTCCGTGAAACGTTGAACGTTAAATGAGGTATAGTGATTTTTTTCGTGGAAATTTCCGACCTTTTTCCATGAAAATCTTCATTAAGCAGCTAGTTATTTGTCGAATTTTTCTTTTCAGCATTAATATATGCTGACGGCGGTTATTCCTGTAGGAGTATAATAAAACGTTTATTGCAGAGTCTGAGGTTATAAGTTCAATAATCTTCTTTTATATCGGTAATAAGAGGCTAAATTAGGTGGAAACATGAGTAATTGACAAGTTAATTTGTAATTTTTTGCTTATTCATAGAGTTTCATCATGTATGGGAGTGACTGGAAGAGAAGAAAGAAGACAGCAGAATCATTCAGGGTCGGAGCAAAAAAAGTTAATTCGGACTCATCGAAAGGTTCAACGAAATGTGGTGTATTGTATGAATTGTCATGTAGGATTGTTTACGTGCCGTTGTCTATGAGGAAGCAAATGAGCATCGACATCATTAAACCGGTTCGATGAAACATTCGCCTTTCTTTTATAGTCTCGGAAATTTTTTCTTGTCTTCAGCCACAAATTTCTATGAAGAGAAATATTTTCCCAATAACATAATTTGAATGATTCGATGATTTATTGAATTTATTCTAAAAATTTTCCCAAATTGTAATTTTGTGAATTTATTCTCTGAGATTGTTTTTTGTAGTTAAGTTTTTTGCACAGTTGCACTGAAATGATGCAAACGAACCGTTGCAATGACGCTAGTGGCGCGGCCGATGATTACAGGTGCTGCTTAATATAAGTCATTTATGAGGGAACGTTTTGCTATGAGGGGATCTTGATACTTTTATAGGCTTTTAAGCTCATTAAGCGTAGCATTGAATATATTGATGAAAAGTGAAGCAACGCGGTGGAGACTGTTGAAATAGGCACGAGTTGAGGCCACTCTATTGCCCATTGTAAGCAAATAATGTGAAATTTAGTGAACACAGAAAGAAATTGTTTGTCTCGTTTTTGTAGATTTGCAACTGTCAGATCGAAACTACTGCGTGCTGTGAACTTTGTTTCGTTGTATGAGAGCAAAGTCGACAACGAAATTAATAATATGCACCTTGGCAACGAGTGTGTGTTATAGCATGCTTCATGTTGCGTTCTCAAAGATATTATCGGTCCTATCAGCGTGGCTGATAAATTGTCTAAAGATGGCTACCCGGTTAGGTAATGGTCTCTGACCGCCAATATCTAAAAAAACTTGCCGCCTGGCTGTCGTAGGTTGGGACGTAAACATCGACGACGCAAACAGGAAAATCGTATCGAAGAATCGTCGGTGACATGTCGTAATATCCCACATCGTCAGCTAAGTAAAGGACGAGATATATGAAATTATGGTAGGCTTTCGAATAAGCGCCCATAAATTGAAAATGATGAGAAAGCCAGAGAGTTACAATGGACAGTTGTTGCAAGAGGCGATGATATTGAATGCGTAAATAAATTGTCTCTCTGGGCAAATATGGGAAAGTGCGCCAGAAGAATAGACCGCTCCAGAAGAATATAGTGTCGAATCAAGCAAGACTCGAAAAAATCCTTGAAGATGAGGAGGATGAGGGAAACCATGGGAAAAACACTGATGGACTTGAAATGAACGATCTTCAATAAAAGCGTGATGCCTACAGTTCTCTATGGCTCAGCTGCAGAGCCCTTGTAAGGGTGTCCGGCCCTGTTTTGCCTCTCCACATCTTCGATTTCTCATGGAAGAGACCCGATCATTGATTTCTCCTTTATCGAAGCTCGATCAGGTGTTGTGTTATCCGGCAGCGAGACGAGAGGTCATAATTTCTTTATTGAGCCTCAATAAAACCGTCAAAGGTAGAGGAGGTAGCGCGAAGGCAGGAAGCGAAGGGGGAGGGAGGGAGGAAGTTGCTTCGATACCACCTTGGCACAGTAGTGCGATCTCTGTTCCAAAGCGCATGAGGAACTCCTCAACATGCGGAGGTGAGGTGGAGGTGCGGAACGGAGAACATCTTCGAAATATGACATTTATATTGGGGAAATTAGACAAGTGATTACGACGAGCATATTTAATGCTGCAGACGCATTTGAAGACGACAAACACTAGTGCAGATATTAAAGAAATACACGCTTTAAGAATAAAACTCATAGACAAACGAGACGTTGTGAGGAGTAAAGAATTACGAATTCATTGATCGGAATGCAACGTCACTGAGTCACTAAGTTGGATAGCATTAAGCTTAGACAAATTTAATTTCCACGGCTGCAGTAAATACGAGGAAGGCGATGACTATATAAGATATCAGAAGAATATTTCCGCCATAAGAACGGAAAAGAAGTCAAATAAGCACCAATGTTGGAATATCATTTTGCTGAAGTGTTCATAAGACAGTCATTTGTATTTTTGTTGAATTATGTGCTTAAATTTGTGATTTTAAAAAAAATAAAATATTGTGATATGCGGCAGATGAATTCGCTCAAAAAATCTCTCCCCTTTGCTGAATAATTTTTGCATTTGTTTTAATTTACTTTGAGCGCATTCAATAGAATTATGAAAGCCCGATTGTCGATGTTTATTATTCTTATCGATGGATTTGATCCAAAGAGAAAATGGAGAAATTTCTTATATGAAATCAAAATTGGAATTTTGCGACTATGGATTTTGCGATTTTCTTCTCCAAACGAAATAAGGCCACTCATCAACGAATTAAGCACAATTAAGCACTTGAATGATGTGAAAACTCGCTTCGAGTTGTTTAATAGGAAGAAAGTGATAGCGAAATGACTCGAGCTTCGCATATTTCGTCCTAAGCGTTCAGGGATCAGAGCACAGATTTTTATCACTCTCTAAAGCATTGTTATTTCAGGTTTGGTGGACAGCAACGAAAGCATCGAAGCAGCCGGACTGAGAGAACTTAAAGAAGAGACAGGCTACACAGCCACAAAGGTGAGTTGTCGCCTTTCTCACGCCGTTATTGTAGAATATGTTTCAAATTGGGTTTTTTTCCTCTAAAATTGAGACCTATGTGCATAAGGCGAAGTCATAAGAGAGAAACATAAAGGGAGACATCTCACGGGATGGATAACGGCTACTTTCTATCTTCTTCATCTTCACGTTACTCTGAAAAAATAGACCAACCAAATCTCTCCGACTGCAGGTCGATTAATTTACTGACAGGTCGGTGGCCAATGGTCAAATTGTTCGACTCTGATGGATAGATTAATGATTAGCCGCTGGACGGTGCTCATGAAATCAAAGAATTTCATGGGATGCTTGTTTGATCGCAATCTATTTGAAACAGAGAAAAGGGCAATTGCACCATGCAACGCACCGTTACAGAGTGCGGCCTTACTTGGTACGCATTGCTTCATTAATTATCGATCAGAGAAGCCCTTTCACGAAGTACATTTCGATAAGTTGTACGTGTCTGCGTCTATTGAAAGACCACGAACGAACTACGCTCCATCATCTCTTCGCTGTTTGGGGGGGGGGGGGGGGGGAGGGGAGGGGGAAAGGAGTAGATCAGCGCAGCGTTGTGCTCTGTCAGGTCCTGCCATGTTCGAGAGACTTTCAGTAGTGACGGGTGGCGACTGTTTGCCTAATCCCCAGTGATCATATTGGCAAAGTGTGGAAAGGCAATCTGTGGATATATGGGTGAAGGAGCTGGTCACTGCTGCAAATCTTATTGCTAAAAAAACCTGGTAAAAGTATGAATGCAACAGATCCTCCCCGACCCTTGGCGAGTGCACGGGTCATCAGGTGGATGAAGTGAGTATATATATATACATTCCACCTGGCACACCTGATGATTCCACGTATGAGTGGAAATGAATATATGCCTATGTGCAAATGTATACGTACATTGATTAGTACGCACTGATATCATATACATAGGTACATGTCCATCGGTTCCGTCGATGACGGGCGAAGGGATGACGCTGTAAAGATTTTTGTCCAAAGTAGCGTTTCTTTCACTTTGTGCCGTTACATTGCAGATTGGATGGTCAAATGACAATGAGACTTTAGTGCAGATGCTGTCAACTACGAACGTAAACGAATAAGACAGCGCTCGAAGCAAGTACATCTTAGCGCCTTAATTGCGAGCTTTATCGCCCAATGTTGTATGACCTTAGTGTTGAGAGCTCCAGAATATTTCTCTTTATGTATTTTGTCTTTTAGGACGTTTTGCACTGCATAATTTTAGTAATATTCTTCGCGCCTATCGTAAATTCCTGTCAAGCAGCGATGAGTGCAAATTTGATAGCTGTGGGGAGGCGCATAGTTGATTTATTTGCTTTTTGAATCCGATGGGTTCTTCAGCGAGCGACTTTCTCCGATGGATTGAAAAGGGCTGCAGGTGTCACGGCATCCGAGTTCTGTTCGCTGGGGATGTTATCAGCAGATATTTTCACACTCCCTTTCCTTCAGGTTTCTACATGAAAGTGCTGCTTTGGAAAGGGAACGGGGAGGGATGGTTCGTACTTCGCTGACAAAAGCTCTGTAGTTTTTAGTGAGGGGAGCATAAATAGTGAGCATAAAATGAGCTCTATATGACAAATTTTCGGCAACCGTCCCATCCATAGGTAAAGTAACGCTCCAAATAACACCTTATCTGTCAAAGGAACTGGACGCTGGCGCATGCATTACAGCTGAACCTGATCCTAATAGTGGCATCATAATGGAGTTCTCGAGAAAGGGAGACGTCTCTCCAATCGTCTCGATCTCAGTCTGCTGAACTTCAGCATGTGGGAGATGACGGAGGCCAAGAGTGATGCTGCTATGTGGGAGAGTGTTGATAAGTTAGTCTGAGGCAGCATTCGGCTAAGCTCGGATCATCTATTCCTCGATCCTTTCACAACTACTGTGGTCAGTTTCTTGACGCAAGTCAAGCAATATTTCCGAGTGACGAAGGTAGATGTATGCGTCTATATACCCGTATAACACGTACATGTCGACTCATCCATACACGCTACAATTGATTCCAGCTAGAATATTGCATGTGGATTTAATTTATTGAACGCAACAAAATTTGCGTGTTCTTCTAGTTGGCATATATATATAGATGGATAGATAGATAGATAGATATTAGCATCATTAAGCATGAATTCAATCGAAGAACTATCTTTTTCAGGCAGCGCATATTAGAATGATGTTGTCATGCTGTCTTAGGAAATTCTTCATTATTAAGGTAATCTCATGCACAGAAGGGAAACAAGGATTGGATCCTGGCATAACCGACGATTCAATTCGCTTCCTCTTAGTTGAAATCAACGGCGACGCTCCCGAGAATCTAAATCCTACGCAAGAACTCGACGACGGTGAAATGGTTGAGGTAAACTGTTGTTTCATTTTGTGCAGCTGTTTAATATTCGAGCTCCTAATTGCTGGCAAAGGTGCACTGAAAAAATTAAAGTTGATTATTGATTGTGAATATTATTTATTTTGTGATTGCTGGTAGTTTTTCTTGCTTTAACTAATATTAGTCCTCTTAGTGTCTGTGGAGTGGGGGGGAGAAGGGGATGCGTGTGGTATGACAACCAAAGAGGGGGCGAATGCTCTGCAGCCGCGTAGGTTAATTTCGGTATACTGCTTAGTCGCTAATCGCCGTAGAGATGCACTTTGTGCCTTTTCCTTTGCAAACCAAATATTCTTCAACGTGAAAGTAGATGTATCAGACCGTGTTTTTTGTTCTCCGTTTACATATATACATAGATAGTTGCGCTTATTTGGGCATTGATGCGGAAGAAACACTGCATCGTTGCTATCTTTGCGTACGTCCACTTCGCTAAGTTCTTACGCACAAATGGCCATCGAAATGGTCTCAGAGCGATGTGTTCATGCACTAGAAACGAGCCTGTTTTTCATTGCTGAAACGATCTCCACATGGCGTCCCTAAAGCTTACAAAAATATCATCGCTTGATGTAAACACGCAGAATGCAGTCATATGTTATTGGCTTTGAAATTAGCCATCATTGCGAAATTCATTCATACATAAGTCACCGTATAAACAGATAAGTAGTTCTACCTAGGAGAATGTGTTTTCGGTTGGCCTGAAACGACGCTGACGAATATTTGATTCGTCACGTGTTGAAGCTGACGTGGTTTGAAACCGTCGACGACCAAATATCAGAAGCAGAAATATTCTCCGCTGTGTGAATTTGCGATGATATATTTATGAGTCTAGTTTTCGCAATATTTTTTTTTGTAAAAGCAAAGGAATTTCGAATTTTCAGTTAGTGAAATGCTTTGAATTTTTGATTTTCATGAATTTGGAATAAATTGGTATTTGTACTTTCATATTCGAAATGGTTTGTAGTTTCTATAGGGAAACACTGTCGGAAAATTCCTTCTATGTGCGGCATTCTGAATTGCATCTCGATAGTGGCAGTTGATGACATCTGCATAAAAAGAACTGAGAGATTTTTTCCTCGCCTTTTTCCCTCGCTGCTTACAATTCGAGCAGAGATTAAAGAAAGAAAATAGTGTAAAGGCAATAAATCTTGTAGAGACTACTAACTGGTACTAACCGAATGAAAAGTTGCGATATGTGCTAGAATTGTGCTCGCCAAATTATGTATTAGTCGTGGATTTGTAGAAATTAGCTGCAGCTAATTGTTTTTCAACTTTCCGGTATCGGAATTTTGCTTTTCGCTATGCATAAGTTGAAAATTCATAAAATTTATGTTGAACGCACCAAAGAATGGCAGATTTCCTATGGTGACATCATTCCTCCTCATTGATTCAAAAAATATCTTAGCAGTTCCCAACCAAGAAATTTCGCAAATGTTGAGTATGTTCGTTCGATAATTAGTGACGTGCTTTTTAAAACATTTATGATCAGTTGAGATCGACGAGCATCTCACAAATCCTAGGAGAAATCCCGAATCCAGAAGAAGATAATATGGGTTGAAATATAATGTCGAAAAAAGTATTCATAAATGCGCTTCATCTTTAGGCACTAGATGCTATAAACGAATGCTTCTAAAGAAATGATTGATTATTTCAAGAAAGCTTTCATTTCTACAACGATGCTGCGTCATTTGCTTCCCTCTTTTCTCTTTTTCAAGATTAGTATTGCTGGGAAGCGGTAATTTTGTAATGAATTTTTACGGTCAATGGGATAGAGTCCCCTAGTTGCAGACGTTAGCGGAAATTGTGAAGCGCGCAGATGGCCCATAATAGCTGCAGTGGATTGCCCTCTTGTTTACGGCATTCTGTGCTTGCACTCTTCCGGGCGCACTCACGTTATCGAGTGCATACTAGCGGATATCTTTTGAGCAAAACGTTCAGTTTCTATTCGGATTTCATGAACATCCCATATAAGTGGTCAGTGTTGTGGGAGGATTATTTGAGATAATTCTTTATTCATAGCACAATATGAGATTGACTGGGGTTTCGAAGCCAATTAAATTCATCTCCTGTACCTTTTTTTGTAGATGCGCTGCACACTAAACCTCGAAGGTAAATTATCCCCCGGGTCTTGGTATACCTTTCGAATTCATGTGGTGGATTTTCCTTCGTCAGTTTTTGATTGTCTTGGTATTCTTCAATAAGTGAGCACTGGAATTTTCGAATATAAACTTTAGCAACTTAGCTTGAAATGATGCTCGGAATATGGTTCCATGTTACAGTGGGAATCTCAAGTAATTTTTCGGCTACAAACTTAAAGAAAGATTAATAACGCATAACATGCGAAGAACATCTATGATTTTCACTGTAAATTTCGTCGTATCTCATTCGTATTATTTCTTTTTTCAGTCTTTTAAGTGAATATAATTACCGCCATCATAACAAATCCAATTAGATAATCTGAAATCCGTCATCAGTTAATTATAGATCGCTTCTTGTAAAGGCTATTGTTGTGTTGAGATTTCATTTTTTGATTAGCTTATCGATAGAGTCAATCTTTTTTAGATTTTCCAAAATTCCTATGGTTAAATTTGATCGGATCATGACTATTCAATAAAATATAGCGCAATTAATTCACATTTGTGAAATTCCTATTACTAGTAACGGATTACTTTGATTTAATTGCAATAGAGTATGATTTGAATTTTTGCGAGAAAAGTATGTAGTACTTGAGTAAATGTTCAATAGTCGATCCATATGCATATTATGAGGTTCAAACCTTTTGCGCTTTCATGGAATCTAAAAATATGATAGAAAGAAACATTGAATTATCTCTCATCAGTAAATTTGAATATTCCATCGATGAGTTCTATTCTATGGCGAACTTTCTTTTTTTGCAAATCTTGTCATATATTGGTGTTTAATTTATTATACTATGGAGTTACGATCCATATTCCTTTATCATATGGAGAAATTCGAGTGAATCCATAGTATGGAAACTTACTTGGACATTACTGTATAATCTGTTGTTAGTCATTTTGGCATGTATATCAGGAAGTTCCACTTGGATATTTTTAGTCGGAAAGCTGACTGTGCATTGTTTTTTCGCTGCATTCTTCATTATCGTCAGCACTTTCATGCCTTTTGCGAATTTTGCATTGCTTTATCTGTGCATTTAGTGCGCAGATTAACTTTCCAGAGCTAACCTCTATATTTGAATGACCTAAAGGCATGAAATTCAACGATATTCAGCCATAATTTCGGCCGTATACAGTTCGTTCAATTTTATCTATTTCTTGGTGAATTTTGGTGGGCTGATCTTAGCAAATTGGCGTAGCCGAGGATGAATTGGTTCTATTGACTACCACTGTGTTCCATAGCTAATTTATTTCATGGGCTTGCCCGGGAAAATTGTTTTCCCGATGGGTTGACCAGTCACTGATCTACCAGCGGTGTCTGTATTTGTCATGTTAAGTCCATTTCTGAGCTTCTCATGGTAACATTCCTCTTTAAGAATCCGGACTATATACTATATGGTTAACATCTGCAGTAAAAGATGTTATGATTTAAATGATCGCGGAGTTGCAGATGCAGTAAACTTTCGGGCGGCTGCGGCGCTATAATTTATGGCTGCATAAAGCCTAATATAGTCTGCTCGGTGTACCAAATGATACATTCATAACTCTAGTTGCTTAAGGTTGTTTTGGTGGAATGCGACAAGCTGCTTGAGTATGTGAAGTCAATTTGCAAGGAGGTCCACATAGAAGCAATGGTCTACTCATTCGCGATTGGTTATAGTTTGCGTAATTGATGGAACTGTCAACATCGAATCTAGGTCGTCTATACTTTGCTGATCTTCTTGTGATCTTTTTCGCTTCGTTTGTTTATCATTCTCGTTTTATTAACTAGTTACCTAATGAACGCAAAAACCAATCAATAAAATTGAGGGTGTTATATTCATAGAGTAATTTATTCATTAGTGATTTCCCATTATAATTAAGTACAGCAGTAACATCAAACAGATGCATAATTAACAACAACGTTGGAAGATAATTTATATTAGTGGTACAAACAATATACCTAATCAGTTCAACTATACACACAATATATGGCAATGGCAACATATATAATACAGATTGCAAAAGAAGACGCCATAGATTTACATGAAGTAATCGATGACTGTCAATGGTACAGTCGTTGAGAATTTATTAGGGGACGATATGTGTAGGGGGACGATATCAAAGCCGTCGATCATCGCCATATTATGTCATGAACATTTTCATCGGAAGTGGAAATGATGGGTTCGATCCCAGCAACTGCAAAGAAAATTTTTGAAAAACTTCTTCAGAATGTTACTTTAATGTCTTTGAATGTAATCCCGTTCTCATCTCATTCATTCTCTTATTAAATTTTCTTCACTCTCTCGCTGTATTAACATCATTGGTTTTCTTACTCAAGAAGAAACTAAAGAACCTACGTAGGTCACTATTATATAGCGAAGTTATCATAATAGTAGGGGGATATGCCAACAAAGATAATGGCATCGAATGCGCTCCTCTTTTTTTTCAATTAATGGCTCGCCAAGATCAAATGACTCTAGTTTGGTGGACCAGAATTTAGACCTTCGGTATTGGGTTGCATGAGTCAGAGCCTATTTTAAATCTAAACTGTGGCCTAGAAATGGATTATTTTTTCAAAAGGAAGTTAGATAAAAAGAGCCATGAAGAATAATAAAGTGCTCACTGGCAATGTGACAGCTGGTAGATTGGCCAATGTTGCGACAGGCGAAGTTTGGACGCTGGGCAACGGCGTATAGGTAGAAATTGCCTGCGATGCAACTAAACCGGCAAGAAGCGCACTCTTTGATAGCAATAAATTCTCCTTGTATAGCAGGGCATTTGCACTGTCTTTGATGTCCTCGGTTTCAATAGAGTTCGTTGTGGGCATATGATCACTTAAGCCAAAGATGGCACCCAGCTGACTATTTTCGGCAAGGGATTGTGAGACCGAGAATAGAGCTGGTACGATCATCAGCAAATTGCTTAGCCGCACTGATGCATCAGCGGGTGCGAAGATTTGGCTGAGGTAGTTGAAAAGTGCCCTAAGGAGTCCGTCACGAGCTTCACGAAGTTTGTCACGTGAGTTTGCACTTAAACCTGTCACATCAGGGTGAAGCAGGACAAGCGACTTGAGGGAAGCCAACTCGGCCTTTTCGACGTTAATCCGACGCAGTGGCGAAAGAAGCTCATCAAGAATTCGGCTGATTGCCGACACGAGATCAGAACTGTGTAGCGAAGTTAGTGAGAGGTAAGTATCGTTCGGCAGGACAATATGTGGTGAGCACAGTGATCGCTGCACTGTATGTAGAAGTGAGAACGCAGTCGAGCAGTGCTTTAGAAGCAAAACCTGAAAGCCATCATTCCTCAGTGCTTTTATTGCAGTTTCGAAAACAACTTTAGCACTCCCCGGACTTTCTGTCACTGTCAAAATGAGGTAGCACAACGCTTATGAAAACAAGTTAGCTTCGAGAAGCTGTGCTCAATGTTATAAAGTCAAAGCTCGTAGGAAATAAATACATGACCCGGTCATCTCCTAACAGTAACTGTATATCTACTTTTATAGGTAACTTCAAAGTAGACCTAGGAATAGAATAAATGAGGTCATCGTCTAGAGATAGAAGAAAGGCTTGCCTTATCAGTGAAGGGAAGTTCAGGCAGCGGATGCAACATATTCGCCCAGCCGATCATCGTGGAAACACTCCGTTGCCGAGAATTATTTTCTTGCTCTTCGGTTCTAAGGATATTATTGATATTTTGATTGCCCTGCAATCGGCTTTCTATATCGACGATCATCTCAACAAGGCGCCTCGATGCAGTTGTTGTTGCGTCCTCCTCGCTACGGCGTTCCATTCGTGTCGGTGAAGGACCGTCATCTGCATTCGCTCCATTTTTAAAGTATAAGAGTTAAAGTGTAAAGGCGCTATGTTTTCGGCATCATACAGCAATAAAAAAACGCAGTTATGTCCTTTCTACGACCATCGTCAATGTATTATAAATTTCGCGGCGACCATATTTAACAGTGGTGTAATCGTGAGAGATCATCAGTAAGATCGATTATGACATCAAAAAATTAAGCTTTCTCTAGGTGCTTCGGCAACGAAATATGCTTTCAGTTGCGACAGCTATAAGCTCGAACTGTAAATTAGAGTTTTCACCTTATGAATTCAAGTAATTCATACGTCATAAGTTCGTGGATACATTCTATTACCTCCTATCATGTAGAACTCAACTTTTACATCAAAAAGAAATTCATCAGAATCAAACACCTCTCATGAGTTCAGACAAATGCCTGAAACGGCCGCATCTCCAGTGACTGCTACTTATGCGCCTTGGGAATATGCACTGGGGGGAATATGCATTATGCCATGTGAAATTTATGTCCGATGGAATACTGTGAACGCTCTACCCCGCAAGATATTCGATTCCACAGGGCTGCTGAATAGGAATATTCGCGACTATATTTTGCTTCATGAAAAATTGTTTATTTTAATATCTCAACTCATCTTCGGAAATTCGCTGTGGCATTCAAAGGTGCTGCATGGATTTAGTCCTTACTATAATTTGAGTATCATTTGAAGGTATCCGATTTAATTACTTCTCATCTAATTGCACACTAAGTGGATACATTCGAAACCATCACCTTACGCACCCGATTAAGCAGAAGTTAGTGAAATCGAAATGAGTTTTATGTCCAAACTATGCGTATCATCATGTTTTGCAAGTATATATGTAGAGTCATATGCTAATAAGCAATAAAATGTTACTGACCGGAATCGCTAACGGCATCCCCACTTGTCGATGTTGGCTGTAGGTGAGCGGGGAGGCTGCGTTTGCGGCTTCGTTTTGTGCTTCCAATTCGATCCCGTTCGTTTTGAATCGCTAAAATGATTGTACATTCGATTACTGGATTTCCCTTTCACTGACATGTTCTATTTAAGGAAATGCACGCATTTGGTGGAATAAATGAATGGTATATGAGCGCATATTGCTGCAATAAACAGTGATTTCACGAAAACATGACGTGAACGAGAGAAATATTCGATGGGAAATATTTTCAACGAAGAGCACATAACAAATACAGCGGGAAATTTGCCGATGAAGAGAACACTCAATCTGAACGGAAAACATTGATGTGATGGATTTTGTTTTCTATTGTGCACTTTCGTTGATGAACGTCAACAGCTAACAATGCCGCTTATTTAATATTGGATTTGTAGCTCTATGATCGTAGTATTTCGTGTCGTTTAGCAAATTTCCGAGCGAAAAATCAACAGCATCCATATTATAATCGTATAAGTGATCCCATAATTATTTGACCTATATATTTGAATTTAATAGTACAAATGGAATTATGATCAACAAGTAACGGTTTTGTATATTTTACCTTCGGGCTTCATTCCATCGGCTAGACATTTTTGGAAGCGACAATATCGACAAGCGTTGCGATGATCTTTGTCGATATTACATTGTTGATTGAAGCGGCATGTGTACTGTAGGTTTTGCCATACACTGAAACGCATTTGGTAAGTTTCGAAAAATCTCCTCTTGCAGAAAGATTTTAATTCACTTCATTCCGCTATAATTTCACCCGAAGAAAAAGATTGCCCATTTGTTCCGCGCTTCTAAAATAACGTACAATTTTAAAGTATTGCAACAAATGAAGCCGGATTACGCCATATCATCGAAGGCACGTATGTTCGAATAGCTTTCAAAATGACAATTTTCACTGGTCCCCTCGATTGATAGTCTATAGGGTTCATTTCCGGTGTCATCCAAGTGGACACGCTAACGTATTCATGAGTTCGCTACGGACGGCAGATAAAGTGCTCTGAGGAGTGCACCCCATTCATTGATCCATAAACGAAGTGCCTCTATTGTCGAAGAGGTCTCGTTTGCGAATGTCGTGAAATCGAAAAATGACTCTAAGATGTGGATGAAAATTTGCTAGACATAATGCTAAATCACCTTCAAATGAACGTTATGCCCTAGTACATAGAGTACGGCTATGACCATAATGTGCACAGGTATTTATGAACGCGCATGTGTATACGCATATAAATGCCCACACTTATTATAGTACGAAATATAAGCCTCAAAATTAGAACATCTAAGGTCCTTCTGATGTCATACCTCAAAAAACTGCTGCAAAAAAGGTAAACGTCGATATTGCTATTCGCATATCAACGGTCGGATGAAATCCAACCCGAATAAATAGAATTAATCCCGGGCACGGTACTTCCCACTGTTTATAAAAATAGGCTGACCACTACGAGGACAAATTGATCATTGATCTTTTCCTTGGCAAACTGCATTGTTTACAAGCAATACTTCATTTAATATTCTTGTAATTGGCTGCTGAATATAAGCTGTTGATAGCGTCGAATCTGCCAGTCTATTAGCAGATTCGTTCTTCATAATGAATAAACTTCTTTTAATGTGGTAATTTTTGCTGATTCACCAATGCATATCGAAATTATTGTCACATTCTGATGTTATCAATTATTCTTGCTAACGCTGCAACAAGCGGTGGTCAACGCTCTTTAAGAAATCGAAAGAACATAATGATGCATCATCGACGGAAATAAAATATGAAATATGCAATTCGAAAATAGTCGGCAATGCAGAACATTTCTAAACTTCATGTGGATAATAAAAAGTCAGTGACGAACGTTTAGAAGCGAGAAGCGTACAGCGCGTATTCTTTAGTCACGAATAAATGTCTCCTGTGTTCTCGTTATTCATCTGTTCGGCGAGTAAAATTCAGCATTAACGAATATAAACTACTTCCTTCCAGAGCGACTTTTTGAAAAAAGAAGCAACTCTTGCGCAAAATGAGCATGATAGTATTTAAAAATGCATCAAAATGAGAAATATATACGTATGTATTTCCATCGAATTAGAGGAGTCCCTTTATTTTCGTTAATGAGTATTTCAAATATCACAAATATCTCTATTAGCATCTCAATTACTATAGCCGTATATAATTTTTTCTACATTCAATGGCTGTCTATAAAATCTTTCAATTGTTGTAGCACTTTGCCTTATCATTGAATGGTTAATTTCAACAGAGCGGTGGGACTATTTCAAATATCAGTTCTCCAATAGGGATATAATAAGTGAATATAATTATTGCCTCCTTCGAAAGAATCCTTTACATCCGTTGCATGCGACAGCACCATAATGCTTGCCGATTGCTTTATCACCACAGACGACACAGAGATCGGTTGCTTCTGCAGTTGTTTGTAACGTGGTACTGCTACAGTTACTTGTATCCATTGATGAAAAAGCTCGCGTGAGCAAAACACTTTGTGGATAGGAATTCACCAAGCAAAATATTAACGTCCTTCTTCCTGAAAACAGAAAAAAAACTTCTAAGCTACGAATGAAGTTCATATCAAATCCGTTGGCAATCACGTAAACGCTATTGCGCAGTAGGTATACTATATGGAAAATTCAGTTTCTTGAGAACAGTTATGACGGTCTCGACGCAACGAAATAAGAAATTCTTTGACTTGATTTAACGACAACCTCATATAGCAAGCGGCTAGAATTGACCACACAAACGCTATGAGGTCTAGTTGCCGTCGTGATTTCCCTGCCGTTCAAATGAAGTTCAAATTCAACAGTACTCTCGAAACACTGATTTTGATTATCATTCTGCAATGCAAGGAATTCTCTTTTACGAAACTAATGACGTTTATGTGAAGAAATAAGCTGCAGTGAGAGAAATGAGATGTAAAAAAAGGCGCTAGGATGGAGTAAAGAAGAATTGCAGTAACAACTTGACGATAATTAGTGGCGACAAAACGTTTGTGATTGACATAAACGTTTGTTTTCATACACGCATGGTCGCCGAAGCAAAAAAAAAAACTTCTTTTTAAATCGAGGCTAAAATCATAATTTTGTGAAAGTCTATCTCAGTGGAATCGCACCTGCTGTTAAGCCCTGAAGTCAAGTAAAAGAATGTCATAGTTTATTGCAGCCGTAATGTGGTCTGCGAAGGGAGTCGACTGCTGAATCACTCTATAAAGGACTTAACGAAATGAGTGATCCAAATCACCGAAGTGAGGGTTCATATGTGATATGAATCCAACGCTGGTGGAGGAACCCGCCAAATGAGGATGTGGCAGTGCGGCTGATGGCGGGCAGCCACTATTGGTGCCAGCTATCTCGCGCTCGTGCACTTCCATAAATGCGCCTAGTCTGAAACAGCAATGCGCTATGGGGTGGAGCACAAGTCGCAGAGCAGAGAGCGCCCTTTCAGTGTGCTCAGAAATCGTGTTCGCTCGCCAGATTCATCGCGATTACGAAAGGAAAGATCATCGTCCAGCCGCGATCAACGTCACGGTTTCTGGCCCACGGAAACCTGTCCACTGCACACACAATGCGCTTGTGTGTACATGTGGTTGTGTTTGTGCAGAAGTGAAATACAACGTATCGATGCATCAGCGGTCGTGCCCACACCCCAGAGAAGCGAATTGCCGATGAGATAGCGAGCAAACTTTGACGTTGAGTGTGCGCCAGAGAATATGAGACGAGAGAGGAAGTGGAACAGCCGATGCTGGTCGAATGATCTTTAATATTCGAAATTTCGAATGTGGATTTCTCGGAAGAAACCGAGTTGCCTCGGGGCTTTAGGAAAACAATCCGATTTTGAAACAACGCATCAATGAAACGTACCGTATGCTGTCTACCGTAGTAGTGACCGCTGCGATCGACCACTAGAATGGGCAATGAGCTCGCCTTTTAATAAACGCAAACCTATGAGCAACTTTATCGTTGCTATGTAAGCGGGATGGTAGATACCGATGTCCACATATCACCGATTCTGTTACTACTTTAGAGTACTCGTCAGCGAATAGTAGTATTCTCCTCGAAACGACGAAAAGCTGTTTGCACTTTGGCAATAACTCAAACGTACCTCGGTATGAGCGGCGCAGTCAGTGCAAACTGCATCGCATTCTGTATTTATGTGCACGTGCTGTCTATAAGAATAAGCGCTGCGAGGGAGGAGAACAATAAAGATGGACTAGGGTGTAACGTTTTTGTGAGATACCACAGCTCTGAGGGAACGCCGGGTGGTTTCGAGCACGAAAATGACTACTGAATTGCTTGAGCAGAGTCACTTCGACGTGGAATGTCTTTTTTTCCCGCTGACAAGGCTAACAATGCAACGAACACCAGAACTTCGCAGAAATGAGGAAGTTCAACACTCGCCGAATAGAGATCGTCGATCGATGTTGGATTGTTTGAACTTCAATAATCTGCGTGTCGCCCAACGAACAGCTTACCTTCCATGGAGCTCCGCCTATCAATTTCACTCGAGAGAGGTGCCGAAACGTGCGTAGAGAGCAAGAGGATGGGTATGTCTAGAAATTCTCCTAATACTGCTTCAAGAGATTTAGCCACCTTAGCGTTATTTGGCTTCCTCTACACTGGTATGCCACATCACCTAATAACATAAATGGTGAACTTCTAATGCTAATTCACTGAGTTTCTTTGGCTATGGTAAATCGGAAGTAAGCTTTGATCTTTGAACGGATCTCTTTCACAGTTCCTTATGGAGTATTTTGAATACGGACAAATCCATATAGAATCGCTCGAGCGAAGTATTTCGAGTGGAAGACGTTTCTGCAAATAACCATAACTATCATTCCTCACGGTAAATACTGAACGTCATGTTGATTAAACATTCCTTGCCCTTGCTCTCCTCCACGTCGTGTGCCATAACTTCGTTCTCTAAGGTGGAACTTTAACCAAAGTGAAGGTGGACTACAAATGCCATATGAAATGTCTTAAATATGGAAGATGAATGGAGTGTAATCATTGACCGTTTCAAAGACGCCAGCAACAATCAGGAAAGAGGGGTAGTGAACTGTTATTAATCAGAAAAGTCCGCAACGCCTAAGAAACTAGCCGTTCCTTATTTTCGTATTACAATGCACCTCTCAAGCGGCAATACGAGTACGGTAGTCGATAAAAAAATCCATTCAGAAGCAATAAATGGGGTTGGATAGAGGAACTGGCGAGATAATACGGTTCCTGCTCTTCTCAGCTTCTATCTTTGGATGAAAATTCGGGTGGAAATTGCAAATTACTTGAAAATCGTGCTCATTCGATATTTTGGTTAACGAGTACAAAAGTACCACACCTATGAAATGAATGCTACAGGAACAATGAAACTCTTTAGCGATGAGGATAAATTTTAGTTTAGTATTTGAGGAACTACGCAACAATTCGGGGTAAATGTCGATTGCTCCATTGATATAGGCCACGGCGAAGATGAAAAACTTGGGAAATACAAAACAAACAAAAATCGGATGACGACAGCAATTGCTGAGGAAAGCGATTGTGAGTGGTAGCAGCTTCTAATAACTTATCTAAGCACAAATGTATGATGATAAATTGTATTTTCTTCAAATTCGCACTCTATTTCATGGCATCCCTCTTGTTTTCCTCACAACATCCTCTCGCTCTCCCTAGCACACCCTCGCTCCTTAAAGCGCACCTCTTTTGCGCCTTTTACAGCGTTTTCACAGACGTCAGGGTTTTTTTGCCATAAAAAGAACAAGTTTATTGCTGAAGATGATTGTTGCATAATTATTTCGATACGCATAACTTATTCAATGTCCGTGCATGAATGTTTACTATTTCCTTAATGTAAGTATATGCCACGGCTTCAACGTGAATTTACTTTCCCCACATCGGGATCGGTTAGGATTCTTTGGCTAGAAAAACTTTAAGTACGTGTTATATAAGACATTTAATGAAGGCAAATCACGCTTGACCAACAACGATCACAAATCAGCAAGATGAGATCAGTGGACTTGCATTATTTTCACAAGGCTACTGAGGAAATGACGCCATAGAAGTTTTTCCTATCTTCATAAACACCGTAATCCATCGACAGCCTTACCCTAACAGTAAACCCTCTGATATAACTCGACGATATACTTTTTGTATAAATATTTAGCTGTAAGAGAAGAACATGAAAGCATCATCGAGGGAAGTAATTAGAAAATCCACATCCTAAATCAGAAAACGTCCACTTTCAGTCAGATGGTTTCGAGACGGGCAACGACCGAGTTGTGGGTTAAGTAGTGAGGGATTTGGGCTATTAAACCTAGGCTGCTTTTGCCGATCGCTTCAGATAGCTCTGTCGAACACAACTATTAGCTTGCAACTTACGAAAGCCTCTATCATGTTTTCGCTAATAATATGTGGAGTAACGAAACAAAGGGGTGACAAATTGGAGTTTGGTGGGTGGAGCTCGTCCATAAAGGTGTTTCAAAAATAAAGCCAGCAGTATGCGAATTGACGTATCAGGTAGCCATCGGCAGAACCAACTTTTAGATATTTCGTAGAGCGAGGCAAATAGCGCAACCGTCTGATCGGATGTGGACCGTAGAACAATATTGCTCGCACATATGTCCCGTAAGTAGAGACAAGCCACCTGGTTGTTAATTCCTTTACAACTGCCGCCATCGCTAGTTTTCGACACTGTGCGGTCGAGAAGCCTTCTAGTGTTTACGTTGTCACAACGTTATTAGAACTGCACAAGGTCAAAGTACATTGTCCTTAGGGTTAAACCAAAAAACAAGGGAAATTTCGATGCTTGATGGCGTCTTTGCGCTATTTCCCATCCAATCAAAGTGGAATTCGTAAAGAACATTCCAAGCGCAAAAATGTACACCGTATAGTGAATATTTTTGTCGATGGAATTGATGGTTTCGAGTTGCGGCGCAATGACGCTTCGCCTCGTAGCGTTGCTTGCTACTCAATCAAGTAAGCACCACCCGTCGGCGTTATTGCAGCCAGCCGCTCTAAAAGTGCGCATGTACTTTTGCTTGAATCGACACAAAACGTGATTTTGAGACGCTTTACTGAACGGGCACACACATCGACAACGCGCTAGAGCGATTCGGAAAAAAGACCGCAGAACAGAGTGCCCTTGATTACATATGCTTGCGCCACATATGTGTGACCGATGAAAAAAAATCCCCTCTAGTGTGATGCAGCAGATTGTAACTTCTGATGCGATCATCCGCCATATCTCTCAAGAACACTTCTGCATCAGCGTATCGAACTATTGCAATCTTAGTAAGGATAGTGGATTGGGACTTACTATCAGGCTCATGATCACATGATGCAACAGATATTTGGTTCCGATCATCTATTATTCATCGAGGTTTGATATGATTCACTTTCTAGAGGAAAACCGCAAGAAGTGAATTTCTTATGCACAATAAATAGATTGGAGAGAATTCCACTGAACAACTTCAGTCTGATATGTCTTAAATTCATCTGTTGCTTTTTCTGTCGACGTTCACGAAGTGATACTATGGTAAAAAGGGAATAAAATACAACAACAGCAACTGACGTCTACAAAAGACTTCATGCCGATATTGTTGGCGTATTTGAAAGCGCGAGAAGTACGACATCCAGTACATTTCCATTGAATGCTGCAATGTGGAGATTCGAGATTTTTGAAGTGGATGAATGAAGTGTCGAAGTGAAAGCTATCACTTTAGTGAAGCTATCACTAAAGAGTGCAACAATTCAATTTTAAAGGTGGAAATTCTTTTTGTGATGAAAAATTGAAAAATTTCGGTTTCGATTTTGATGACGAAAGTATGAAAACTTAAGATCTGATCATGAAAAGGATAAAAAATGTGCATTTCAATGATAATGTTTGAGAGTGACCAATGCAGTGAATTTTCACATTAAAAATATCATAATGTAGCGCAGCAGAATAAGTAATCGCCATTAGAATATGCACTGATAGGTGATAAATAATACCGAATAAAAGAATGAATAGTTAAATATTCGCCCCAAAGTAATGAGTCATAGTCGACGCATGAAGGAGTGGATCTATTTCTTCCTTTTTTAGATTTGGAAGGAAAAAAATGTTAAACGGAAAGTTTCAACCGGAAAAGGATTTACTCAAGAGTAAAAATCCCTTTAAAAAACTGTTCTCGATCAAGTTCCGTTCAGTTTAATTGGCTTTAAAGTCTTACATAGACTATGTTCTCTGCGTTTCAACATCACAAACGAAAAGAAGAAAACAAATCATCAAAGGAAAGGAATAATTAGTAAATTCGCTATTGGTAGCTGGGTGCAATTGAGGGCTATAGTTATGCTAGAAAATGCCTCGAGACATTTTCGTTGCGCTATGATATTTAATAGGCGGAAAAGTTTTTTGCGCAAAATGTCTGTTTATTTCAACAGAAAATACGGAAAGATCGTTATGCATCGACGATAAACTCACCTGATATATTGGAATGTTCGGCTTTGCCGAATGGGTGCTTTTTTATTGGTCAATTTGGAGCAAAATATACGACTAATGGAAGGAAAATTTGAAAAAGTGTCGCAAATATAGAAAAAAGCATCAAAAATAAGATTTCCCCATTGATGCAAAGATTTCAATAAAAATTTCTCCTCTGTTCTCTTTTCAGTTGTCTGTTGAAACGAGCATCACAAATGGCGGAAAAATTATACATTTCAGTTCCTCCGAATACCACAAATTCTGGTGAACTTTTTGCAATACTTCTATAGGATTCATATCGAGTTGATTTATTCTATGAATTTCTATATTTCTAGGTGAATAATTACGCACTTTGGTGAAAATATTTCGGGGTAGGCAGCGATTAAATGAGCGATCAAACATCGGTATTAATTTGGGGATGTACGATGAAATAAACCCATGTTGGTTCGGAAATTACAAAGCGGAATAAAAGCACACATCAATTATGATGAAAATCAAGTATAAACAATATGGAAAGAAAATTAACAATGATCACTTAAAATACTCGGTTTGCGAGCCAGTAATGACTGATACGTATATTGTTCAGTACTCCACATAGTTCCATCGATTGACCCAACATCATGCAAACTATCCACCATATTGATCATGGCTATTTTGTTTTCTGGATTATTTCGAGAGGTGACAGTATTAAACGTCAAAAGAACGCATACGATAGACATAAACGGAAACTTAGATAAGGAAGGGCGATAGTGGAAAAAGAGATCCGATGAAGAGATGCAAACATTCACAGTAAATTTAATATTCATATTATTTATTAGGAGGAATCAATAGAGTTTTCATGTGACTTTAGTAATCACCATCAACATTGCCCTATGAAATGTTCGATAATGAATTGCGTTTGTGATTTCTTAAAAGCAAATATTCTCAATTATTCTCACTGTCAGAGGCAAGAAAAACGACCACTGATCTAGAGTAGGTGAAACAAACGCAAATAGCAAAAAAAAAAAACGATTTTATGGCGAAAGCACTACGAAAGACTTCAACACTTCCAATTTTTTAACACAAGAAAAAATGTTTCTTAAATTCGGAAAATTTCAGTGTTGATTCAAGGATTTCTTTAACGATAGGATATATAAATGATTCAAAGAATAACATTTCTGTAGGAAAAATTTTCCAGCCGACTTCAATTGGTTCGACTGCGAAAATTCCCTTAGAGTTCGCAAAAATTAGTGCAAAAAATGAAAAAAAGTTAAAAAAGAAATATAGAAAATCTCAATTCTGGTTTTTTCCCAACCGAATTAAACATTCCTTTCGAACTTGACCAACTTTTTGAATTCTAACACCAATATCCATTTATTCGATTCGTTGAAGATCAAAACATCAAAGATGTCTGAAAACAATCATAAACGAAAATATGATTTAACTGTACTATATACGATTTATTCAATCATTTCATTAATTAATCACTTCAGCGCCTTAGATGTGGATAGCGTGGATATTTGTATCTCACTATCATTTCCGACCTAACTGCATCAATATCCGATTCGAGATCGTTTTTTGTCATTTCTCGTTCTCTTAAATTTCTTTTCAGCAGTTGAAATCTTAACGGCAACAGTTACTCAGCTAATGATATTTTTTGTTTGTAGGTGAAAGATGGCAATAATTGTAGCGGTTATGAGCATGATGGTTATCATCCAGCTTGATGGCCGTCATGTGACAAGAAAAAAAAAACAACAGTGCTTCGTATATATATTGATTGGTTCATATTTCATATACAGTGTGATTCGTATAAGAAAATATGCATAATTAACGCTAAAAAAAGGACTGTGTAATTTAATCCTAACGTGAATAGGTGGACAATGCTGAATTATTTTAATTCTCTATAATTTCAAATTTTACCACTGTGAGGATTGGAGGAGACAGCGATTCCGGATGGACGTTCTTCGCACACTAGAGCTCAAATATTAAAGAGTTGCGCTGAAGAATTTTTTTTACGAACTGCTATTCGTAGAATTTCGGTTGTATAACATGCGCCCGCTTCTTGAAGTCTTTTATTTCTTTTCTTGGTCGGGTTAAATCACACAGCTTGTGTTATAAATAACACTCTTATTCACTATCGCTTTTCAATAGTGGAAAAAAATTCTAAATGTTTGGCAATAATGCCTAATGTCATAAATCGCCTAAAATAGACTGAATAGTTGCAAAAACTATCAGAGGACTAAAAATTCGTCTACGCCAATTGTCATGAAGAGTATTTAAAGGATAGAAGCATCTAATTGACGTTTTCGTATCCGGTCGCTAAGGCTGTCTAAAATTCAGCTTTTTTAGGAACAATTGTTATCGTAAAAATTCTCATAACTATAAAGAAACTTTAGAAGAACTTCAACTTAAGAAAAAAAGCTTGTGCATCTTTTAGATATAAATTAGTTTACTTACTTAGCAACTAAGTTATGCCAAACATGCGTAAGGGGGAAAATTAAGCATTATGTTACATATATATGAAAAATTTTCTGAAAATTTATGCTACGCAAGGTAGGTGATTAGATGATTAGACGATGTGGAAATAGGATAGATGATTAAATCATTTGGCTGCCAAGTGGACCTACACGAATGCCGTATATGATCAAAGGCGTTTTGCGTTCACTTTTAAGGAGGAACATTTGCGAGCGCATTCGGGAAATAGATGGTAGTCATAGTTTAGATGCTGGTTCGTTGTTCTTTTTTTCTCTCGATGTTAAGCAATTCAAAAATGCGACGTAGACAGTCGATGAATCTAAAACTTCGACGATCATCTTGATAGAGTTTGCAATCAGTAATCTGTACCTCGTTGAATAATGCACCATACGTTGATTCATCTCCATGTGGAAAAAAGAAAAACGAAAGAAACAGCCACAACATCATCTGCAAATGTGCCATCAAGTGCGCTCAGTGCACAATGATCGCTGTACTGCTTGATTCAGTGAAATCTATAAATAACTTAAGTGAAAATAATGCGAATGAATTCGAAAAATACGAAAATATTTCGCACGCAACTATTACTCGAGAAATCTCTTACTACAAATAGACGTACTGCAATGAAAGAGTGCTTATTTCGAGAACTCACTCATCGATGTATTTTCTGCAGTTGAGAGGTGCATTTCCCATACTGTCGAAATTACCTTAATTGAGATGAGTTGACGATGTGTAATCACTTTTCATAAGTATATGCATTCAGTCAACTATGGTATATGGATATATGCGCTCTTTGAACGAAGATGATGCCATTTAGCATGCCATCCGAATACACGCTAGAATTTCCGTTTCACGTAATTATATCTTAAGAGCGCAGAATTTTAGAGATTAACGCTAATAATTCCTACTTTGCCGTTCATTCTAAATCATCAATCGCTGAAAGCAGATGTGTGATTTCGATGGAATAAGTGCAATTTCAACGTTTCCCTATAGGAGGCACTGTATCAGTGATTTATCATTGCATATTTGCATATGCAAATTCTTTTTTTGTTGGTTCAATTGCACTTTCATAGTGAATAATCAGTAATGATATCGCCGCATCGGAGAACGACTGTATCCGATATAATCTATTCGACGATACAATGATACCAGGATATTTGCGCTATGGAATATGAATGGCGAAATTTTACGAATTTCACTCCATCAGTCAGTACGATGCTTTAGATTAAGTATGAAGTTAAAAAGACAAAAAAGTGGACTTCTCGTTGACGAAGCAGTTGGCGAAAGCGTTGCACTAAACGCGAGAAAAAAAAGCGAAAGCGTCGTCGCCGTTTATGATGATGCATGCGGATTCGCTGAACAAAATTTCGATTCATCGTGCGTCTCGAGCGCAGAAAAAAAGAGAAATTCAGACATTAAAAGAAAGGATGAATTTGGGAATGATCGTAAAAGAGTAGGAGATTTTCGGAGAGTACAACATACATTCCGACGAGAATATATGCATGATGAGAATGAATTAGAGAGTACTCTCGTCCTCTTTCTCTCGTTTTTTTCTGCCATGAAATAATGATAACGATGGGAGCCGAACCAGGAACTATCTATGCTGCACTTATCATCATCAGGCATGAGATGTGTAGTTCGCGTTCGAAAAATTGCACTAATTTTTATCGTAGTTTTGTCTCGCCATACGCCCACCAATACGCACTTAATGTTTTTGCAATTCTCGTGCAACGAGTCGATTCGCCGCTCGCCCCATATGAACAAATTCTCTGCAAAACGCCTACGATTAGTGCAAAGTTGTCGGTTGTAGACATCCACTTCTCACCGATGAACTCTGCTCATGAGTTGATTTCGCAAGCGTACGATTGATTCCACACCGATAGGTAGCGTCTCTTCTTTGATCACTTGCGAAGCGGAGAAAAACTTGCAATTCGGCAGCTGAACGAACGACAAAAGTGCATCGAGGCGGACGGATGAGAGAGTTCGATAACAACGACAAAGGGCACCTTGCAGAACGATGCGTCGGGTAGAACGAGAGGGACGTGCAGCATCCAGAAGTGAGAAGAAAAAACAACATCACAAGCAACAAGCAGAGCACGTCAAACAAGCAAACAATCTGATCGGCTAGTGCTTCACGTGTATAACGAAGTAAGCGATGAAGTCATGCGGACAATTTTTCTTTTTAGCCACATACGCCCTCAGCAGAATGTGTCGAAACATCGGCAGTTGTGTAGATAAGCTGCACTTCTCCCATACTCAGCTTGCTCAACGAGGGAATTGATGAGAGAGCACCACGTGCAGCCATACATAGCGATATTTTTGACGACAGGTTCACCTTATCAAAGTGACACCGCTATTCTTTGCATCAGAAAATATCAAACTCCAAAGATGACCGTCTTTTTGGATTCAGCATCAAACTCTATGTACCACGCTCTTTTCAACGGAGTGTTAAACTCCAATGACCATTTTTTCTTCAGTCGTATGCCGCACTGAGCAATGGGAAATTTATGGACGAATTTGAATGTACTGGAATTGCCATATTTGCTATTTAGGGTACCATCTAGATATAAAAGACTTTAATTACACATTACCAAATAGGTGCTTCGAAACTTATTGTGATTTGTATAAAGGCACATTTCGAAACTTATTGTGATATTTTGAATATCGGTATAATACCGATATTCGAAACATTTGCAAGCTATTTAATTCACAACAACCAAAGTTCACCCCGTTCCATCGTACGTGATCGATGGCTCAGGGCCTTTTATACCACCTGTTTGTGGTTGAATCTCCCGCTTACATCACTGATATTAGGTTTAATGACTTTAGTCTTGGGGTTTCAAGCACATGCAAATGGAGAGGTATAGATGGTATTGACATTGGTGGGACCTAAAAAGTAAGTGGGTATTCGAACTAGAGAGTCTAGAAAGTGGAAAATAACAAACACCTTATGTTGGATCAGATTAAAATATTTGAACTCGTCTGCTTGACGTTTTTCTTTAACAGAGGAAAGGGGCTCATGTATATATATTTATGTTGGACTGCCTCTGGCCCACTGTGTATATCGCCAAACAGTACATATCTATTTCATCCTTCAGTTTTGCTTAGTGCACTGTCACTTTTAAGAGGGCTCCGAGCAAACTCTTTGGCTTTGCCATATCGAGTCATTCCGACCAGTGGTCTCAGCGTTGAGTGATCGGTGGAGCAAGTTACGTGATCAACGACGAATCGAATCGTCAGTCTCCAACGGGCAAAAGGCGAGCCTAAGCCCTCATCTTCACGCCAGCTCACAGCGACAGCTAGACGGAAGGGGTGCTGATATGAAGAGGTATTTATTCGTAACGAATGCTTTGTTGATTCAAGTAAACACGTAAACAAATAAACATCTCACGACTTTACGGAGCAAACTTCTCAAATTTTCTCCAGCATGATGCATAAGGTCTCGTTTGCGTTGCTATGCTCTAAAAGTATTTATTACGGCAAGGATAATCATAATCGGCATTTTTTGGATCTTGTTGCGTTATTATCTATTGCAAGACCGATTGATTTATTTCGTTGATACAAATATTGTACGTTAGCGCCAACCATATTCAGTATATCTGAATCATTCTTTCTACTTACCGATATCGGTACCACTCGAATTATGGAATCTACTGCCTGTCAGATGCCTCAATGCTTCTGCCTATTTTGTCCGCCCGAGTTCGCTTTTCCAGAGGTTAGGCTTCATTCTGCTAAGGGGACGTTCTCGCGAGCGATTTTTCACGTGAAAATGCTGTTGACGCGACAGGAATTCTGGGCAGCAGGTGGGGTTTATGGACCAAGACAGTACAAGAGATATAGGTGAACATCCTTCCGACGAGTTCTTTTACATTCGTAATACCTCCTATCTGCAGACCTCTCATGACCTTCGACGCCATTTCACTGTTCCTCCTTAACAGCTGCTCATTACTAATTTTATCACTTTATTTGCAGCCCGCTAGATGATGCTGTTTAGTTGTTTCAAAAACTATCGGATGATTTCACGGAACTTGCATCTAAGAGCAATTCTCTGAGAGAGCATTCCGTTGAACCGCTCAATCAACAACATCCTTCTTTGTAGGCATCGTGATCTCCTCCCCCCTCGCTTTTCCAGGTGCGTGCGATGAGAATGATTCTCTTACAAATATTGTTGCAAGCGTGATGTCCAAAATGGCGATCATATCCCCTAATTTGTAATGGTTTTCATCGTGGAAGAGTGTAACATTTGAAAATAGCGATGCGCATTCTCTTCGTCTTTTTCCATACGATTAACTATCACCTCATGTCAGTTTACCAGAAACGAACATATGGCAATAGCTTGACGTCATTTCAGTAATTAGTCTCGTCCATGCTAAGTTGATAATAATGCTAGCGGAGTTGATCGATGATCGACTATTCACAATGAATCGACGCTTCCGTTCGATTGCACTATTCTGCACTATCGTCGCTTCGATACAACTGATAGATAAACGCGATGATATCTAGCGTTGCAGTGATTGAATTAGCTTATGCTCTAAAACAGAAGACTCCACGGCACTCGCAACTATAAAGTGTATTTGAAAAGATATATGTGTATGCATTCGTCTACATTTTTCTCCCAAATTTTCAGCTCTGGACTAGGATGCAAAAACATCTATCAATAGCACATACTACATTTGGTGAAATCCTATGTTGCATTTCTCATCAAATCCATCCATTTAAGAAAAGAAGATTGTATAAATCTAAAAGTGCGATGAAAATGCTTGCCTATATTTCACATGTGGCGATTTTTTTGTTACGTAACGAGTAATTGAAAAGAAATGAAGCTACTTGTAAGATGATTTGTATAGCACAGTTCATTATTCGTTGATAAGTGATAATAAAACCGATTATTGGAACAAAAACTTGAGTAGTATGCACAAGTGCGCATTTTATTGACTCATTGAGCCGCTTCCTCCTTAATTGTTTTCCACTTCGTTCGAATATGAAATCAAAATATACGTAAATTTTGGCTTTCAATTTAGCTTATATATAGATTCAAGCATGATGGTATAGCTGTTCATATCATATAATAAACGTCATATCCATATAGCTACAACTTCAACGCTAACTGCTCTCGAATTTGAAGAATTTGATGAAAATAAACACAAATCTATCGTAAATTATGAGCATATACAATGTCACCAATAATGGCTCTTTAGATATTCGAATTTATGACCACATAAAAGTGGATCTTTTTTTGAAGACTATTTATGCAAATATCGAAATCCGTCAAAATAGATTTATATTATTGTACATATAATAACTGCTATCACCTCATGAAATTGATCGCTCATTTACAGGGAACTGTACAAATGGACTTTATAACAGTTCTATTAATACACCCTTTAACTTAATTATACATAATTAGCATCGAAATATTGCTACTGAATTATACAGTGATCGGATGGATGTAATACGGAAACAAATAGAGGTCATAGATTAGAGACGAAGATGGATTCATTTCAAATGAGGAATGAAATGACGCATCAGCTTCGCATTGTTCTTCATTGCTAAGAGAGCACGCAAAAAAGAATCGTTCAAAGTTCATCTGTTTCGTCGATGCACTTTAGTGTTCGGCGTTCATCCAATCCTCTTTCTCGTTGCGTTTCTATCATCGCTCCACTACCGCAAGAAACACTCGCGATTTTTATAATGTGATTGCCTATCGAGGGGATTTCAACACTTCAAAATCACCCTTCCCAGTAATGTATTTCCGAAATTCGAACGCAGCTCCTCTGAGCTTAGAAATCTCCTTACCGACCCTTCGAGACAGTTGAAATTTTGACAAAATACCCTCTCGAGGAGAAAAAATTCTTCCATATAGATGGAAATATTGGAAAATTGGTGCTGAGGTAGTGTACAATGGTGCCCAACATTGACGGGACTTGTGACCTCAAGGAACTCTTAGAGAAGCATTAAATTAATGCTAATGAGTGGGAAAGAACAAAAACAACAACAGAAGCAACATTTAATCATCAAAACAATAGAAAACTTACAAATCTTGTTATGTTAGGGAATGTACCCGAGGTAGAGGAAAAAGAAAGTAAAACGACGGATGAATATGAGGTAAAAAAGAAAATACATAAAAAATCGAGTTGGAACGAAATAAAATGAGAATTAAAGAGGAAATAAAACTTCCTCGATGGATTTGATTGCCTCAACGACTATTGAAAATGAAAGATGAGCTATTTTGCATCAATTATAACAACACCAATTACTATAGTGAATCTTCTTATACGAAGACCTTTTTCTATGAATAAATACAAAATTTTTTTTAGAATACATATGAAATGTAGATTTATCTCTCTTAATTAATTGTTCTCGGAAAGATAATGCGTTTCGATTTCATTTCTCGCAAATTTTCTATATTTGTTGGAACTTATAAGTTAAATTCAACAGTAAATGTTATTTCAAGTGGTTAAATGCCTAATGGTTAAAGAGATGTTGATCAGTTCCTTATAGAACAAAAAGAAATCTGGATATGACCAGCCATAATTGTTTAATCACAACTATGACTCATTCGAATAGAACATCGATATTATTGAAATATTTCTCCGTATGCATATACAGTAAAGGAAAAAACGACTACATTGAGTTATTAAAAGAAAATACAGCTAGAGCAAGCTGTGCGAGTATGACGACTTTAATAGGCGAGAAAAAACACGAAAATGGTCGATGAGCAACCTCGCCAAGGTTGCCTTCGACTTTTGCTGTTCCAAACAATAAGAGATTTATGGACACATTTTGATCTTCGAAAATGAAAAGAATCAAAAAACAACACTCTCAGATCTTCACTAAAGCGAGTAGTATACGTAAATGATACGTCGTGTTGTAAATTAGACTAAGGAAAGCTGATGAATATTTTTTCTACTGATCTTTTAAGTCATTTTGCAGAACTGAATTCTGATCGCTTGACAATTAAATAGCACCGAAAATCCGGTGTATTAGTAATGAAAAAGAAACGATCTTTTTGATAAAGGCGAACATTTTGTGGTTCCGCAATCTCCCTGGATCGACCTCTACGCGTCCAGAACCCATTCCGCTAACCTTCCGCAGACAACTCGAGGATTTAAAAAGTGTCGTCCACTTTAAGGATGGATGACTCATCTCATTTCACCAGAAGTATTCTAGCAGAACGCTGATCACTATGGCCTTTTTTTGCACCAGTCATTTCATATCAAATCTTGGGCATGTGTTGTTCGAGACGTTGGCATGTTATCGGCATAAATGACGAAAAAATGAGGACGTTGAATGCATGTGACAGCAGCAGGTATGAGGCGTTAGAACGTGCATGCATGTGACCGTCACGGGTATAAAACGTAAAATATTCGAACGCATATGACTGCCGCTTGCATTAGACGTGGAATTCGGCGTTAAATATATTAAATGCGAACAAACATTAAGGAATCAACTCGGATAGCTGAGAAAGAAACATTGCAATATCTGAAATTCGACAAATCTGCATTTTTTCGTATGTAGTGGTAACCGCGATAATAATAACTACATTGTGCAAAGGAAGTAAAACGATACCTGAGTTAATCAATACAGGTAAATTGTATGAATATATATGCAAAATAATTAATTGATAAATTGCAGGTAAATTGAGTTAATGAAGCAAATTTTATGGACTTTTCAGTGCATCAATGATCAGACGGATGAATCAAAAATCTATAAAAACAACGCTGATCGATCGATGAATCGAAGTATTATCTTCATACATTGCATCGATTATTTAAAAGTATTATCTCATTAATTTGCATCGATTACGAGGTTCGATTATTTAATTTCGGCGCATTGTCCGTGTTGCTGTCGAGTAAGGGAGAATGAGTTGGAATCGATACGAGAAATCATGATGAAGGTATGAGATTTGCGATAACATAAAGGCTGAAGTTGTCTTAGTATAAGCTTATTGCGGAGACATTCTGCACCACATTAAATACAAAAACAAGTCTACTTCAAGTTTAAGCCGTTTTGTGCGCTAAATTAACGAGTATAGTATATGCTGTAAAATTATTAGGTGTAGTTTACGTGTATGATTATTTCTCGTTATGACAAAATTCAAGCAGAATAGAGTACGAAACGTTACTGAGTCCTTTCACGATTAAACGAGATGAGTTTTTTGAATAATGATATTCTTAGCGAACAAATTTGGAACTCACTAAGTGCATTTTGCAGCGAGTATACTAGAACCGATCACAAGTAAACCTTGCGAATATTAAACTAACATCACTTAGGCGATATTTGCATATAAACAACGCTTGTATCATAGGAAAACCGCTACGAATCACTTATGAATCTGAAGGTTTAGAAAATATGCAGCTGAATGCGATTACGGGCATTTCAATAGGAAATTAGCAGGAGAGGGGATTGTGATTATTGGCGCAGCGAAAGGCAGAAATTAGAATCAATTTCATTTTCGCAAGATCACATTGCATGAAGATTTTTTGTATGACAGGTTTAATACTATCTTCTGAAAAAAAGAACGTTATGTAGTTACTGATTTAAGATTTCTTATAGCAATATATTATGCACTTTGAATCAGAACCCCCCACTCGAAATGTTGGCAATAACCGATGTCCCACCCTATGCTTCAGCGTAAATCGTAATCCTCTCTTTAATCCATTTCAGTGGTCCATTTAAAACAGCAAAGCAGCTCTCGAGAATTTAAGAGCGTTAACTGAAGATTCAGCATAGCTGAGTTATTATGAAACTCATGGGTGATGAAGATGTTTCAGATAGCGCTATCATCTTTTTCATGGCGCTTTTTTTCATTAAATCTCGAACTCTTTCACCTGACTTTCCCCACGACTCCAATGACCACCTTGTTGTCTGCAGACATCATCTTGGTGGACGTACCTCATAGCTGAATACTTTCATACGCTATGCATATTCGGTTTCATGTAGCACTCTCAGAGAAGTGACTGCCAGTTCACGTAGCTGTCAAGCACCTCGAGACTTCCTGAATCATTTCGCTTTATGCACGATTTCTGTCCTACCGCCTCATAGCTTCATTGTTATTCATTTCGAAAGATATCAGACGGGCGCGGATCTTTGATAATAAAAGACGGAAAAATAGGAAACACTCGAGAAATAACTCGACATAATACTGAGACGTAATCGCCGTCTGATACATTTTATCAAACGTAATTATTTCCGCCTATATTTTACCTATAAACAATTTAAAGGCAAATGATCTTTTAGAAATTCTAAATTAAAAAATAGCCATTGAAAGTACGATTTTATTGAATGATAAAACCGAACAACGATGTAAATAATTCTCTCTGTTCAATTGCAATCGTGCATTATCTAAAGATGAATATGGAAGTGGGAATGTGAATAACGATATACAACGCTGAAATATTTGAATGAGAAAATACATCAAATAATTCGAAAACTATCGAAAACCTTATAGATTTAAGCTTATTTGTTTGAAATAATAGCTCTAATCTAAAGAATTCATAAAATAAGGCGACTTTATGAATTTGAGATTATGAATTCCACTTTTATGAAAGAAATTCCCCCTCATAAATTCAATCGACTATTTGAAAGCGATGAGCATTTTCTCAATTAATGAAGAAAATAGTTTCATTAATTATGAATTCACTAGTAAAAATATTAAGTTTCTTTTTTTTGCATAATTACAGTGGGAAGTACCACAATTGCACAACCATAATGGCAAGTACCACGAAGTATCATAATGGTACGTTATATTTGTATTTTCCCCCCTAAAAGTACCACAATTGTGGTAACTTCCATATTTCAACATTATAGTAGTTATACTATAGTTGCAACTTCTTCAGATTTGATTCACTTTCAGTATTATGCTTTAGAAACTTCAAACTTCTTAAGAAAGTGCAGTAATGTATTTTCTTTGTCTGATAGAATCATAGTGATTTGTTTCCTTACAATATGAGGAAAATCGCTTAAGCGTAAGTGAAATTTTTTTATAAAAGCGCACCGTTTAATTCTATAGTGGACATAAAGATATTTGGACAATTAGGTACTTTTCTTGCTTACAATTCAGTTTAGATCGTCGAAGAATTGTCTTTATACTATATCTATGATTACTGTTACTCAAGACGAGTACTAACTAAAAAGTTACTTCCTTTACTTTACTTGACATTTTAAAGTCTTAAGGTTATTTTTTGAAACCAAATTCTTCAAAATAACAAATGAAATTGAACCATACCGATAGGCATGACAGTGGAGAATAATTCAACAAAAAAAACTATACTTACTAATAAACTGCCTTTGAATTTTTATATTTATAATTTCCAGAGAAGCTTTTTTTGCATTACTTTCCTGGTCGGAGTATTCGAATCTAAGTGTAATTTCACCGAATTTCCATATTTCTATGCCATATAATACAAATAACAGGTGAAATAAGAGCTTCGTCTACTTAGTATACGTGTATTTTAGTTCGTTTAATAATAAAGTGTTTTTTTGGCTTTCTCAAATGAATTAAACTCGACATATTGAACGTATCGCACGTGTTTAATATGTCATCTCGCTATCAAATAGAGGAAATTTATTTCTATCGGCTTTGTTTCAAATATAATTTTTTCCTCATTTCATTAAGCTTATTTAACGCTTTAAATTCGAAAATATATTACGAGAATTGAACATTTAATAAGCAGAAAACAACAATCTCAGCTTATTAATGATAGGAAACGTTGGGAATTCTCAGTGAACTATAGCAATTTTTAGAGAAGACGTTGAGGGTTATTTCTAAGTGAATTGATGCAACGATCGCTTTCAGACTGCAGTCAATTGAGATTATACTCCAATTTTCTCAAATATTCGAATATTTCGCTGATTTTTGTTGCGTTTCTTCACTGACTTCATAATTCAATAATTTCTAAATAGGAAAGAGAATAATTGCAAATTTTCCGCTTTCAACGGATGGGAATATTTCCGATAGAAATCGAGTAATTTATTAATTAATAAAGGATAATTTTATCGAAAAAGAAACTATTACTGCAAAATATTTCTTATAGTAATCGATAATTGTATTTACGCGATTTCAACTCCCATCTTACTTTTTATTTCGTTAGTAAGTTTTACTTTTATTGCATTTATTAGTTAAAAGTAAGCAAAATAAGTCGATTTTAATTTCTTTTTCTTCATATTTATTAATTTTTTCACAAAATTCATCGTCTAAATGAAGGTTGGTGAATACTGTTTCCTTTGAAATCGTATTTGCTTTCGAATGTTCATCCACTTAACAGTAATATATACAAAATGATACGTAAAGCCGATCGATTCGAAACCGACGAATAAATCTCTCGAGAGAATTAAACCAATAACAACAACATTGATCAATCGGAACAAAGTATAAAATATAGCAAACATCAAATACGAGGGGATCTATAGTCCTTTTTTGCCACTAAACAACATATTTCATACTTTAAATAAATTAAATATAGCCATTTCATTTATTAATATATATAAGACGTGTGTATCATTCAGAATTTAATGACATCAACGACATTTTCATCATAGAAAATCTCCTGAAAAAGAGGATGAGTTGGAATATTTAATCACCTAGAGAATTTTAGATAGGCAACCGATCATCATAACGGCTGATAAATGATCAATTTAATCCTTTTATCCTTTCATCATTCTTTTTTCCCCCATCTATTCATTTCATCAACTTCCTAGGATACTAATGTGGAGAGTTTATCGAAAATTTCGAGTAAATGATTCTATGAAACGAAATCCCTCCACAAAGAGCCTTATCTCAATGAATAAAGCTCGTCACCTGCAAATCATTCGAATAAGGCCATTCTTATTCTTAAACGCTTTTCTAATTTCAGTTAATTTTGACTCTGTATACAACTATGAAGCTGTTGCCAAACGAGAGAGCTGAAAAGTAGACGTAATTTCTAGTGAACTTTTCCATGCCACAAGGATAGGAGGAGGCAGTTGGGATGAGGGCAGCAAAGATAGGTGGAAGAGCAAGTGTCCAGGTCGGAGGGGACAAACAGGAATTGAGCATAACGCGAGCATATCTCTAATGCAGTTCCGATATTTCGACACTCTAAAACGATATCACCTCGGCTGTTCACTCCGAAGAAACAGTAGAAATGCTGATCGGTTGCAACAATAAGCCAACGAGATGCGCTCTCATGTCGACGTGTCGAAATTCTTTCGACTTTCATCTTTTTTCATCGACATACGCGTCAATTTCTCATAAATGTTTATAGTGCATTCTAAGTGCAATCATATCTGAGGGGAATCAATCGTTGTGGTTTGATATTGTGCAATTACTCCCCTATAAAGGGACCAACGAGCCCCTAGTAAGGGATATTCGAGCGGCGTTAAGTTAAACACAGGAAATGGAACTTTAAATAGTAATTAAAGTGAACACGAATCAGTGTTCCACTAAAATTACCTAAGTTAACGCATCGATATCGATGATTAGCTTCAGAATGTTATTTTTCTTGAATTGTTTAGGTGCCGAAAATGACAGCGCAAATTTATTGCCTTTCTCGATTTGTCCTCATATCGTTTTAGTTGTTTTTATCACGTTTCACGCATCAAGTAATATAATGTGCGTCAACTCTACACTGTTCCACCTTAGTGCGATGAACATTTGCATAAACTCATCATTCGAGGAGAGTTTTTGCTTCACAGCCGAGAAAATTTCACTTAAAATGCTCGAATAGTTAGGTTGCTTTGCAGATTCGATCGCGTCTGCTAGAGATATTTTTGCCCTCTCCTTTTGCTTCGATAATCTGCCACTTAGAGTGTTATTTTGTGCGCTTCTTTTGCATGTTGCGTTGGTGATGTATATCACACCACATTCTGCTGTGCCAATCTTTCCCATAGTGGAATAAATTAAAGGACAGGTCAAATCGTGGAATTGGATGGTAGAATCTTTATTAGGGATTCACCACGATCACATTCTGTTAAAAAAGTGATAGTTGCGACATCGAGTAGAGCTTCGTCTGAAGAACTAATCGCCGAATATTGATGGAGTCGTCGTAACTGGCAGCTCGACGATGGTTTATCGAAGCTTCCGTGGGACAATGCCAGTGAGTTCGGGCGTTCTCAAAAAGATATGAATGCTATGAAAGGTTTATATTGGAAAAAACAAGACTTTATAATCGATAGATTTAAACGTTGAAGACGTTATTACATATAAGGTGGTAATTTCTCACCTACAACATTACTTATACATTTACTTACTTCTAAGTACCAATTTCCTATAATCAAATTTGAAAATATGAGAATAAATCATAGATTAAATATCACTCGAAAAGTCACTCAATTTCGCAAGAAAGTATCAATTAAATATTTGTTAATTATCGCTTAAAATACAATAAACGTCGAGAATTTTATTGCTCTCCAAATATGGAGCAGTTCATATTGTATATCTGAAAAAGAAGAAATGCATGATAGATGAACTTGCCATATTCGATTAAGCGAAATGACGTTTGATTTTTTGCGGCGTTATGAGAAAATGAATGCTTCCTTCCTTAAGAGACCTTTTTTTGCAACATTGTGTCACCGATGACGTTTTCCTTCAACAGTCGGATATCTTCTTAAAGTTGAGGACATCTGTTTGTTTCACTTTACCATTATTTAGCAATTTGAGAATATAATTTGCATTTCAACATTCATCGTTGACTTGATTCCTCGCTAAAAGCATTCCAGAATGATTTCCACAAGTTCCTGAACTCCTTTGATGAGTCAAACAATCTTTCGAAGCCTTATGAATTTCTGGAAATATCCCAATATTTCTCAATATTATGTTCCCAGCGCTTCACAAACGAAACGTAATGAGCTTCACTATTGCAAAATCGCTTTTGGAGTTGTTCCACATTTCTAGCCGCAAGTCTCATATGCGTTGTATTCGTTTGTCGCGTGCTTTGAGCACCTCGAGAATCAGTCTATTGTCCAATATTCGAGCATGGTCACATTATCGTCATGTCTATCATCGAAGATATTTTGAACTGAATTTTCATCTCATAGAAAAATTATAAAAATAACCTTAAAAAAAATTATATTAGCGCTTGTTAAATCAAATCGTTCTTTACGAAACTCCAAATGAAATAAAATAATTTCTTAAAGAAAACTCAAATAATAGCGAATTTCTCTCCTATCACTACGCTCATTTTCTCGATTGTAGAAGTAAAATTCCACTAATAAGTGACGCACAATCCCAATGCAATATCCATATTAATCTGGATATTTCCAACATGAAGATGATTAAAGATTAAAATTTATTCCAACACAACAACACTGTTCGATGTACTTTTTTTTAGTGTATAAACATAAATGAAGCATCGAACATAAAAACAACAAAGAATAGAAAAGCTTAGTGTGGACATATCTCACTATCGATATACGAATTGCTCAACGTGGCATTCATTCATTATCGACAAAACGATCTGTTGAGAGTATGTCCTTTACCGGCCGATTTACGACAATAAAATTAGTATCATAGCTTTAAGGCTATTAACGCACAATCGAATGGATCTCATAACGTATTATTCAATTTATTTGAAAAAAAAACCCCTATTTATTTATATATTATTCGGGCAGAGAAAATAGGAACAATATAACTGATTTGTCCTGGATCTGTCCAGGATCGCTTAGGATCCGATGAAAAACTATGCGAGAAACGGAAAACTTCAAGCGAATTACTCACTACTTCTTTAATAATCTATTGGTATCGTTTAAGGTACAATTTCTCCCAATAAACATAATCTTATCCATAATGAAATTCGAGCAAATGGTGCTTCAAATTAATAAGCGGAATATCCATAACATTCCGTATGCACTCCTCAAAACATCTACGTATGTAAAGAAAATATCTTCGCACCACAATATGTATACAAAGGCTAGCACAAATCTCCTTAACAACCACATCAAACAATAATGGAATTATTTCTGTAGAAATATTCAGGTTTATCATCTCGAAAAATACTACCGTGGATTCTTAGATGCAAAAACTTCTGTAAAAGCTATAGTTCTAATATTTGTTGTAAAGAAATTCATTTACCCCTATTCGAAGTACCATCCACGAGCAGTGCATCAAAAAAACCCCGTAGAAATATTTCAAATTCTATGAAGCCTCACCTATGTAACGTCGGATTTCTGTGTCAATCAACTGCGACGGAAAACGTTCATTTCAAATGGTACTTCAAATAAACAAATGGAAAATTTCATAGCAACAAGGCTGATGCAACGACCTCTACCCAACTCCGATAATACATCATATGAGATCATTCAACCCATTCATTTCCCTCATTCAAACGGCAAAAAACACCTGAAGATTTCAGCATCTTCACTTTTCTACTTCCAGTTGCATATGCTATCTACTTTCTTCAAATAAAGAAAAAAAACTTTCAAATTACTCATAAAAGTCTATCGGCGAAATGCGATATCTGCCCAACGATTTCATTTAATATACCCAAAAGCAATCATTTCATCGATCATAAACCGATCATATAAATAGGCGCATCACAACATTCGCATTAAACACCCGGATTCTCTCTGGAAGAATTGTTAATAAAATAAAATTCATCGGAAAACAGATACTCAAACGTTCGCAAGAAAGAAAAAAATCGATCAACAAAATGACCTAAAGAAAATTAAATCAAAGTAACTTCGATGTAACAAACAGACTCATATTTTAGTCAACAAAATTACTACTTATCCGTCCTAAATCCTCAAATCCTCTAATGGGTCATCGATTTATCAAAAATAAGGTGAGTCTAATTGGTGGAAATGAGAAAATTCCAGAGGAAATAAAGAAAATTCCGACAAAAACACATTTCAATATGCTCTCATCGAGAAAACTAGCAAAAAATTGATTCAAATCTGAATTTCAAAGAAATTTTTATCTGGCTAGATTTAAACCAAAGAAAGATCATCAAAAGACCACTTTATGGTTTACCAAGGTGGAAATAACTGCTTAAAATCTGAATGCAGAAGAATATGTTTCAATAAAACCAACATACCAACTTACTCAACACCCATCACTGACGAATATAGTGCCTCGTAAGGCTTTCACGTAATGAATTATCATCGCTTTCTCTCGGTGAAACGACGATATGTCATTACAACTGCCTCTCCATAACGTCTCCATATTAAATTCTCACCATATAACCCGTAAAATCTTCAAACAGAAATTACATTCAATATCAGAAAATAACTGAAATAACTGAAGGTCGTTTCCTTGAAGGTAACAAGAGTAGTAAACCTTCAACGTCTTACACTTTACGCTGCCAAGAGTATGTGATGTGGAAGAGAGAAAAAAGGACTCCTATCCATGATCGCTGTCGATGTGACTAACCTTCCCAATTCGTGACCTCGGATCACTTGGGAAGGTATACTGCTCTTCGAACCTGAACTGTTGGAGATGTTATGCTTTTACGAAGTTGTGTTACCCCAAGAGTACGACCTTCCATGTTTCTTTCATGCTCCTCCCAAGACGGCCTAAATTTGTCACAACAGAGGCTCCACAAATCAACACATTTCGAAGATCCAACTCCCTCATCCAATTCTTCCACATCTATTCACTACTCAAAAACTGGACCTTTTGCATTATGTTTAGATGTTTACAGGTACCAGACATACACATGCTAAATGAAAACGTTTTCAAACTTACATTCCGAACAGCGTTCCACCCAAATGGGCGGCGTGGTCGAAAAGGCGAAACCGCAGTAACAGACCAGCGAAATCGAATAATACTAGCCCGATGACAGCGCTCTGAGCCGAAAAATTCAACGCCGGTACGAAGACAATTTGTAGACGCGCATCCGGTATACGTACACATGTATATGCTAATACGGCCAGAATTGCACCACTCTTCAACACTTCATTCATGTAAGCCACATTCCATATTATGATTAAGTCATCAAGGAAACACATAGAGAGTCCCATTCGATGGTTAATTCCATCGAAATGGGACCTCATGACCACTCGGAGAGCTCTTTCCCGTTTGAAAGCTATTAGCATTTCATGCCAACAGAAAACGTTTCTTTCAGACACCGCCTAGCACGTCTCTCAAATCTGCAACCGCACAAAACGAATAAATACAAATAGCCGTTCCATATCAAATAAAAGTAAACCTCTTTATTACAATAGACCCTTATTTATGGTACCACATAGAAAATATCGGTCTCCTCTTCGATGAATTTGCTGTCACAATTGCGTGAACGTAATTAATCCGGCTCTATGCATGATAGAAATTAATGCTGAAACGAGTACACTTCTCGAAATTATTACAGCATCACTGATGTTCATCGATCGAGCTATAAATGCGCAAAACCTTCTCGTTAATCTCCTTGAACTGAACGTTTTCTGAATCATTTGTAAGTCACCGCTTGAGAGATCCTTATGGATCCTAATTAAGAGGATATGGTCCGGTCGTGTATTTTACATTTCGACGCATTAACATCGACGATAATTAAAAAAGTCACATTTGTAAGTGCGCGCTTGAACACATCACCTGGAGTTGAAATCCTGTAATCAGCTCCAGAAAACAGCTCCTCACTAGTCTTACCAATAGCAAATCCGTAATGCGCAAGTTTCATACAGACAAGAACTTCTTTGAGAATTTTTCGGCTTCTCTATACGAATCCGGTACTTCTCTTTAAAGAAGCAACGTTCGGCAGTTGTTATAGATTCATATTGAATTCGTTCGTATATCCATCCCATGCATTTTATGCGGCACAAACATCCAAATTCTACTGAATTCCTTTAGATTCTCTTATTTGTTCGATAGAGAACGATTACTATACGAAAGCGCTACTCCACTTCATATCAGTTTATAAAATAAATTGGAAGGACGGAACAGAAAAGAAAGTGGATTTGCGATGAAAGATGTATGCCCTGAAGTGAAAGAAACGAAAAAAAACTAACTATAGGGCTATTTATTGCAAGGAAAATACACTACACTTGCATGTCTTACTATCGCAATAGAAGATATCGTTTTGAAACGATTCAAAAGAAAATCTGTCGGAAATATTCCTTAACAAACAGTGATTAAAGTGGAGCAATAAGGATCGAAATTTCCACCCAGTGGCCAATGACCAAATGGCCAATGACCAATGACCAAACGACCAATGACCAATATGGCCAATGACCAATAAAAGCGTCCCACAGATAAACCAATGCGCATAACTAAACTTTAATAATGCAACTTAAATTCCGACACAATAAATGAAGTCCGAAATAAAATAACGCGGTTCAGTGATTGCGATAAACGATACTATCATATCCATTCAATACGCTATTCGTCCCCTATCCCCTCCCATAATAATAATGGAAAAGCGCGCAAACTTTGCAACATGAAACAACACTCGATTGGAAAATTATTCAATCGCAGTGCTAATGAGACGTTACTCGACTCATTCTATACATCTAAGTGATGCAAATGCACTTTGTTACCAATTGATATCGATCGCCTACTAAGAATTACCTACGAAAAACCACGAAATCATAGTATCAGATCCTTTGACCGAAAGGGAAGTACACGTACCATGATTTATTGTCAATAAACCGCATCAATCGGTATTGCCAATCACCAGCATTGGCTGAATGAATACGGAAAGGGGGAGGTCGTGGAGACCCTAGAGCATTTACGTTCCGATGTGAGCAATTTGGCTAGGAAATCACAGAATGCTCATGATTTCTGAAGCTGTGTTGGGAATTACCCTGACACTTTGGCCAACGGCGTCCTCACCAGTACCAACAAAAGTGACTGTTGTCAAGACTTATTTTTTTTGAGCTCGAAACCGTGGTTTGGAATGCGCGGAAAGAGGACAAGTGCGCCACTCCACCCCGAGTCCTCATTTCAGAATTCAATCCCAGAAATCAGCCAACCAATCGACTTTTTAAAGTCACTTTGCAGAGTTGTTAAACTGCTATTGTGAACCTTGTGGGTGAGATGACGCCTATGAAGGCAATCTTCGATGTGTTTTTACAGTGTTATCATAGAGATGAAGAACTTATTCAATCAGATGGATTAATTAATTATTTCGGCTGATCAATTCAAGCTCAAATATTTCTCTTATGAAAAATACGGGAGTAAAAGAATTGCTTAGGAAGTGAGTTGCCGATAGCCGAAACAACAACTTATAAAGTCTCATACCAAACACTTTTGGATTAATGGTCATCAAGGTATAAAATAAAATGAAAACGTACGGCTCCGAGTGCTCGTACAGATGAGCCAATTGCACATTTATGCAGTAGGCTCGTCAACGATGATATTGAAGCCGCTGTCACATAAAACGCCATAAACTGAAAACTAATATGTCGGACCAAATAATTCGAGCAATGAAGGAAAGAATGAAAGGAAGGAAAGGGGGGGGGGGGGGGGGGGATGGAGATGAAGTGCATAGTACAATGGCCCAAATATACCAATGGGAGGGATGGGGTTGGAAAGGATAACGCGATTGAGAAGCCATGGTAGGAAAAAGTAACAACAACAATAACGATCACACTGGTCACAATCTTTGCTCATAGGGCACGAAACATGAAGAAGACAAAGAGAAAACCTGATCCGATCCGAGGAATCTATCGATGGATACGCCAGCAAATGAATAGAGAACATACATATTTATGCCGAGGTGAAGCCAATGTGAGTGTGAAAATGCACTTAATATCATCGGTAAGCATAATGCCTCTGAAAATTACAACTTTTTAATTCACCTATCGATCCAACATTTGTTTCAATGAGGGAATAAATTCGGAAACGTCCCAAGAAAAGATGAAAAACGACGACAACGATCATATGCGTTAGATGCGATTTGTCTTCTCCGACATGAGTGATGAAGTTACTATTAAAGACGAGTAATTCAAATGCTCAATACGCTTTAAAGCAACGCATCTCCTCAATGTCATTTGATCCACCCTGTTTACATCATCGTATAAAATGTCAACTAAGCGACAACGCCGACAGCTTCAGACAGCAAGCAATCGACAACGATTTTCCCTAATTCTACGCGAAGCAAACACCGAGGATCTTAGTCCAAAAACGTGATCATGTAGTCTTCCCTGGTTGCTGTCCATCTATCCATCTCTCACGCACCTGTGACTCTATCAGTCGTAGCGTTTTGTTCGCTTCGAATTCATTGCCCTTAATTGTTTTTCTCAATCAAATGGCTCACAATACACAAAAATATACGTTCAACGATCATCATTGAATTCATATACTGTCAGCTGAAAAATTCAGCCAAATATGACAAGCGATCGAAGCTTTGAGTGTAACTTACTTGATGCATAGCTATTCGTGAACCATCGCCACATAAACGGTTCGAGAGTCTTCACTTTCCAGAGCACAAAGATTGCTATATTAGCGGCGAGTATATAGAAGCAAGTTTTTTGTCCATCACTCATTCTCACCCACCATTCGTCGGCGAATTTTTGTCGCTGTTGAGTGGTGACATCGAAGAAATCGACGGTTTCATCCCAAAATCGTCGCATCCGCTTTTTTCCACGTTCGAAATCTGTTATTGATGCAATCGCAAATGATGTACCTCCAACCTTAAGATTAATTTTTTCTTCTTCTGAAGGAACGGAAATAAAAGCTGCACAATTGATTAATGATTAACAATGAATGTATTTCTTGACTATAAACATAAAGTTACTATAGTTCTTAGCTATAGAATTCATATGTACATAATGATAATATGTTAATTTGTCGAAATTTGCCGTTCGCCATCATCGCTTAAACGATTTCGGCAAGAAAGAATTCTCCTTCCCCAATCCTCTATTCCCTTTTCTCCACAATATTCCCTACTGCCTTCCCGCTTTAATGACGCTAACTTCCGCGAGCACGATCGCCCGAGTGATTCATCGTCTGCGAACAAATATTATTCGAATATATATCCACTCAGAGTGATCGCCTCACAAAAACATCTACAAAACGTCATATTATGTGTAGAAAAAGTTCTCCGAATATCGAATCAACATAAAACAAAGAGAACAATTTCAAATGCTTCTCTTTAAAACCGCGAAAATAGCGATCAACAATCCCCTGAGATACTATCCGATCTGCTAATTCCACTCAGATTTCAATAAGAACTCAAATCGCCGATTATAAATTTATTTCTCTCAATTATTAACTTTCGAATATGTCCATTTCCTTTAAAGAACTTCTTTATGAGTCGAAATTTCCCACGTCAATGGTTATATTTTGAATTTCGAGCATGCAAATGATGGAAATGCATGAGAACTCCTCTTTGTGAGCCATCGCTCTCCCTCTCTCCTCCTTCCTCTCCCCGTCACCGAAACAATTCATAGACAGACTACTGAGGAATTCTGTTAATCTTCTCAAGCATGGCATATTCGTTTCAGTCGTACCTAATTTTCCCATATATAAAATAAAATTTCGCCTAAATTTATTCAATTCAACAACTTTATAATACAAAATATGCGGAAAGAGTGGAACAAACCGTCAAAGTGAATGCGAATGCCTTCCAGAGGTGTTTCGGTGGTCTAATCTGGATGAGGTCAGCCTGATAAGGAACCGACTTATTCGTTTCTTTTATCTTTGATTCCTTGTAAAGACGACTTCGAAGTTGTGCTCGATTGAATCTACTCAAACGTAATTGTCCAATGCAAGGCCATCGAGACGTGAAGCATAGTTGCCGTCCAGCATTACATAACAAGCCGCCCAACATTGTACCTGTAATTAACGCGTCTACCTGAATTTTAGTGGAATTGCTCGCTCCTTTCGTCCTTTTTCCCATCTAGAAATTAAAAAACGTCGGGCAAATGATAAGGCTTAGGAAGAAATTCGTCAGCTCTTGTTTTCATCACCTTATATTTTGCATCAACCTAAGTGTCTCTGCACAATCTTAAGTGGAATATAGCCTATCATCCCTCTATTTCGTCGACCAATTTTCTGCACTATAGTAATATTGTGGGGGGGAACATAATTCACTAAGCAACAACACGAAGATAACGACTCTTTCTAATGATTCGATAGCATTCATAGCATGGAAGATCGCTGGAAGAACACCTATAGAACGTAAAATTCCTATACGTTAGCTCACAATAACATACTCAATTCTTTATTATGAGAAGATGGAATTAATAAAAAAATAAATGAGCCAAGAAGAACTATTAATCAGAGTAAGTTTGTCACCTTGAATGCTGAGTCACCTCGATAGAACGATGGAAGGCACTCGGATAAATCCGGAACAAGCCGACTCCGGTTGCCGGATATAGAGCAGAATCGGCGAGTCAGTACGTCGATAGAATCCCGATCGTTCTTTCAACGACGATGAATCTAAAACCATAGCAAGTTATCGAGAATAAATAGGACAGCGGGCAGATGTGAATTAACAAGCAAAGTCGATATATGCAAATAAAGATAATAATAGAGAGAGAATCGACAATTAAAAGGAAGGAAAAATGACAGATTTCCGAGCTGTGCCGCTTTACGCTAGCGTCGAATGTGGAAAGCATTTCCGGTCGCTGCAATCGGATGATTTAATCGTCGTTGTTCGGATACTGATGAGTGCAGGAACGGACCATCTCCTCACTGCTATAGCGAGGAATTCTAGAAGTACCACAACCCCATCCACCTCCCGTAAGAAGAGCACTCCACCTTCCTTGCCATTCTTTACCTCTCACCGATTGCATTGCAATTTCGCCGAGCTTCGAATTTCCGCTTCGGTTATCCTTAGTTTAGCGTCATTCTGCACTAATATATTCTCAGCATTACCCCATTATGAGCAAGTAATCTTCTATGTTGCTCGTTGTGCGGTGTATTCACTGCTCTAGTTTAGGGAGGAATAGTAAAGATACCTCGAAGAAGTCACCTGCAATCTGTAGAGCTTATACGCATATCATAGTAGCGTGGATTGTCACCTGTCCACACTTCATATCATGGATAGGTCCCTAGCAATAGTGCTATAGAGTGCGATCGTTGGCGAAAGTAGTTGTCCCAGCATGGTCTTGGCTGTTCGTCTCTTGCTCGTATCCGATATGGATGGAAGCAGCGCATTTGTACCTCTGAGGTTTTCGTTTCAGAGAGTTTTCGTTGCGCGTCGACGGTGTTCATCGACGATCTGTGGTCGATAGGGATCGGTGGTGACTCATAATAAAGTCGAGATTCGTATCGTCGAATGAGAGATCATTGATGTGAACGGGACATATCGACTTGATTTGTTGCAAATGGCTGGCAATTTTTGGCAAAGCTCACATTGGTAAGTGTGCTATCTAAACGCTTGCTGCAGTCGGTTTACCCGAATAAAATACCCAATGCCTCATGCTCAACATGCATTACTTAGCCATTTTTGTGCCTCAAATTCAAAGTACTAACTCGATCGGAGCTTTTTCTTCTCGGATATGCACTGACAGATATTATTGAATTATGGATTTCAATGGTTTGAGTTGGAAAAGAAAAGAAATTTGAAGCAGACATAGGTTTGAGCTAAGACTCACCTTTCTCTTAAATATAGGGGTGTTTCTTTGAGTGTTAGGAATGGGCTTTTAAGGTTCCCCTATTGTTTCTAATGTCCCTCAACAATCGGGTGCACTCTCTTATGGCATACTGCCTAGATATTGTTAATATAGTAAGTAATAGTGGGATCTTTGATGCATTAGTACCTCATCGATATAATGAGTAGTAGTGCGACAACGATAGCACTATCATCACTCCATAATTCTCATTGAAATAATTCCTCTCTAGCAATATTTTAAAAACTTCAATAGACGTGGACATTTCGTTTAGAAATCATGGAATATTTCATATTTTCGGGAAAATATATGACACATTTATTGGAATATAGAAATCCATATGGCTTATTGCCGGCACTTGGATGTTCGATGTTTTCTTCTTTATTGCCGTTTTTGTTCGCCTTGCACATTTATGGACGAGTTTAGGGAGCAATGGATCTTGGACAAGCAAGATATTCTACGAATGAGAGGCGATGATCTCAAGTGTATCACCGAAGAGGAGTACACAAAGTTGATGATCTTCTTCTGCAATTGTAAGGGTTCTTTTCCGCATCATTTCATGCAACTCCTCCATGTGGAATTGCATGCTAGAGACATATACTTACTGCTACTACTTAAATCGTATATAATGTGAACTTTTCCGAGTAGTGAATAAAGTATACTCGCTGAAAATTCCCTTTATTGTAGAGTAATTTAATTCCCGGTGGAGATCTTTTACGATCGAGCGGTTAATATGCGAAATATTTTATTTGACCATCGAAGATGTGGTACTTTTATAGTTTTGAGATTCGATGGTGTTCTCTGATCGACGGAACGGAAATTTGAAGGAGAGCTTCGTGTTCATCCTTAACGAAGTTCATTTCTCGAGCTCTAGCTGCTAAATATATCGAGAGTCCACACGACGATTGCTAGCGGAATTATCTAACACTAAGTTCGAGATCAAAGATGTGAAGCCGTTAGCGTTGGTATTACCTCGTCAGCTCTTCCAGACTACGCTGAGATAGGAGTTTTGATAGTGCTCGTCGTTCAGGAGTGTAAAAGTGGGTGCTATCACTTCGGGGAAGATTTAAAGTAAATGCGCCGCTGTGTTATCTATGGATGGATATAGAGACAGTAGTCGTTACACCGTTGCTACTGTCGACGTGGCGAAAGGAACAAACTAACGATATACACTGAATGTGCACCTTATGGTACTATTTCGGTTGGAAGCATCTTAAGAAAGACGATGTTCAGGGTGGCATTTAAGTTGTCGAAGACCAACCAAATACCTCAGTCTGATCGAAACCGTTGAATTCATTATCGAAGACCTCAGATGGCTGCAGATGATACGAAAAACGATGAAGATACATGATAGTTGCTGTAGACATAGCTCATGCAACCGAATGCTTCGAGAAGATTGCATCAAGTGCTATCGGAAAGATTTGATGTCATATGAGATAGGAAGTAAATGTGCGGCAGTATTGTGATAACGAATTCGGAAGGATAAGCACAATAATAAGTGCATATTTAATTCGATTAATGAAGTTCTCATCAATCAGAGTCGAAGAATGCTCACGAATCTGTTTGATGGAATAAAGAAAATGAGTATGAGGAAGGAATTTTCCGCTGGGATGGAATTTTTTTGGGGGTACGGGGAGGGAATTCCTCGGCCTTTTTTATTTTTTGCCTCTACTTTTCCTAGCTATGCTTCCTTTCCCTCTTGTTTTTCTCCTTAAGGCTTTTCCACTTGATCAAAATTTCTTAGCAACGGCGGCCCATGGAATGAACGGTTGATTTGAGACTTATATCTACCGTCTATCATCAGAAGGTTTTTTGTGGGCAATGCTAAGGTTTGAAGCGGCAATGGATGCGTCAGTATGGATGTGAATTTATACTCATATTCGTTGAAGTCGAACATTTATCTCTTCTCTATAGAAAGAAGCTTCACTTCAGTATTGATTCTTTGTTGAATGGTGATTCTGTATTGCTCTAATGTCGTAATTTCAGTCATACACGCAATAGGAATGGATTCACAGTTGCCGCATAAGACGAGGATGCAGGTGATTGCAACGGCATGTGTCTATTTCCGGCGTTTCTATGCGAGGTTTTTGCTTTAATTCATCGTTGTTGCGTTCTTTGAAGCACTTCGGTGGTACACTCGCAAATGAGACGGTATCACCATTGAAAAGGAGTCGGAGCCTTATAGGTTTTCCACTCCGATGGTCTCTATGAGAGAGAAGTGTTTGAATAAGTTTCCACTCAGTAAAAATTCGAAAAATTTGCGGGTTCTCTGAAAAGAGGAGGAAAATGTCATATGTTGTGAAAGTATACTCATATCAACGAGTCGGAAATGTCAAGTATATTCAAATCAACTCGACAAAGCCAACTTTTAGATTATTCTATGCAGGTTGGTATTGGTCATTTAATATTGAAGACTAAGAGAGGATCTCTGACTCGAACAAACTAACGCATGAATTGGCTTATTTCATCGTCTCGATTATAGGACCGCCTAGAGGGTCTCCGAAAAAATTATTAGCCAAAGCCGAGTTCGAGAACTTTTTTCTGAGGGGAAGAGATTTTTTCCGCCATGTTCTGGGCAGTTTAGGATGCCAGTGTGTATATTTCAGGCTTATGGAGGAAAATTTTCTGGAATTTGTGTTGGAAAAGAGAGCGGAGAGGAGGCAGACTGGGGGAGAGAGAAGAGAAGGAGAGGGAGTTCATCGAGAAGAGACAAAAACTTTAGTTCGACTGCTTTAATCGAGATTGTACGATATAGGATCTCAGCGTTCAACTCGTATGCACAGTTGCAAATTTTTCTCTCCACACACATTATTTGTTGAATGGAATTTATTATTCATCATCTATCGTATTGTTTGCAGGCGTTCGCTGAAGGATATCGATCCATTCCTGCTCGCACCGACGAGTCTTTTCCTGGCCTCAAAGGTTGAGGAGCACGGTATGATGTCACATAATAAGCTCATCCAGGCCACGAATAATGCATGTGAGTTGTACATCGGAACCTTTTTTTCAGGTTTATTATATAATTAAGAATCCAGTGAAGCAGGATTACATACGTGGTTAGCTTTTTTTGGAGGGGGTACGATGAAAGTTATTCAGAATTGTTTAGGCGAGTTGTGCTTCATGTTTTTGTTCACTTTCATAGTCAGCTGTTGAGGCTAAAAGGAAATTTGTAGTTTTCCTTTTGATGAATTCTTCACAACATTGCAGTCTATTTTTATTTGCTGATATTGCACTAAGAAATTTAATTTGCAATGATACGCATATGGATCGCGAGATAGTTCACTTGCGGTCGAGATAGATTCGTCCTTAATGCCGACAAACTGAGGAGCGCAAATATTCAATATAAATTGAGATTATTTATGTTTGCAGTGAAACGTTGGCCATTTATTCAACAGGAGTTGATGATTCGTGTACAGCACATCCAGGAAGCAGAGTTCTTCCTCCTTGAAATTATGGATTGCTGCTTGATTGTTTATCATCCATACAGGTGACATTTTCGTTTTTTTTTTTTTGGAGTTTTGAAAGTGTAAATGTAGGAAGATTGAATCGAGCAGTAAGAGTTGAAGGGGAAATAGACTTATCGGCGTTAGTAAGAACTTAATTCAGAAAGATCCATCTTCATTTAGATGAAGTAATAAAGCTTTGCTTGTTGGGTGCAGAGTGAGGAAATCGAGTTTATCGGACTATGTACAATATGGAATCGATTGAATAGAGTATCAAGATTGTATTATGAGTATATTAGTAATTCAATTAAATGTAGGATATGTGTTGTTCGTTATTATGAATATTCGAATATTTAGGCCACTGAATCAACTGATGGCTGAGATGGCACGAGAGCATAAAGATTTGGATGCAATCTCGGCACATGCTTGGCGTATTTGTAATGATACTACAAGAAGCGATTTATTGCTCATGTATCCTCCACATCAAATTGCTATTGGTTTGTATTTCCCCGTTTTTCTTCTCATCGATATTTTTGTTTAGTTCCGATTTGTATTAACGCCTGAGTTAAACGTTTTTCATGATGATTTCTGTATGGCTCAGCTCACTTTTTTTCCTTTGAAGTGATCGGAGATAATGATAATGATAATGATAACCACTTCGATAGTGCACTCCTATGTGCTGTTCGGGAAGGTTACAGTGTTGACGCGTATAAAAGCGGAATTCTATGTCAGAGCAAGATTCCGTGATGCCATCAGCCCTTTGCCCAAGCAACTGTCATAAATTTTTCACAAGTGTATCCGGTACCCGGTATGTAGACTCATACGATATAGCGCGTATCAGAATCATCGAATATTATATGGGGTAAGTGGGGGATGGGGAGAGGGGGGGGGACGTGGTGATCGAGTTCATTCGATACACACACATACGGGGAACGCTGTATGGCTGAATGGATCTTTTGCTTTGAAATTATTGTCTAATTCACAGGAATAGGTAAACGACTGCGGGAGATCGGATACAGACGGGGTAGAGGGTGGGTCTAGCTAACACGCTTCTGTCTCCGCCAATCAGTCTGCTCCTCGTAATCTCAGAAATACCCTTACTCCAAACGATGCGCTCCCCTAGGCATCTGGTTGCTCAAACTTTTTCTTATCTCTGCATTCAAATTTCTTCTGCAGAGGTTGCCGCTAATCACATACGAGTTGTAGGCGTCACCAGTTTGCTTTCTTTTATCAGTACGTCCTTGAATCGGATCATTGCATATTCGATGATCGCTACGTTATTGCAGCATGTATCCTGATAGCTTCGATATGGACGAATCGTGATAAAGAATTAAAGAATTGGTTTGCCGAATTGGCAGTCGATTTTGAAAAGGTAAAACACTATTGTGATTATTTTGGGTTTTTTGGGAAAGTTCTTTTGTTTTATGTTTCGTTCCATCTGGTGCTTTTTTTCAAAAAATCGTTAATGAGTGCTATCATTTTGCGGTGATTTGTTATCAATGATAATACATCTATGTTCGCCATCCCTAGAGCTAGTTTACTTTATCGCGCAGTTGAGGTCCATTCGAGGACTGCAGGAATCGTCGGTGGCACAGGGTGTATATTTAATGACTCGTTCTGGTGTGTTGACAGTTCCAGGTACGAGATTATTCTCACCTTTCCAATAGCGAACATAAGAATTCTTTGAACAGAGAAGCAGTTTAATGAAAAGGGAAAAAAGTCATGGTCGAAAAGCGTGGACTAGAAATTTGCGGCCGTATCGAAAATTAGTGGTCTTTTTTCTTGCTCTTCGAGAGTGTTTTCGTTGTTGTTACTGCTGAAGTTGGCTTCATTTACAGATACTCGATATTCAAAAGATTATTCTTAATCTCTATAGCGTTTGGAAATCATTCGACGAGAAGGAGCAGTTAGTCCCAATACTGCAGAAGATACCGCGTCCAAATCCAGGACCACAGAATTCGAACGGTGGAATGGTACAATCACATTCACATAATAATCTCACGATGAATGGTATCAATATGCATCAGAATGTCAGTATGGGACCTCCACAAATGCCACCTACTGGTAGTATGAAGTTTGAACCCCACTGAAAAAAGACTGCGATATTCAACGATTTAGAATATCCAAAAGTAGTGTTTCGTTGGCGGTTTATACAGCTCATTGATTCGGAGAGAAGATCATAGTTGGCCTTTTTGGTAATTTTTTCTTCAGGCTGGATGAGTTAGATTTCGGAGCAAAGTGAACTGCTGAAAGTACATATCAAGTTGACTTCTTTCCATCACCTTGCAGACTTAAGAAGGTTCGAGTTGATAGGATTAATACAGAGACTGAGATATTCTAGAATGTGAGTTTTCGGGCTTTGGATTCTTAAGAAGTATGTGAACGGAAGCCGGCTAGTTGAACTAGAAATCTTCAGGATTCAGGACGTCGGCTTGGGATTTTTTCATGCGCTTAAATAGCGTGAACTTACTAATAGTGAGGATTTCAAAGTGCTTAAATTGTCGTGCATTTCTGTATTATCATTTCGTTGTTTTTGATCAATCGAGGTTAGGAAGTCGATGTAGATCAAGAACTTTTCTTTTCGAGGTCATATTAATTATCATTATATGAATACGCTCATTGGTACTTGTTGTCTTTACTAACGAGGGACAAATCGGATTCACCCGCAACATAAGATGTGGTCTGTCATCTCGGATCCAAAGAGTTCGATGTGCGGGTGTCACGCTTTGCTGATTTGGCATTCATGTAGATATCTGATTGCAATATTGTTTGTGAACTCTCGAAATACCTATTCGCTATTGACATCTTTAGAGGGGTCAATGGATATAAGGAAGTTACTAAAGTACTGCAGCATTCATTATGTATTCTCTGTGGTTGAGTATAATGAGACGACGGAAGCAGTCGAAATTTGGAGGTTTTTATGCGCTTCGAAGTTCTTTGAATAAAGAGATCGGCAATAATGTGGGATCATTAAATGATCCGAATAAAAATGTTGAAAGCGGTCGTAGTTGTACTTGTGACACCTCGCAAAATAAATGGGGAGCCGTCTCAGGTGCTTGACACAATAGGGCTTCAGGATAGTCGACTGCCTGAATTTCTGGAGGCAATGACGCAAGTCCAGGAATAACTCCTCGTAGAATACACGCCGATGCAACAATCCGCTGTGACCCTTGTTAGAGGCAAAATTCCTCCTCCAGGTTATATGACCCGTTGAACTGTTCGCATTGTTGTGCAATGGGCTTAATTTTTCCCCATGGCAGCAGAACATAAGTCAACAAGCCGTCATGCTCCACCCGTTTAATATTTCGAAGTTTGCCATTAGCAGCCGTTTTCTTTTTTCCGGAAGTGAATTCATCCTTAAATAATGAGAGACGAGAAGAGAAGACAATATTTCAGTAAGCACTCCCATAAATCGGCAGTAGTGTATTGCTTCTTAAAGAGGCAAGTACCACGGACTGTATGCTAGTGTTAGGCTCATTCTTGTTTACTTTGGCGATGAAATGAGTGCAAATTTTAACGTTTAAAATCCTGGAAATTCGATTTATCCGAGAATAGATCAAATTTGACTCACTTTAAGGTCGCTTAATGATAAAATATTTATCGGGGTGGAGTCTTCATTAAGCTTATTAGGTCATAGGGCAGCCGTTAGATGAGAAAGCTTCTTGAAAGATCGACCTCTTTTCAGGCTAAAATTTTCTCTTATTTTCATAGGTCAAGACCTCAAACATCTAGCCAATAAATAGAGTACAACGCGTTATTATAGGATGACCTAACAAAATAAAAGGTCAAGTATCATAACCGATCCGCAAAAGGTCAAATATCATAACTGACCAGCATCAAAGAAGGAAACATGAAGTTCGACGAAATTCTGAGGAGCTTTTTTGTTTCAATATTAAAAAGAAACCGCTCGAAATGAGGAGATAAATGCAATAAATGTAACCTATATTAATTACCACCTATAATTTAATAGTACCATAAATTTAGGAAAAAAGGTTCAATGAAGAGAATATTAACTATGAAAGAATTATATTTCATAGAGTAATTCGACCCGTAAAATGATTACACTAAATATTATGATGGATGTTAATTTGCGGATTTTTTTCCTTCCAATGCTTAGTATCGCTGAGATGATTGCTTATTAGCTGGTGAATAAGCGTTAAGAATTACGAAGTAAGATATCCTAGTACAATTACACCGAAATAAAAGCATCTTCTGGATGAGAAGACAGGAAATATCAAAGAAAATGTCGAGTAGGTTGCCGCACCTCAGGAACTTTATAAATGACCATGACCTTTGTGTCGTCTTTGAGGGAAGAAGAGGGAGGGGAGGAGGGGATAGAGCATAGCGAGGCGGACTCAGAAGTCCACTAGCGTCATTAACGATGGCTAAGAGTGACCACTTCCGTGCCAACTTCGTGCCACCACATTGTCTATTTAATGTTTCCTTTCGAAATTCGCATTGAATATTTATGCATTTAGCGAAATTCGATTGTCGTTCATTCGTTAACAATAATCAATTAAGAGAGAATATAAAGAGAACTACATTGAAGTCGTCGGTTTTCCTTCATTAAACTGGAAAATTGAATGTTACGAAGTCATTATGAGTACTTCTTGTCGCCCTCAAAACTACTCATATAAGTGTCAAAAGTATTCGCCCACTTCTGAATTCATCGTTTCTCAATTTCTCTCATTGATCTTATAATTTTTCTCATTCAACATTCAACTCAAATTGCACCTCTCATACGTAAATTGAAATAATAATTTAATCGATTTCATATAGATATATATTTCTTAAAATATGAAATTAACATTTGGAAATCATTTTGTGAAGAAATGACAGAATATTCTAAATTAATATTGTTTATGCAATTGCATAACACTTTTATCTTCATACTTTTCACTCGAGATCTGTCAGATCAGTTGTCAATCGAGATCCGAGATCCATCAGTCGAGATCGATATTCTTCGAAGATGGCAATAGTGATCGATGATCAAATAGGTTATCCCTTCGAGAGAGATTTTCGAATCAGTTAAATGCAGCAACTCTCACCTCCTCTCACCTCTCCCTCCTCCCTCCTCTCTGCTCCGTCCGGCGATTCGTCACCCAGATCAATTTAATTCTAGCGAAAATTTATGGGACTCATAATCGCTGAGAAAAATTTTATGTTACGAGGCGTATTTCATTTTGAAAGCAACCTTCATCATAAATTCGACGATCAGCGAGGTGTATCTCATTTTGAAAGCAACTTTCTGGATAAATTCGAAGAAACGAGGTGTATTTCATTTTGACAGCAACTTTCTTGATAAATTCGGAGATAACGAGGTGTATTTCATTTTGAAAGCAACTTTCTGGACAAATTCGACGACAAGCGGGGTGCGTTTCATTTTGAAGGCAACTTTCTGGATAAACTCGACGATAAACGAAGTGTGTTTCATTTTGAAAGCAACTTTCTGGATAAATTCGACGATAAGCGAGGTGTATTTCATTTTGAAAGCAACTTTCTGGACAAATTCGGCGACAAGCGAGGTGTATTTCATTTTGAAAGCAACTTTCTGGAAAAACTGACGATAAAAAGTGTGTTTCATTTTGAAAGCAACTTTCTGGATAAATTCGACGATAAACGAGGTGTATTTCATTTTGAAAGCAACTTTCTGGATAAATTCGACGATAAACGGGTGTATTTCATTTTGAAAGCAACTTTCTGGATAAATTCGGACGATAAACGAGGTGCATTTCATTTTGAAAGCAACTTTCTGGATAAATTCGAAGATAAACGAGTGGTTTCATTTTGAAAGCAACTTTCTGGATAAATTCGGCGACAAACGAGGTGCATTTCATTTTGAAAGCAACTTTCTGGATAAATTCGACGACAAACTGGTGTATTTCATTTTGAAAGCAACTTTCTGGATAAATTCGACGATAAACGAAGTGTGTTTCATTTTGAAAGCAACTTTCTGGATAAATTCGACGATAAACGGTGTATTTCATTTTGAAAGCAACTTTCTGGATAAATTCGACGATAAGCGAGGTGTATTTCATTTTGAAAGCAACTTTCTGGATAAATTCGACGATAAACGAGGTGTGTTTCATTTTGAAAGCAACTTTCTGGATAAATTCGACGATAAACGAGGTGTATTTCATTTTGAAAGCAACTTTCTGGATAAATTCGACGATAAACGAGGTGTATTTCATTTTGAAAGCAACTTTCTGGATAAATTCGACGATAAACGAGGTGCATTTCATTTTGAAAGCAACTTTCTGGATAAATTCGACGATAAACGAGGTGCATTTCATTTTGAAAGCAACTTTCTGGATAAATTCGACGATAAACGAGGTGTATTTCATTTTGAAAGCAACTTTCTGGATAAATTCGACGATAAACGAGTGTATTTCATTTTGAAAGCAACTTTCTGGATAAATTCGACGATAAACGAATTGCATTTCATTTTGAAAGCAACTTTCTGGAAAAATTCGACGACAAAGGAAGTGTGTTTCATTTTGAAAGCAACTTTCTGGATAAAAGACGATAAACGAGTGTATTTCATTTTGAAAGCAACTTTCTGGATAAATTCGACGATAAGCGAGGTGTATTTCATTTTGAAAGCAACTTTCTGGATAAATTCGACGATAAACGAGGTGCATTTCATTTTGAAAGCAACTTTCTGGACAAATTCGACGACAAACTTTGTATTTCATTTTGAAAGCAACTTTCTGGATAAATTCGACGATAAACGAGGTGTATTTCATTTTGAAAGCAACTTTCTGGATAAATTCGACGATAAACGAGTTTCATTTTGAAAGCAACTTTCTGGATAAATTCGACGATAAACGAGGTGTATTTCATTTTGAAAGCAACTTTCTGGATAAATTCGACGATGAAGGAGGTGTATTTCATTTTGAAAGCAACTTTCTGGATAAATTCGACGATAAACGAGGTGTATTTCATTTTGAAAGCAACTTTCTGGATAAATTCGACGACAAACGAGGTGTATTTCATTTTGAAAGCAACTTTCTGGATAAATTCGACGATAAACGAGGTGTATTTCATTTTGAAAGCAACTTTCTGGATAAATTCGTAAACGAGGTGTACTTCATTTTGAAAGCAACTTTCTGGATAAATTCGACGATAAACGAGGTGTATTTCATTTTGAAAGCAACTTTCTGGATAAATTCGACGACAAACGAGGTGTATTTCATTTTGAAAGCAACTTTCTGAATAAATTCGACGAAAACGAGGTGTATTTCATTTTGAAAGCAACTTTCTAATAAATTCGACGATAAACAGGTGTATTTCATTTTGAAGCAACTTTCTGGATAAATTCGACGATAAACGAGGTGCATTTCATTTTGAAAGCAACTTTCTGGATAAATTCGACGACAAACGAGGTGATTTCATTTTGAAAGCAACTTTCTGGATAAATTCGACGAAAAACGATATGTATTTCATTTTGGAAGCAACTTTCTTAATAAATTAAACGATAGACGGTGTATTTCATTTTGAAAGCAACTTTCTGGATAAATTCGGCGATAAACGAGGTGTATTTCATTTTGAAAGCAACTTTCTGAAATTCGATGCTAAACGAATTATATTTCATTTTGAAAGCAACTTTCTGGATAAATTCGACGATAAACAAGGTGTATTTCATTTTGAAAGCAACTTTCTGGATAAATTCGACGACAAACGAGGTGTATTTCATTTTGAAAGCAACTTTCTGGATAAATTCGACGATAAACGAGGTGTATTTCATTTTGAAAGCAACTTTCTGGATAAATTCGGCGATAAACGAGGTGTATTTCATTTTGAAAGCAACTTCTCTATAAATTTGATGAACGAGGTGTATTTCATTTTGAAAGCAACTTTCTGGATAAATTCGACGACAAACGAGGTGCATTTCATTTTGAAAGCAACTTTCTGGATAAATTCGACGGGAAACGAGGTGTATTTCATTTTGAAAGCAACTTTCTGGATAAATTCGAAGGCAAACAAAGTGTATTTCATTTTGAAAGCAACTTTCTGGATAAATTCGACGATAAACGAGGTGTATTTCATTTTGAAAGCAACTTTCTGGATAAATTCGACGACAAACGAGGTGCATTTCATTTTGAAAGCAACTTTCTGGATAAATTAGACGATAAACGAAGTGTGTTTCATTTTGAAAGCAACTTTCTGGATAAATTCGACGATAAACGAGGTGTATTTCATTTTGAAGCAACTTTCTGGATAAATTCGAGGATAAACGAGGTGTATTTCATTTTGAAAGCAACTTTCTGGATAAATTCGACGATAAACGAGGTGTATTTCATTTTGAAGCAACTTTCTGGATAAATTCGACGATAAACGAGGTGTATTTCATTTTGAAAGCAACTTTCTTTATAAATTCGACGATAAACGAGGTGTATTTCATTTTGAAAGCAACTTTCTGGATAAATTCGACGATAAACGGGTGTATTTCATTTTGAAAGCAACTTTCTGGATAAATTCGACGATAAACGAGGTGTATTTCATTTTGAAAGCAACTCTCTGGATAAATTCGACGATAAACGAGGTGCATTTCATTTTGAAAGCAACTTTCTGGATAAATTCGACGATAAACGAGGTGTATTTCATTTTGAAAGCAACTTTCTGGATAAATTCGACGATAAACGAGGTGTATTTCATTTTGAAAGCAACTTTCTGGATAAATTCGACGATAAACGAGGTGTATTTCATTTTGAAAGCAACTTTCTGGATGAATTCGACGATAAACGAGGTGTATTTCATTTTGAAAGCAACTTTCTTTATAAATTCGACGATAAACGAGGTGTATTTCATTTAGTAAGCAACTTTCTGGATGAATTTGACGATGAACGAGGTGTATTTCGTTTTGAAGGTTTTTTTATTGTTTCTCTGAAACATTTCTATAGATTCATAACAATTCCAAGTGGAATATGGCATTAAAATCGCAACTATTGTGACCAAAGATTTCCAAGCCTAATTGCCTAAATGTGCACAAATTTCCACCTATTATTTGCTGAATTTCTTTTTCTCTTCGTATGCACTTCAATATCATCACGTTGTTTAGAGCAATTGAGGGAGTTTGCTGTGGAACTAGTTTTCACGAAAGTCCATGTTTAATTTCTTGAAAATGTCGTACATTATTGGTTGCCAACAGTTGAAGCGTTCAATTAATGAGCAAATGCTCCTAACTGATTTCAATTCCCTTCGTTCTCTCTCTCTCTCTCTTTCTCTCTCTCTCTCTCAAAAGGAGGAAAGGCTCATTGCATTAATATATTCTCACATCTTTTTTTTTCACTCTCTTCGCACCTTTGAGGGAAATGTAATCATTCAAAGTTCTCAGATGGAGTCAAACAACATCAATGCGAAATGAAAAGCTATGGAATAGAAAAAGCAATCGAAGCGAATCTGATGGCGGTTTTGAGCTTCTAGAAACAAGCAGCAAACTGATGATACCATCGAAAAGAAGCTCACTTGTAATAAATTGCTTTTAACACTCAGTTACTACGGCGTTTCCGAGTAATATTGGCGTATATAAGGGGGGGGGGGGGGACCTTACGATTAAAAAGGAAACTAGTAAACATTGAGCTCCGATAAGGATGCCAAAGAGTGGAACGAATCGATGAATTCCCTTAAAAGTACTTTTATTTATAAAGTACTTTTACTTATAAATTACCTAAAAAACCACTTTTCTCTTAAAAGTGCTGTCTTTTTGGGTAAAAATGAAATAAGACTTTAATTGGAAATTGCATAATCACTACTCTTCGTCCATATTACTGATCTATGATGAGCGTTCTCTTCGCCAGAATTTTTCCAATTATTCCTTTATTCTTATAAAAATGGAACTAACTTACTCTCAGGGAAATCATACGATCCTACCCCTTCTCTTCTCTATGGTTCATTTATTTTCTATTATTATCTTCTTTTTTTGGCTCAGTACTAGCGCAAATATTCTCACCACTTTTGAGAAGATAACTTCTATGGCTTTAGTTTACGTATCGTTGAGGTAATTCGTCTCATACTATGATAATGAAGTGATGGCATCAAAATGGAAATCATCTGCACAATATTGTTTCATCCACCAAAGTGACCCTACTGATCGATCGAAAATGTTCACTCTCTTAAGGGAATTCGTTAATATTTTCTTATCACTTATCAGTTTCTTTTGCCTCAACTTTTCGCTTTTTCCTTACTTCCATTGACATTTATCTTTTTTATTTCGAGCTGAATATCCCACATACGATCAATTGTACACCTAATTCTTCACTATTCATTCATCTTATTGATTCATTATTGATAAGTAACTCGCTTAAATTGATGAGCCCTTGCTGATAATTTGAGATTGAAGACTATGGCTTCATTATGTGCATTTTCGATAGAATCATATTGAAATATCTTTGAAATTTGAATTTATATGGATTTGCATGTTTGTCGCTCTCTTGGATGTTTTAATTTATGAAGACTAAAACGTAAAATGAGGAAGTCTAATGGTTACTATCTTGGAAGTTTTGCCCTTCCTCACTAAGTTGTTTGACGCTGATTTCTACGACTAAGCTATGAAAAATAGCAGATTTTCGGCTTCATTTCTCGCAGAATTTATATTTTCTCAAAGGCAATTTGTCAAATTTCAGCCGCATAACTTATTTGGGATAGGAATATTTATGTTCAAAAAAGGATAATAAAAAAAGTGGGGTGGAGAAGCAAAAGAAGAAATGCATGCTTGAAACGTTTATTTTTGAAGTTGAAGCAATAAAAAGTCGACTAGTTGAAATTTCCGTATAGCGTGAAATGAATAGATCCATGTTGGCGTAGTTGCCACGATCGGGACTTTTGTTTAGTCCGCACCTGGCTAACCACCTTCACAAATTACCAATCAGCTGTGAATTGCATAGAGTGGTATTTGCATCGTCTAAATAATTGCACCGGATTATGAAGGCTTAATTTTTTTGCCGAATAAGTGTTTTAAAATTCATTTTTGGCAGTAAAAGGATGATTCAGGTTTCTTATTCTCTTGACGCATCTTCAGGAGATGTTGAAGGCAACGGAAGTTTTATGCACAAAATTATCGAAGTCATATATTGCACCCATCAAATATCCCTTGCATTAGGTGCAGAAATGGCCCTTTAAAGAAGACAACAGAGCTACGAACAGGAATAGGCAACTGTTCAGTTGTTTAGCACACACATAAATTGTCTGAAAGCATAAATTTAAATGAAAAGCATCAAATATTAACACACTTCGCGAAAATACCGTCTATCGTTTTTATAAGCAGAATGAGGAGAATCTTCTGATTGCAGAGTCGTTTTGTCGGTAGAAAAAAAACTTTTCTTTTCTACTTATTCTAGAATAATTAAACGCATGTTTCATATTTGAACAATCCAACTTTTCTGGATAAAAGAAAACAGCTTTCTGGATGAAAGTTCCACAAAAACAACTATCATTCGCTATAATAGTGAAATTACATGGAAATACTGTTGAGCGAAATTTCCTCCATATTCTCTTCAGAAGAAAAAAAACGCATAGCGATGTGAAACATCAATAATTTCGTTGATTGTAACGTCAAACAGTGAAAAGCAACTGAACGTTAAATATATTCTTCAAGGATCTTAGTTCGGTGATGTTCGATCCATTACACATATGAATAGATGAGGTGATATTTTCAAGGAATTGTGTTGAAATGCGATTTGCGCAACTCTCGCCCATTATCCCGAGCGTTTTTTTAGATGAGTTCCGATTTCGAATCCGTCAATTCCATAAATATTCGGAAATGCATTTCCGACCGTTTCTAATGATAGCTTCGTGTGAGCGTTCTTATTTAAATAATAAGGTGTTATATGAACGCTTTAAAAAAAACAATAAAAATTTCCAATGATGAACGCAGTTGACTTGAAATACTAAAAAAAATTTCCATTTCTTTTGACAACCGCTTTGTGGCGTTCGTAACGCAGTTGAATCCTGGGCATATTTTATGGCGTTAAAAAGTGTGGAATGCAAGGGAAAGATGGGATCTCAAATTTTAAGAAAGTTGAAATATTGCAAGGACGCTCTAAATGGCGGAAAAATTGGAAATAGGAAGAAAACAGAATTTAATTGCATTGCTATAATGATGTGATAACATCCTAAGTTATTTGCAATTTTCCATAAGAGATTTCGGTTAAAAATCACTCTCTTTAACGTATAAGATAATTCCATTGCATTTACGCTCATATTTTGCAAAATTCCATTGAACTTTAGAGGTTTTGTCTTCTTTTTTTTGGAATATTTTATTCATATTGGGCATTTTATCGAGAATTTAAATGCTTTCATAAATCATCGCAATTTTCATTTTGAGCTCCAAGGAGGAAGAATATGATGATGCAGTATAGGCTTCTGCATTTCCGACCCTCATTCCATAAAAGAAATCCCATTTATTACTATCAATCTATGAAATAAATCAGAATTTGAAAAATATATTCACCTAAACGAGCTGTAAATTGAGATTCGGCGCTCTCATTCAATCCTATTGGTTAGCTCTAATTCTTAATAAGTGTAAAGACGATTATAAATGATTTTATGAAAAATTCAACAACGGTCATTGGTGGATGAAACCGAATCATCAAAAGTCGATCCATTGAAAAGAAAAAAACTCATATTTGAAGCTTCTTTATTCGGCGGGATGGAATTTTACACAGTATGTGTCATTGAATTCCGGTTTCATTTAGTGCAATATTTGGGCGCTTCTTTCCACCCTTTTTGGTGAACTTCAACTATCCATTGGAAAGAAGCGTTTCATTCGATATTTCAATGAACACTTCGAAAAATCTACTTACGTCAGATTGAAACCGATTATGCCGAGAATTTTTTATTGTTCTGTAAAATGTGAAATACTCATTTTACCAACAAGTCGTTTCTGTTATAGTTGCCTTATGTAGCTTTCACTCTGCTCTAAACGAATTAATATTCGCAACGTTCAATCGGCTTCATTACAAGCCAGTCCACATCGCCTTCGCTGATTGATTTAAGTTCATGTGAGTATATCGTCACTCGTCTATCATAAACAAGTTTTGTGGAATTTCTGGAATATTTTCAACCTGAAAGAAATATTTAAATCTGTTTATAAAGTGACTTACTCCATTTATTTCAGCACATCTGTCGAGTATATAAACCATATAGTGGATGAATGCAGTAAGGTTCAACGAATGAAAGTGAATCATAATGATAGTCGAGAATTTTTTATGAAGATTTCTTGGAGAAAAACTTCGTCTCGTGCAATCAATATATGGCTTCGTATTGGTGCAGTCATGTGAAGAAACTTGAATTTGAGAGGGAAAAAATGCTATTTGATAGAGATCACTGCTCTTTTAAAGTAACTTACTTCTTTTCTGAGTACACATCTCCGAAGAGAATTAAACTCTGAAGTGTATTTTTGTGATCAAATGAACCACAAAAACGGTAGAAGAAAGTGAGCGTTAAGTTGAAATTTTACTTCATCAAATTCGGCTCCATTAAAGTAATAATTTCTTTCAGATTTGCTTTTTTTTGGCTTTTCTCAAGCTCTTAATGGAAGAGATTATAAAAGAACAAATATTACGCTAACTCCTCAGCGGTTCTCCACTTCTTTACTTTCATCACTCTAGGACAGTAAAACGATAACTGAACAAATAGTACTGGCATATTTTTTTGTCTTTACATTTCATAAATATTGCTATTTTGCGAAAGCAATTGGAAATATTTTTGTTTAATTCAACGAAGCTAATGGGAAATATAGCTTAGCTCTTTATTTCAATTCGATGAAGCAAAAATTAATCGTCGATCGCTCGATCCATAGGTGATTGCGACATGCAAAAAATCAAGACGTTTCGCTGTTTTCATCGCCTCTTCTAGATTAACTTTTGCAAAAAGTATCATAGCACTGAAATATTTGTGCTTATGTATATTTAAGCCTGCATATTCGACCAAATAATTTTATCGATGAACTACTATTGCAAAATTTCCTAATTAAATGGTACCAAATCATTACTAGTTCCACTATCTTTCACATAGATCGATCAAACTTGAAAAGCGCCTATCGACGTTTGCACTTAAAGTGTTTTAGTGGAGTTTTGCGTCAGTGGTTCTTATGTTAGGTGCGAATATCGATGCTTTAAAAGCGTGAAATAAGCTTGCGCTTTCCATGGAAACGGCAATAGTTGCACACGTAACGTGAAATACATGTGAACAACACATTAGTGCTCATTAAAGCAGCTTATGGGATTGTTGTTGAGTAACCTGTTCCACGTCTATTCATACCTGTCGAAGAGTTGTCTCAGACGAACGTACTGCGCGTAATACAAGCTTCAATATGACCGACTTTTCGCATGGCTTAATTCCTCCATTATGGCGACGTCGTAATCGAGGCACGTATCCACTCATTTTCACTCTGAAGTTCCAGAGTCATTCATTCAGTGATAATTTTCTTATTCACAGGAATCGTAAAAATTCTCTCTACTAACGATTGCCCAACTGGAATCAGTCTTTTGTGACATTAAAAGAAGAAAAGGACACATTCCGTCTCAGAGGCTAAAAAATTAGCATTTTTGAGAATAACATTACTGAGGTGGAATATATTCGAGAAGTTTGATATTAAAGTAATGAAAAGCGATGATAGAAGTGTCATGAACGTTTTTTCCGGACGTTAGCACCCTAGTAAAGCGATAAATAGAATTATTTGAAGCATAAAATCATTTTGTACATAATCAACATCATAGCCGATTAGGTCCTTAAAAGATGAAGTCCTCATTCTTCCAAAAATTAAATTCGCCATTATAATTATGTTTTATATGGTACTTTTGTATTTTTCTTAGGCGACGATATTTTTATTCGAATGTCTATGCGGTAATTTTCTTCATCAAATTCGCCTAATTTCGCGCCTCCCGTTTCGTTAGTGATGGACGACGATCGAGAAAGAACTTTTCACTTTCTTCCACTCAACTCTCAGTATCTTTTTCTCGCTCCTTCTTTCGTATATACTCGATGCGATTACTCTTATAAGGTGGATGTGACTTTGTAGAAACGTCTGCAGTTGCATCTTACCACATATTTCTGCGCCGAATGAGTACCCTCTAAATAGATTGTTTTGGCATTCATTTTCAAAGTGGATTAATTAGTGAGGGGAAAGTGATATTTGTTGGGATTTAAGTGGCTTCGAATGTCCGTTTAGCGTTAAAGTAATTAACATGTTTTTATCATATTTTTAGATGTTTTTAGTTTGTTTATTACGTTTTCCGTTCCCTTGTGAATGCTGTTTCAATGACCGCCCTAATTATGAACCTCACATTTCAGATTGTATCTTGAGCTCAAGTCAGCAATTTTCACATCGCTTAATTTATATGTGAAAATTAACTCATCCACTACATTAGAGGAACCCATATTTCTCATACACTATTCAAAGATGTTCAATTTTTCGATATTTTATCATACGCAGATGTCTTTTTTTCCTTTATTTTTCTCATTGAGGCAGTATAATTTTCACTTTGAATTGCTGAATCGATTTCCTCTTTCGTAGTTGTTTCGCTAAATTAGTATGAAAGTTTCATTAAAATAGACCCATCTTTGTTGTTGTTGTTGTTTTGATAAGATGATCCATGTGTTTCTATATGTGCGCTTAGCTCAATAATCGGTATAACAAAAACATCCAAAGATAGTGAAAAAATCTACGGAACTTTGTCTCAAATCCATGGCGTGTTTTCTTCGAATGACCGTCCCGACCGAATTTCTGGATAGTTCAAAATGACCACCGTCATCGAAATTTTAAGGAGCGTGAAATGGATTCCCTACGAAGTAATATTTTTCTACAGCAATTATATTCGTGAAATTTCATCCATAATAGCATGCGCAACAGTGGCTATCGTCAGGTGAAATTTCACCACGACACTTCCATGTAACGAGAATTCATAGATTTGAGCAACATGTGGTAGTTCCCATTTTCGTTGCATTCACCTGTGTAAATATGGGTTAATTCTTTTATATGCACAGAAAATAATTGCAGCAATGCAACTATTCTCACGAATCAGTTTGTTCAACAGCCCATCTAAGGGTAGATTATGGTGTGCGATTGTAGTTGTTTTGTTTTTATAAATAACTTCATCATCTTATTTAAATCGTCTCCAATTTTCTGCTGCTCGGCGCACTTTTGTCTCTCTTATCCTGATGAGAGAATATTTTGTTGATTGTGTTTCTGCTGTCTTTTTTTCCTTCCGCTTTCTTCAAAGAAGTATTTTAAAGATGAAATTTCACACAAAACGGTTCAACCGCATTTTATTCTTGTATAGAGATGGTGACGTGTTCGTTATAGTTGGCACATAGCTAACATTACGGAACACCGAAGGTTAGGATCATTTTTGTGGTAGACGCTGTTGGGCTTTAGCAGAAATATCCTTTAGAATCATACATCCAATACATTCAGCCAATATAATATTAGCGAGTACGTTTTAAAAGAGACAACGGATTTCTACAAAGCTTTATCCTCTCTACATCTAGGTGCACACACTCGCACACGCATTAATGCATGCAAAATGCAGCTGTGGCATTAAACTGATCAATGAATCAATCAGTGGTTGATTGGATCAGATCAGTTGAATTCTGATGCGGGCGCCAATTGCTTCCAATCAACTTATTTATATAAATAGCATGCTGACGCATACATATTTGCACAAAGACGCACTCATTCATCCAGTATTCCATGCCAGATTTTTCCAGTACACATTTATATTGTAAGAAAACGTCTGGAAGCATGCATATATATATGATCTTTAACAGAGTTATTTAACGAGTACATAGGGTGTTCTTTAAAAAACACAATTATTGATATTCTTCGCTGATAATGAGCAGAAATACTTCAAAATTACACGTAAGATTGAACGACGATATCTTCCAGAAGTTGAAGTGACTCTCGTTTTCGAAGTAACGCGACGACTAATTGTAGTGCAAAAAAAAATTTTCCAATTTTGTTAATTTAATGCGCACTATATAACACTCCTTAGCTTTTTTAAAATTTGTTAATTAATTAAAAATCTTAATTAACCTATATAACACTAAGTGTTCTTATATTTGATATATATGTTCTTTAAATCGATTCAAATGAAATGAGCGCGCATATTGTTTTCGTAGAATTTCAAGCCCTCATTCCAAATGTTCTCCACTTGATTGATCTGAAATATGTACCTATTGGATATTTGTAAATATAAGTGGACTATATAGCATATCTGCATATATGTAAATGCACACCTACTTGTGTATCACGGTACTCGACTTGAAAGCCCAAGAAATCAAAGAACTGAATTTCAGTTAGTGTCATATTTATTTTAGAATTATCGCTGATCGATCGTTGGCTTTCATCCGCCAACGTCAACAACGTTCATAGGCAATCCACGAAGAAGCATTTCCAAGAAAAAGAAATATTTTTTATTCCACCTGTAGAAGCAATTGAATTATTAATATTATAGTGTGCAACTAAATTTCTCAAAGCGGAATCTTTTCTGCGAAAAATTCCGCCACAATGTGTTTCAAACTTCTTTGAGAAAAATTATACTGCGAAGATATTTTAATGTATTCGAAGAATTTACGATTCCTTATTTGAGATATGTATAACGAAACTAATTGCACTATCATAACATCTTGATGTGAATTTATGCGCTAATCCGTAATTAGTGTTGCTGTGAGAAGAGTTGTGATTATTTGGTTGAAAAATCTCTTCTGTCATTTTACTCGATCTATAAACTTATACCTATTATGGTTTGATATTGTCTAATTGTAATGATTTTCACCTAAGCGTAACCTTCTGCTGTTAACTAAACAGAATTAATGTGAATTTTTGCCTATTAAAGCGACATTTTACAAGCATTCTCATGCATGCGGAAGGAGCCTCTATGTTTTTATGCGGCTCCTCCATCTGTCTTTCGAGTTTTCATGTGGGGAATTAACTCTTTTAGCATAATGGAGAAGCCCATTTTCATCCATACTGTCGGAATTGTCATGCATTCAGAGCTATTTCCTTTTTACTTAGGAACTGCAAAAAAAGCGCCCGAAAAATCTACCATTTCCGGTTATCAGTATGACCATACGGATAAGATCGGGCCACTGCATTCGGAATAAATCTACCGTTAGCAGTATGGCCATCGGCCACTGCCACCCTTGTTCCAACAACCAAAATACAATTTTTCTGTGACATCAATGGACACAGCAAAATTCTATAATGATGTGTCATTTATACCACAAAATGACTTTCGTATATTCGCCATCACCAAAGTCCAGAACTATCTGTATATTATCGCACGTTTAATAGCACGAACAATTGCTTGTCACATTACGCTGAGCATGCCGTGCCAATGTTCGCCAGCTCATTCAACCTCACAATATGATAATCACACTGTTCAGAGTTTTACAGTAACCGATAAATTTATCACTTTTCATCGGAGGACATAGTCAAGTGATGCTAATTAGTCTCCAAGCCTATCGCTGGATTGCATGATCTCCGGATCGCCACCAGTTGCAGATCTGCATTTAATACCTAGGCTTAACATTTAATAATTAATCCAGAGAAGAAATCAAAAATTCCGGAGAACAGGTAGTTCGGATACAGATTTTGACGCAAACAACCCAGGTGATGAACCTTCTGACGAAGATAGACGGATTTGCAACTGTGAAGAATTATGCACACAAATTTTGAAAACCGATCCATATGAATCCGACTAAAGTCGCATTAAGCATGATCTTTTAAAAGAAAACGATGCGTAGCTTCATCTATTCATCCTGAAAGTGCAAGCAGTGAAGGATAGTAGTGAGGCGGTGAAGGGACTGTATGACGTTAGCATTTCGTTGGGGAAGCGGTATTTAGTACGAGCACTGCCCAGTAGGAGTTGTTTCGCTAGGGGCGTCTCTTTTTTCGTCCCGCAATTATAATGTCCAGTAGCTCATGGCGTAGTTCCGAATAGGATGCTTGCGCCAGGCGTTAAGCTGGGACGAAGCACGTTATTAGCCGCATGCTTGGCTCATTTACGATAGAGCAAATAGCCTCGAAGTGCTCACTGACGTCACAAGCAGGGCGCCAATCTGGTGTTGCTTGTGGGCGCGCCAGTGCACACCTGCGATAGGAAGCCAAAGGTGGTGTACGATGGATCTTTGCGTTGAATCTAAGACGACTCATTGATGGAATCAGAGCTCAACGTTAGCCATTTAATAACTGTTTCCCTATACGGTGATGATTTTGACAAATTTACAGAGCATTTATGTCATCGAAATCCTGGATTATCTCCGATCATAGGTGAACCTTTTGAAGCCACAATAACGATGAGCTAGAATATTCCGTCCAAATGGGTCTATCACCAAACTGAGGAGGTGCCAGTATTTCAGACCTCGTTCTATTGTTATTCTCTTTTGAATACGCTTCCCCATTCTTATAAAGCACCGCTCTTGTTGTTGTTGCAGTAGGTGAAAGAAATGAGTTTCTGCGGCGCGAACGTGTATAAAAGTAATAAACGTGGAAAATATTTTTTATTGTTCTTGAATAAACTCATGTAGGTGCTCAAAAACCGGTGTCGTGAAATTAGACAACTGAACATGCTCTATCATATGGGATGTTTCACGAATAATTCCTTTATACATAGTATCCGAATAATATAGGTATCTTTGTTGGTGATTACATTTGATGTATTAAAGTATTTTACTTTCTAAATTCTCTCATTTCATATGTCATTTAACGTTTTCGCCTTATATATTGTAAAGTTGATTTCTGAGTCGTTGCTGACATGTAAAAGAACATTTAAATGATTTACGTTATCATTCCTGCTCTATTGGGTGGTGTACGTTCCGTAAATCGGCTTCCCGTAAATGCAGCTCAAGTACCAATTACGCTAAAGGTTGAGAAATTCACACGACGTTTTCACATGAGCCCCTTTATTCTTTTCAATGGATCTAATCATTATATAATTGTTATATATGAGTAAAATAACCTGCAACAATACATCGAAATAAATCGAATAAAAGCTGAAAATTATAGAAATTATGAGTGCCGCCTGATTTTCCAGCATACTTATCGTTTCAGAGTGATAACAAGATTAAGGCAAGATAACATATGCGTGTTAAAGCATTTTTCCTCGTCATGTTGTCAGGAGATATAGGTGGTAGGTAAAAAGTAGAAAAAACTACTTAAAGGAGCAATGGAAAAGAAAAATCATATTGGTTTTCAAAGTATTTTCTAGAAACCCATTTGGGATTTTCTGAAATTTTTTCGGCTTTTTAGAAAAATTTAATGGCCAATGGATACTTAATCACATGCAAAATGCAAAATGCTGTTGTATGCTGCCGTTCGCTTGCATGAATTCTTCAACCGTTTTTCGCCGAATATATTTATATATTCACATCATTCGTTGCCTTAATGATCAGTTTTTGCTTTTAATATACGTTTTATGCTCGTGAAAATCTAAACAAAAGAATTTCTTTAGTGATTCGTTACAATGAAATAATTGTTTCTTAACAAGTTATTGCTCTCATATATTTTATTTTTTAAACCCACTTCGCAACGTCTACTATCACCTCTTTCATGATATCAGAGTCGTATCGGTTAATCTTGTATGAAAAGCAATTTTTCAAGAAACATTTCATTAAGTTTACTCTCTGCTAAACGGTGGATGAAAACTTTACTAAACAATTTCACTATAGTAAAGTCTTCGAAGCATTCTATGCATTTTACCATCTAGATGTCATAGCGACATGTCTATGGCGTATTCGCTCTCAACTTCTGCAATAAATTCACTTTTTAAGCGAAAGGTGGCCGATTGATTTTGTTAGGTCATGAACAAAGATCGTTAGGTCTTTATATTGTAATAGTTACTCTGAATAATTTGCTAAGTTAATCATTTGAAAAATTTCATTGAAATTTAATTGAGAAATTCACAACAATAGACTTGAAAAAGTATATTCTCCATACTGTTCATATTTTCAACAAATTTTCTCATTTATTTTTGTCCTTAAAATAATTTTTTTAACGATACTTGAGAAGTTTATATTTTATGTATATCTTTTTGAGAAATCCTAAGAAATTCATCTTCATAAGAACGTGAAAGTCATTATGTTGACGTATCAACGGCTTCGAATAATTTAGAAAATTTCGTTTATTTTCCAATATTCTAATCTTGCGCAGCAAATTAACTTCAGTCTATACCGACTACCTCATGAAGATGAATTGCAAATTATCTATTCAGCTGATAATCTTATTGATAATTTCCAACGATCTTTATTGTGGCTAATTTCAAAGTCAGCCATCATTTACATCGACGATATTCGCTATCGGTGAATCGCTATGAGAAATATGTTGCGGTGGAATAATTTTCACGTGATCTCCGTCTAGCAATGTGCATTCAGACGATGAAGAAAACTGGCGTGGAAAAGAAAACCAGAGCAATTTGGCAAAAATTTAAAATCCTTGAAATTTGTTTAATGAAAACGGATCCTGAAGAAGAAGTTGAGGAATCATTCCGCGTTAGCGTTTCTCGAAGAAATTATGTCAAATTTAGATATATCGTAAGGAGAATTATTAAGCATATTACTAAATAAACTTAAGTTATGCGTCGACCTTATTTATTGCTTTCGATGGGTTTTGCTCACGAGAAGTTTTATAAGAAAAAAAGAAACTCCGGATATTCTTCATCGGTTCAAACCAAGCAAATCCTATTCTATGCCAATGCCCTACTGCAAAATTTACCTTCTTATGATGCAATCAAATGCAATCCATAATTGTTGAAATATGGCAATAGGGGCTATACGATGGTGACACGCTTTAACACTGCAATTTCTCGTAACGTTATTGCCAGCTTATTTGACTTGATTTCCCTCTCCTCTCTTTAGTCCTATGTAGTTCTAACGACATCAGATTCAACTTTTCTTCAAAATTCAGCCGTCCTAATCGAAGCGGTACTTTTACAAAGAGCATAAAACAACGATACACCTACTGATATTATTGTACCATTAAGGCATGTGCTTTTAATGAAATATGCTCAGTGCACATTGATTAAAGTAGCAAAAAGTAAATTTGAAAGGAAGAGAGGATTCCGATGACCGCAGTTTTTTTCAAAGAGATTTTCGAGTCTAGAAACCTAAAGGACTTTAAAATTAATAGACGGGAAAAATCTTTGATTAAAGTTATGTTTTGGAGGTGAATTTTCGTTCAGAAAAGAAATATCCTTAAAGCATTAAGGTTTTCCTCTAATTAGTTCTAAGTTGTTGACGTACAGAATGCTCATGATGAAGGCGATTCTCATGAATCGAAAAATTTCTTCTAATAGCAATTATGAAAGATTTGAATCGAATGTAAAAAATCGAAATAAAGCGACTTGAATTTTGCCATAACACCAAATCACTTATACAGGGTGGTATATTGCATTTCGTTGGATTTTCGTATATCAATGAGATTAAAAAAGTTTTACGACTTTTCGGCTTTGCGATATTTCGTCTTTCGCTTTGACGTGAATGCTTTCAGCTCCACTGACGGCGATTCTGGGTTGAAAATTTAAGCCTTATGATTATGCTATCGTTGAAACTTTCAGAAATACAGCAGAAGACGATTAATTTTTCCACTTACTTGCAGTGTAAATCACTTGCACGTTCAGAGTCTTATGAGAGTTTCTGCTAACGCAAGTGAAATAAATGCTCATTAATGGATGTCTATATTTTGAACTTTTACCATGCTTTCGGAGATGTTTCCACTAATTTCGGCATGCCTACAACAACTGTGTAGAAAGCCTTCGTTAAAAGAAAAGTTTATTTGATGAACTTCTATTGGTTGCTTCATAAGCTCTCTTTGATCCTCCTGCATTTTTTTCCTTTTCACTCATATTATCTTAGTCGAAATTTCGCTGCTTTCATCATCAAATGAAACATCCCCCTTTGACCATATTACTTCGAGCTTTGCAACGTAAAGAATTTTGCCTCAAATAGAGAAACAGGACTTTTAAAATTTCAATTATTTCGCCTATAAACCAATTTAAACCATTTCATAAAAATTTCTCTTTCATGTTCACTAATAAAGCATCCATATTTTTCTCCGCTATTTCGGGGGGAGAGGAGGAGAGGAAAACTACTTAATAATTGAACAAAAAGACTTCTCTAAATAAAAATCGGCTAAATTCGAAGTGTTTATTTTAAAAAATTACTTTAAAACTGCAAGAAGAAAATTGAAAAGTCTCTCTACAATACTGAGAAAATTGAAATGAGGTCAATAAAACGTAAAGCATTTATAATCATCTAACAAAACAATCGATTTAAGCAATAATAACACATCGATATTCGTATGAAATGCAATTTGCAACGATTTATTCAGTAGCAAGCGAAATTTATTACACACCATAGTGATGACAAACCGACAGCGAGAATCATACGACGATCATAGTCGCTGACAATCTATAGACGTCGGGGTATCGTCGTGTCATCGTTGCATCCGCCTTATGAGCGTCGCTCACCGTCATATTACTCCGCTTCCATCATCAGCACTTTACAAAAATCGAATTCTTGATCATTTTCATTCGTTGGGAAAATATCGTGTGATGTGCGAGAGACGTTGAGCCGGCTGGTTCGTTGGTTGCTTGCTTGCTTGATTGGTTGGGTGGTTGGCTCGTTGGCTGCTTCGCGTTATTCCGTTCTTCGTTGCCAAAACTATGCATAAAATATCGAGTCAAAAAGCTCATCTTGTCAAAGTCGACCTTTGCACTCGTTTTTAATTTGTGATCATTTGCTGATCAATATTTTATTTATTTATTTCCTTATTTATTTATGTAAATATGCGCTAACATTAAAACACAAAATCTGTCAACTAAGACGACAACAACAAAAACGATTACGTAAATGATGCAATATGAAATCAAATGCATAATTCCTAAACAATTTGCAATAGTGGATCTTCGTAAGGAGTAACGATTCGAGCGTCTTTCTTTGCGTTAGTTCTTTTTTCCATTTATGCAAAAATTCTTTGCAAAAACTGCAATTTTGCCATTACTAAAGATGCAGATTAGTAGGTGGGTGAAATTGAAAGTTATGTATTAATTAATTAATTAATTAATTAATTAATGTTAATTAATCGCAATACAACTAGTGAAACATATACATTTATTTTGCTAGTGCAAATTATTGTGTACATTTTAAGTCTAAAACTGGCTATTGTTAAAAGCTATTCGCCTATTATTATACAACCTTATTTTGATGGAATATATGTTGTATTTATTTTATCATAGAATAATCATATGGAATATTATATTTCCACTGCGCGCAAGTTTTCTATTTGCCACCACTTTTTATATTATTGGCAACATTTATGCGTTTTTACCCGCGTCGATATGTTTCAGCTCAAGACGCCATCAAGTTGGATGAGATTTCTGGCAAAATATTGGAAAAATTATAACTACGTCTAGTTTGCAGTCGATCGGATCACATTTTGCAGTACAGAGAATCTTTTGTTGAAGGTTTTCTTAGGAGGTCCCCCCTATACATACATTTTTTATCGCTCATTTTTTTTCAAACCATCAGACCGATTGGTGTCATTTCTTCGGCATACATTCCAATTTCTTTGGAAAGTTTTTTTATTGGCATTCAACAAAAGTCGGATAGAATTTTCTCCTTTCAACTGGTTAATTGCAGAATATTTTGCCAATTGTTTTCCTAAACATTCCATGACTGCATGCCACCTTTTATCTATTTTTGTTTCGTTCTTCATTATTGACGGAGAAAAATAAGATTCTTAGATTTCTAATGCAGATGTTATTGCATATGAAAGTTTGAAGGAAATAAGTACTTCCAATATGCAAACGTTTCGACTCTCATCTTGTGGAGATATTTTCCAAATTTTTTACAAATATCCCATGCATATATATATATATATATATATATATATATATATATGTCAGTATGTATACATATATATATATATCAGTATGTATATATATACTGATAAAGAATTATGCAGTAAATTTATAAGAAAGAAAATTACTGTTATGTCTGTGATTGATTTATGATAATATTGGAAGGTTTATAAAAGAAAATTATACGGCTAATTTGTCTGTCAAGCCTTTTAAGTAGTAGTAAACAGTGTTTATTAGTGACCACCTATAGAATAGTTTGCTATCAAACAATTTGACGTTCAGTGTTTTCCTATTGCAGGCCTTAAAAGTGAATCGGGTAAAATGCCGTTACGGGGAAGTCATAGTGGGCCCGATTTTAGAGGCAGTCAGTCCAGTATTCGAAGGCGGAGGAGTATCACCGAAGTCTATCCAAGACCTTCCGTCTTCGGCGGGCGTTAGTTTCTATATTTTTTAAGTAATCTCTCAAAACTGAAAAGAATTTTCACCTAAAATTACCGAAAAACGGCAATATTCGCTAGTCTTCATAGTAGAACGTTCTTGATAAGGTAAAAAATTTAGGTATCACAAGCAATTATATCGAATAAATCGGAATTTTCTGGCTTCGACAAAGCAGTAGAAGAACATTTTTAAAAAATGGGTGATATCTTTTATAGAAAAATTGATCTCTGAAATGAATATATTTGAAGCCACTTGAAGCATTGAAATTTGTACTTGCAAAAAACTGGTTGATTGCGATGAGGTGAGAGAAATGAACGAGTTTATTAACGCTATTTTAATTAAGAGAACGAGCTCAGCCGGCAGCTAACTGTTTTTTGCCTCATACAGATTTGCTTTGAGAAAAGGTGACTATGCCGGCGTTGTGTCTGTGCGCATTTAGTATTGTGTCTATCTGCTCGTCTAACGGATTCGAATTATGCGCCACTCACGATAGAGTGGAAAAATTGTTTCGGTTTTCTTTCAACCTTAGAATGGCGTTCTATGATAACGAGTACGCTAGACTACCAATAAGCTTTTAGAGGATGAGAAAACGTATTTTCTACCAATCGGCCGTCCATGTATGTCAGTCAGCTGGCAAAAGAGGCAAATTTTTTCTTAACGATTTATACAAGTAGGAAATTAAGTCGAAAATTTTAACCACTCACTGAACCAACGCATAATTGTGACTGATTTTCGTAAATGTAAAAGAATTTAAAATCGCACGTCATTTAGCTCTCTTCTGACATTCGCTTCGATTTATTACGGACATTTGCAAATTGCTTCATAAAAACGGAACGCATCAATGTTATGTCTGTGCGTATGTGTTGGTCTGTTCACTCAGTTCTTTTATTTGGAACTCGAAAATTACAGAGGCAATGATGCGAAACCCGGCCATTTTAATGTGCACCATAATCAATGATAATTCTGTGGTCTATTTCAAGCTGATCCATAGAACTTCAAACAATGCAACAGATATTTAATTGCACTAGAGAATTTGAATGTATCATTGCGTAAGTCCGTTTTTCATTTACATCTGTGAAATAAGATTGCATGAAAGCCCCATCAACTAAAATATCGGATCATCGTTTCATAGACCTCAAATAAATAGGCAAAAGCTGAATGCTTTGATTATGAGGCCGATTGATTAGGAGAAGTGAATCAATGAGTGTATTTGCTAGAATCTGATTACCTCCACAATCTATGATGAAAAGTATCAATTTCTAAGTTTGTCGTAACAAAAATATCATAGTGAAACTTACTTAATCAGAAAGTTGGCTAAAATAAGTGACTATTTTTTACTGAATTGAACAACTGAGAAAAACAAATAACCAATTTACTTTATATTCCTAATAATTTTTGATAATTTGCAACCATTAAATATCCTCAACTTTCTCACATAACGGAAGTGTTGCAGAAGATTTACTACTGGACCCACTTTATGCGACACAAACACTTCAAGTTGGAAATCATCCAGAGAGTAGGCTTTTTTTTTTGAAATATTTTAGTCACTTCGGATAAGTTAAGGCGAGCAAATTGTTTGAGAGTTTATTGCTTACTGATTATGAACTAAACAAATAGTAAAGAATAATTTTGCAAGGGAAAATTGTCAGAAACATCTGAAGTAAATTAAATTTTCAATAAAAGAATGCCCATAATTTATTTGCAGAATTTATTTGAAGAGAGCAAAAACCTTTCTTATAAGAGGAAAATTCTTTATTCTCCAATCGGTGTGAACGTATTCAAGGAAGAGTCTTCTACTATGGCTATGGTTTATCGATAATAATAGGGTGATAATCCATAGAAAATTTCTATAGCATTAGAATTTACTATTTCATTTATCCGATTGTTGAAATACTGCTTATTGAATGATCAATGCATGAGAGGCCTCTTCTGAAAAGTGATCTTATCGTATCATTTATCATTCATTTCTTCTTTCGTCCGTGCAACAATTTTCTGAAGTCAATTTTCATATTTCACCCTTCATATTTTATTGTTTTTTTTTTGCGCTCTGAATCATATTTTTGAACTTTCAAATATTAAACCCTAATTAATAATGCCAATGAGCAATTTAATTTCTATTGTTTCATAGATTTTCTGCGACATAAACGAACAGGGCAAATGAAAGGAAGGAATAGCAAAATATAAACTATGCACTGAATGGGCAAATTTCAGAACGAATTCTAAATCATTGAAATCATCCTAAGGCAGAATGCGTTTTTTTATTTCGTGGTATTACCTCATCGGGCATCCTTCGAAAAAAAATCTCAATTTCCTGATAGGCAATAAAATGAAATCGAAAGGTATTGAAGCACAATGATTCGAAGTGGTAATTTGCTTATAGGCCCAATTCATAACGTGCGTCAAGTACTTGAGGCACATCCAGAATGCAATCCTCTTCTCTATACGGAGATGCTCGAGTTCGATGCCTCGGATGACGATGATGATTTGCAATGGAAACAAGTCTCGAGGTGAGAGAAGAATTCTCAGTAGCCTAGGCTTTCGTTGAATGTGATTAACACCTATTAAGATTATTGAGTGTTTTAGCACTCGTAAATTGAAACCTCACTGAAAGATAAGAAGCTATGCACAATTTTTATAGAATTAGATATGAGATCGAATTCTATATTGAAGGTTTATGATTAAGACTTAGGCAGAATATACAAACATTACTTTTTCATTAGGATTCATGAACGCTTTAGCGCTATTCGTTTGCTTCATGGCCAACAAAGTATCTCGGAAAGTCAAGCTGTTTTGATATACTGACAGCCCGTCCGATCAACTTTTCCCTTTGCTGTAAACTGTTAAATTACTCCGATGAGTTCGAACTAATTTTAATAAAACGAACTTCGATTTTTGGAATTTATCCTCGTGGAATTTATATTTATTTATAAACAAGTTGCTAAGCATATCAGATATATTCAGTCTATCCGCCTCGGTGGATAGAAGCGTAAAATAAAATTAACAGTAAACAGCAATGCGCACATATATAAAATAATGAGACCATTTATATGATCCTCCCTTATAGGGCTCCTCGGTATTGAATCCCACATGATAATGGTAACAGTCAGCTAAATACCTCTGATCTAGCTTAAATTACTAAAGTCAGAAATGTTATGCTTTCAGTGTATATGCAGCATCTTTATTGATAATTACCTTTACTTGCAGGTGGATAAAATACGAGCAATCTGTTGAAGGTGACGGAACGAGATTTTCGAAGCCACATATTACGTTACTCACCGTACTTGGTCTATTGCAGTTGAAAAATTGTCTACGCAAAGGGGTTATCATTTTGGATGCGGAATTGAGCACTTTCAAAGAAATATCAGGTGACTTTATTTATTTTTGGCTAATGAATATTTGAATGTTGCATTAGTTTAACATAAACATATTAGCACTCGATTTATGGAAATATTAACATAGAATTGAGATATCAGTGTGGTTTCATTTGGGATTGCTCACTTAAACTTACTGCAAAGTATTTTTCGAGTAAAGTAATTTCCCAAAGATCATTTATCCCTCCAGCAAAACATTCGTGGTTTTTTCAAATTCGCTTCCTTAAACTGCTGATCAAGCATATGAGATATTAATTAGCAGAGAAAACTACGAATAGCACTTATTGCTCTGGTAAAAAACAATCAAAAACACATTTCAGTCCTCAGCGATAAATCCAAATCGTATTATTTTTTGAAGAGATAAACTGTGAGAATTTAGCCGCATTCATTAGACACTTTGTTAGAGCTGAATGTTTTTAGAGATGCTATGTGCAGCGTGGGTGGAACGAGGACATATCAGCGAGGAGAATTCATTGGTCATTAAAGAAATCCTAAACGCGACTAAGCTGCATTTGATTGGCAAGCGACTACGCCCAGCCGGCGAACAGAAAAGGGGTACGGTGCGCTCGTTGAGTGCACCATTGAAGTCAATATGTGCTTCTCATATATTATTTCGTATATACACGTCCATATAAAGCGAAAAAATGACTCTGCTGTAGTTTTTCCTATGCAAATATAAGAAATGAAACTGGAAACTATTGAGGCTGCTAGTTATCTGCTCATTTAGTTTATAATAAATAATATTAGGGAGCGTATCCTGAATGATTTGATGAGCACGCGATTTATGCTTTTCGCGCCCAATCGTCACGAAATTCTCAGCGTTTTGGCCATTTTCGGCGATTTTGGTGCTTTCGATAACAACTGAATAACTAACTATTCGCCCAAATTGGCGGCCTTGCTCACTCCTTCGCTCTTTAAGCCTTTCTGTTTTTTCCTTTGTTTCGTGCGCCTACTTCGTCCCACATTTAAATCCTTTGTTCCCATGCTTCAGATTTCAAAAGTCTCCGAAATAAAAACGATTGCATTTGCTTTCAGTAAAATGGCAAGGAATATTGTGAATTTTGGCAGAATTTCGGCTTTTTAGCTGCGGGAATAAGAAATTCATTCGGATGACTTTTTCATAAATTTCGCATTTGTTGATAAAAACTTTTTCGACGATCCCCAGTAGCCCAAAACGGCTCGTATTAACAATCGACGAATTTTGCATTATATATAATGGAAAATGTATTTCTATTTTCATATGCATATTTCATGCTCGATACTCTTTTAGCCCCATATTTCGACGCACTGAAAGACAAAAATGATGGGATCCACTTGCGAGTTTTTAATGTGCCTTTATTAGTTGTACGATTTGCTGATTCTGAAAAATGGTTACTGATACATTTAAAAAATGAAAGTGTTTAAGCGTTATTGCGACTCCCAATACTAGTTAAGGGGTGAGGGGAAGGAAGAATGGTCCCTAAAAGGGATGGAAATTTGAAATTTCTTTGAAGAAGTCTTCAGAGAAAGACATTAGTAGGTTTTTTTAAACCGGCATTTATGAATTCAAATATGACAAGATGATGACTGATAGATGAAATTAATTAGTTTTCCATCCTCTCAAAGGATTTGTTATCGATGGGTAATCGTATGAAACAATTTCTGTGGATTTTTGCGAAACCAAACTGTTGCGGTTGAAGAGTTGTGCAAAAATGTCATCATATTTCCTCAGATATTATCAGCACGATGAAAAAGAAGAATATTCAAAATCTTCTTGATGCATCAGCGAAACGATTCAAAGAGCTTATCTACGCAGATTTGTTGATGAAGAAGATTTTCAATTTGAAATATATATGATCCCATGAGAGCTGTTCTCGAATGTTTCGTAGAAAATAAAGCCCATCCCATCATCTTTTCTTCCAGATACACCTAATATTTGTCAACAATAATATTCATCATAATGCATATGTATACCGCATTTGAACTGTCTTTTGTTTCATCCAAATCCTGGTGAATTCCACGAGATTTCTTGGGATTTTTCATAATAATCCATCTAGATTTGAAAAAAATTTTTTTTCTTTAAATCAATTTAGCGCATATTTCCGGTTATGTATTTTTGAGGGCGATTTATCATTTGGAATTTACAACTCGCAGGAAATACCGTAAGTGCATCGGAGGTGTCAAAAGGTGTTGTTCTAGCATGCGGAATTTCCAGCTGTTTTTAGAGCATATTTAGCTCCTAAGTGAAGCATGCCGCTTAAACTCCTGGAAATTTGCGGCTGGTCCGCTGTGCTTTAGATGAAGCTGGGAGGGAGTCAGCTACTTGTGCTTTGAACGTCATAATTACATCTACCTTGGGCCAGCTGAAAATCCACAAATGATCCAAAAACAACAGCAAAGAAAAGATTTAAATGGCTGTAGTGAAATCAGATGCGTTTTATTCAGGTGAGAAAATAAGCGTAATTCGAAGTGACGCAAGTATGAACGACACGTCTGCGAATACCGAAGAGACAATCGCCGAGGTTAGAAGCTTCTTAAAAACTTTCAATTTTTTCATTATAAAGAAGTCAAACATCGAAATAAACGAGATTTTTCTTTAACTTTTCAACGAATTTCATTTATTTGTCGTTTTTTCGATAGGTTCCAAACATAGATCATATAAATATTGGTTTATCGATCATCCGGATCAATACCCTGAGGTCGATGTCATCAGCATCGGTTTATCGTTCACCAGCCATCATTACCCAGAGTTTCGATTTCGCATCTTTTCCTTTATAATTTAAACTATGCCAATGACTAGTTTTGTATTTTAGATACTACAGTGTATGCATATTCTAGTTCTTTTATTCGCTTTTCATATTCAAGTATTCCTAGCCTTCAATTTTTCTTTATAACTGCCTGCTCCCCCATTTATACATAGCTCTCCGTCCTTCCATTTTAATATAGCCCTGAACATGATTTTCCACAATACCATCGGAGATTTTTGTTTCGTTTTGCAGTACGAGAGGCGGCAGATGAAGATGATTGCTGCAGGTACCAATGCAGCAGTTGTGCTTATTGGTCACGTTAACACGCTCGATAAACCAGCCAGTGCTCTTGTTCGACTGGATAAGCCTAAGGCTGGTATTTCTTTCTCATGTACCTTTCGGGTTGAATAGGCCACTCCTCGTCGCATACCAGTTTAGTTCGATTCGTTGTTTAGCTATTTCGCGCCTAAAGTATGTACCATTTCAGTAGACCCACTGCAGCCATTGTGTTTAGGCTTTGATGGTTTTAGCAAGGATATGTCAGGCACCTCCACGCACCTTTGAGGTTCTTTCTGAAATTTCAGGTGTTATACCCGGAAGTTCCTAATATACCTCTACCAGTGCATTTTGTGTTTGTACTTTTGAATCCGCATGATCACTACAGCAATGAAACTATATCGATCGGAAGGACTATGGGCGCGTTATTCTCCGATGAGGTTTCCCAATTATTTAATTTAAAGAAATTTTATTAAACAACAACAATACTCGGAGAATAGAATAACAAGTACGGCGAAGAATATAAGGTGATACTACCTGGAAGTGGATCAGCTATTTGTATCGTCAAGGGAATGCGGCGATCCAGCCTTATTCGAAATTCTCTGCAGATGTAGATGTCCCCTGCAAGCTGTCCCAAATAACAGCTCCTCTATCAATTGTTACGTTCTGTTTTGAAGCTCGAATATCACTATGCACTTCGATAGCGAAATAAGCCGATGTGCCGTTGCTTATGGCAACTGTTTACGCATTATTTCTCCTCTGCCGTCCAACCTTTTAACCTGTTCCAACCAATCGAAGACTGCGGTAATTTGCCAGTGACAGTATCATTAACACATTATTATGTTTAATAAAGGAGTTGCAGCATCATGCTGAATTTGAATAAAGATGCAGTATCTAAAAAGTCGATATAGTGATTCATATTCAATTATTTAATTCTTTGAAGGAGAGGAAATTTCTAATAAAAATATTCGGAAAGTTGACCCGTATTTCATCGTTAATTCTGATAATGAAAGTATAGCGATGAGTAAGAAAACAGCGAATTTGCAGATCTTCAGGAAGGTTGCCACATACTCAATGGAGCCGTTCACGATCGCAGATGCGCTTGAGGAATTCTTTGCGCAGGTGATTGTAATCCCGCCTGGCAACTGCAGTACAGAAACACGATGGGAACCGCATGAAACCTCTGAGCAGGTATATAATAGGTCGCATCAATTCATCAATTAACTCATCATGATTGTGACAGTATATTCCAGTTCGAACTCAGCACGCCAAATTTCTAGCGTGTTCTTTGCTGTATGGATTGTGCATTCCAATTTAACGATTGTTCGTCCTTCTGCCTCTGAATGAACGTGCAGTTCTAAAATTCATTTGAAAAAAAAAAAAAATTATGGGCGAATAGAGGAAACTGAATCGTCTTAAAAAAAGAAATAAAACCAACAGTGAATTATTTGATACTTACCCTCAAAGATAAGTGTAACTCCAGCTAGTGCAACTCTATCTTCCCTGTTTCCTGATTTTTTTATCCCAATATTTTTATCTTGACACTGAAATTTTTCCTACTTTATCCTTGATCTATTTCCGAAAAAAAGAGGGATTTTTATGAAGCAAGAAAATTTGTGCTGTGACGCATCGCATCCTTTCGAAATAAAGTAATATTTTACGGACGTGTTCAGTCTTTTAGGATGTAACTTAAACTTCTCGATGTTATCACCTAAAGAACGTTATCACCTAAGATTAAGCATATTTTCATGGCCTACTGCAATATGGTATGTCTTGAAATAACATAAGCATCAGCATTAACAATACCACATGAACTAAAAATGTTCGCACAACCAGTGTTGACAGAAATTCACGAAGAGAGTTTTATTGGCACATAGTGGTGCTTGAAGGTTTACTTAGCGCTTTGAGCGCCTCTCATAAAAATTGTATAATTTGAGAAGAGGAGGCTATTAAATCAGAGGCCACGTAGGCTCCACTCCCTCTCTCCCCTCCAGTAATCCACAGACCGGCTTCTGATTTCACTGATACTCAAAAAACTAAGTCTTCATAGTCGACCAGAGATTATGCTACACAGAGGATAGAGCTTCGTTTAGGAGGCTCGCTCAGTGGGGATGTTATATGCTTGTTATGACGATCCGTTTGATGAGGGGCCAGTGGAAGAGGAAAAAGTAACCCATAGTGATATCGTACGGACAGGTCGTCTCTTCGGTGGTCTTTGTGAAGACATCAGGTTCATTTGCAATTATTTCGCTCTTGTATTTTCAGTTTTTGTGTTCCTGTTTGCTCTCATTATGCTTCAAAGATATGTTCCAGATAGTTGAGAGGGCTAAGACAAAGTCAAGTAAATGAATGCTGAGAGAAATAAGTTATGAAAATCATATCTGAGGCATGTGAGATTTGTTAAGCAAACATAAGGATAAGCAACAAAAGTCTGTCGAGAAGGCTGAAACAGCTAAATCTTGGCCCATTCTAATAGCCATTGATATTACAGACATTATGCTGTAGTTTTTGTCTGCTAAACTCAAGGAAACAATGAGGAACTCGCGAGACACAAAAAAGACAATAAAGAAATAAATTTCACCATTTAATCAAAAGAATTCGTTAAAATTGAGAAGGCTTTATGTGTTAGATTAACAAACAATCATGTCAAAGCTTTCATGTCGATTTTGTCAATTTTGCATTACCTAATCACAACCATTTCGGCAATCTAGTTCAAACGAAGTTCGAGATCCTCATTACTGCAACTTTTATTGTTCGATATTCTATGCAAACATGATGGCACAATCTATAGCCGTAATCATTTTTCTACGTGAACTGTTGGATTCGAGTATTTCATCGCCTTACAATATCTCACCGAGATCGCTTAAGGCCAAATCCAGCATAACGATTGCGACCATATTTTAGACCAAAATCCATACTGTGCAATGACAGTGAATTAGAGCCAGTGCCTATATCCTAACTAAACGAGTTCATATAGGTCTGTCCTGTCGTGCTAATGCTCCGGGTTTAAATGCTAGCTGTATAGTGATTAACATATAACGTTGACGGAATAGGTGACTGGACTGTGGTAACAATTCGACTTTACTCGACTGAGTTGCCTTGGGTGCCGCACATTTTGAGCTGCCAGTTGCCACTATACAGTTCGCTAACTGATTTCAACTGACATCGCTATTTGATGTCTTCCTTATAGCTAATAATAACGATTATTGAGGGCAAGTTATGCTCGTCATTTCCTTAAACTATGATATATCAAATGGGCCATCCTTTACGCTGAAAATTCTATGATACATAAATATGAAAAGAAAAATTTTTGATTGTTTAGAGAAATAACGGGTATTTATTTCTTTTTTTCATTGCGAACTATTGCTCAGATTGTGGGAGAGAAATATTTCTTTGCAAATGAACGTCTATGCAGTGTATAATGAAAAGATATAAACTATGGAAAGACAAAAATTTTTATTGATATTTGCAAATATGACAAATGAAAAGAGCCGAGTAGATGGTCTTTTCAGGCGCAAAGCTCCGTTTTTCATCTCCGATTTTACGGATTTCTTTCGTGGTCGTTTAAGTCAATCATTAGCCGCTGCAGTTTTTCTATTTTTTGCAAATGTCACTTCAATTATTACGTTCGGTGCCGTTATGGAACGTGCACTGCATCATCAAGTCGTATGTTTGTTTGTTTGTTTTTTCTTCATTTCCTTGCCTGAAAATTGTAAATAAACAACAAGCGTATAATTTAAGTCCTATTAGGAGACAAATATGTTGCGATCATCTGTGATCTGCTTGGTAATAACATGGAAAGATAACTGCACTACTTGAGAGGAAATGCTAAAAGTTATGCATCACTTGAGTCAGCGAAGTCTTGCATTCCGCATAGCAAATTTCAGAGATGCGTCAGAAAATTTTTCAGTCGGAAGGGTAGAATTCTGTCGGCTTCCCCGAAAACTCTCCAGATCTTTGCAGGTAGCCATACAGGGTAGAGAGATGATGAGAGAACACGTGATTGGATTGGTAATAACTGTGGCAGTAATCCATTTCACTTGACTTGCTCATTACAGGCAGCAATAGAAAATATTCTTTGCGGCGGAATTAGTGGAGTTATCTTTGCCCTCCTCTCTGGGCAACCGTTAAATATTCTCTCAGCAACTGGACCGACTCTCATTTTCGAGACAATCTTATTCGACTTTTGCATGTAACCCTTTTTATATTATTTATGCCTATTCGTTGCCGCATGAAAGTCCAGGTTGACGTTCAGCCTAGCTTTTTCTCAGTAATGTAGATAAACGAAGAATAGCCAATTAGTAATCACTTCCAAAAATCGATTGAACCTCGTCCCATCGTTTACTTTAAATCCTCTTTTGCAATTCAAACGCGACGTTGAGTCTTATTCCAGACGTGCAATTTCATCGCATCAGTTCTACTGTTTCTCTTTTCCGGTACTTCCCAATTTGTGATATTTCCTGGTGATCTCTCCTGTTAGCCTTGTGCTGTTGCAATCGATAATTTCTTGAAAGTTATCTTCGGCATAATGTTCCCATCAATTTGTGTTTCCTGAATGCTTGAATGTATATTGTTGTGCATATCTAGGTTTATTAATCAATCCATATGGAAAGTTACCGAAAATTATTTGCTACTAATCATTAATTTTTCAGAACTAATGGATGGGAGTTTTTGCCTTTTCGTTTTTGGGTTGGGATGTGGATTAGCGTCGTATTGGTGATATTGGTCGCAACCGACATGTCGGCATTAGTGGGTTTGATTACCAGGTGGGCATTCATCTACTACTTGTTATTTATTATTAGTCTCCTATTTCTTTTATGCTTATCGCTTTTACGAATATTACAAAGTTAAAAAGAGTTTCTGTGAAAACCTCATCCGATGCTCATATTTGTACTTACATTTATATCTAATCAGGCTAGAAGTGTCTTCAGTTGATTTTTGCTGAAGAATGGCAAAGAACAGTTCACTTTGCTTCAACCATTTTTTTGCACCTTCCATTTTTTTGTGCTAAGCTATGGCTAACTGTTAATTTCCACGCTTTATCCACTGCTTTATTTCTAAATTTTTTCAGGTTTACCGAAGAAGCATTTGCGACGCTTATTTCAGTAGTCTTCATCATACAGTCATTCGAAAAACTCGTCGAAATCAGCCACGATGCCCCAATCATTACTGATCCAAGAGTAATCCTTTCAAATGATTGCTTAAAAAACTTTTTTTGACCAATAATATATCTCTTGTGTATTCGTTTCCATAAATCCTCTCTCATCACAAACTTCTTTCCAATTGAGGTCATAATTGCAAACCGTTGAAAGAGAGGATAAGGAGTCGTTTATTAGCTTCTAAGTCCTCCAACAAGATCTACCTCTATTCCAGGTAGTCTTTGAGTCGCCCTGTATATGCCACTTGAACGAAGTAATGGCGGATTCGAACGTAACGATACGTATGAAGCTAACCGACATTGGCGCTGAAGGTACCTAGCTATATGCTCTCTATGAGCAACAAATCTAAATTGGTTGTATTCATTCTGATAACTCAATTTTTCAGAATTTTCACTATACCATAATTTTTCATGGTGTTCGTTTTTTTTTTTCACCGCTTTGCAGAATGCGCACGTCGAGGTGGAGAGGCGATTGGTTTGCAGTGCCATTTCAAGCCTGATGTTTATATGCTCTCAATTCTCCTTACCTTTGGCACGTTCGCACTCACCTATGGCCTTACTATTTTCAGAAGAACTGCTTATTTCGGTTCAGCAGTTAGTATTCACATCAAACTATATCTATTATATTTTCAGTATTCTCTTTTTCTTTAATAAAAGGCATAAACAGATACAATGTGAAATGTGGTTGAGAAATTTTTGATCGTTGAGCACATAGTTGCTATGCGACTTTTGTACGATTAGGTCGCTAATTAATTATTTCAATGATAGGAAAATTCCATATGAGCAATCGGAGTCTATATTCTTGAAAGGTAACGAAAATAAAACAACTCAGATAAAGAAAATTGTTATATGTGCTAACAGATCTTTCAATGAATCGCCTAAATAGCTTCGTCGTTTCATATCCAATCAAACAATTCTATAATTAAGAGAATGGGGGATAGAAATGAATGAATAATTTCTTTATTTCTGTGTGCTTACCAAGTACTTTAATTAAGTAAAAATGCAAAAAAGCCAGCTTTACTCATATTGCCGATGAAATTCGCACTATTTTATCGTAAAATTGGGCAGAATTTGCTTGAAAAAATCTCAGTTGTTTGTTTCCTTTCTCTTGCGACTTTCGCTTCCCTCTCTAAATACATTTAATTTGTCGCAGATAACTTTTGCAACTTAGTTTGAAAAAAAAGAGTAATTGTACTTAAGAAATACGAGAACTTAAGTTATTCTAATAAAATGAGAAAAAGATCTGTTGTGCTATTACTAGCGGTTTGATCGGAGTTGAAAGCATTGATGAAATAAAACTTTTTTTGTGCATAACGGGTAAGAGAACTTTTCGAAATTACTCCGAAAATTGCTCCAACATTGAGCAATAATTGTTCGGAAAAGCCATGAATAACCGAATAAATGTCTACACATATCTGAGATAATATGGAACAGTTTTCCGCCAATCGAGCTCTTTTTCCTCAAAATTTCCGAATACTTTAGAAGAAACAGTTTGAAAAAAAAAAAATTTGGTTAAGAAATTCGAGGAAGAATAAATCATTTCTATCAAGTGATTGCTTTTGTGAAATTTCAGATTCGTAATAGTATCTCCGATTTTGCGGTTTTCATCGCTATTGTTGTAATGACGTCAATCTCACATTTTGTTGGACTTGATGTACCCGTACTCAACATACCAGCCAGCTTCAGAGTATGGCACATTTGCACATTACATGAATTTTCACATAACCTATACATCTACAATATGTTCAGATCAGCATTGGTGGAAGAGAACATATCTTTGAGGCTGTTTTTTTTGCATTGTGGGAAGCAATTTTCTGACGCAGTTGTTAGTGTTTCATACACAATTGCATTGCAGTTTGATGCGAAAGCATTTGCTATTTGTTTGCAAACAACGCTACGTTCAAACAGTGTAGGGGGGATGTAATTCGATCAACATGCAGTGATTTCAATAAATATAACAACAATTATTCCGCAAAATTTCCATTAAATGTCAGAGTGTAATTTATGCAGTTCTTTGCAAATAACTGCAAAGAGAGCAGATACCCACAAATTGTTCAACAGTTTATCTCACTCGTCTTAAGTATTGTTGCAAATGCCATCAAGGAACCACGAAGAGATCATATTAATTATGTCGCGTTGCATGGTAACTTCAACTTTAATATTTCTAATATAGTGCGGCGCTTTTGCGCCTACTGTCAAAGTAATCCTTAAAATTCTACATGCATGGACGAATTCGAAGTTCCTTGCATTTTTATTTTTTCTGAGAAAAAGTCACATTTTTTCATTTGTTCGTTAAAATATAAGTCATCCATTGCAGTAAGGTTTATTACTCATCCGGGTAATTTGCGGTATTGTCTAGCTGAGTATCCTTCGAGTTGTATACGTATATATATATATATATATATATATATACGTATACAACTGATTACATTCTTGTCGATATTTTTGCTTAATTAAATCAGATTTATACAGAGATAGTCGATATACGTACTTCAAAATAAACAATTATTCCATCAAAAAAGCACGCAGTATGTGCCAGAAGGCTGCACTCATCATGTACTTTTACACGTAATAGTGATTCAAGTAATATTTCATAATTATAATGAGAGGATTTCATACATGAATGATGTTTGTTACTACACTGAGCATATTTCATTTATTTGTGCAAACTTCTTATCACATATAAAGTGACAAATACGAGAAATATGCGACAATGCGTCAAAGTGACGATGCATATTCAATGCGACAAATGGGAACTGCTATTCTTCATAGTAATATTTTTGGTATTTTTGATATCAGTGGTACTAAAGGATGCCATTTTTAAGGAATTATGACGTGATTTCAGCCGACGCTTGATCGTGATTGGTTGATTGATCCGTTTAAAATCGAACATTGGTATGTGATTGTGTTAGCGATATTACCGGCAATATTCTATACGATACTAATCGTTATGGATCAACAAATCACCGCCGTTATAATCAATCGTAAAGATAACAAATTGAGGGTATCATTCATAAGTTTCACCTCTTAGATGATCGCCGCTTTTCATACTTTCCTATTTGTTGCATAATCTCATCTTATATATGCGTAAATTTGCCATTATCTGTCTCTCCATCTTCGTGTTAGTTCGAGCTTAATAAGAGTAGGACGTGTGAAATCTATTTGATAAAATCAACATCCTAACCTTATCATTGGGTTATCTTCTCACATAAATGCATCAATTAGAAAAAAGAAGTTTAAGAAATAAACGTGTTGAAGAATTTGCACAGATTTTACGCCCTCCATATTTTCATTTCAGCACCGAAAGACGTTTTCACCTATAATATCAGTTACTGGCCATGCCTTTGTTCACAACTTATCTAACTCTTTTCTGGAATGTGTGAGATGAGGAAATATAGAAGTGCCAACTGCTTTGTCACGCTTCTTACTTATTCCATTGTTTTAATTTATCCTGAGAAAAAAAGGGAAGTAGTATCCGCAATGGATTCTATGGATGTAATGCTCTTTTGAGCTTAATTTTAGTAAAAAGCATTCAATCCATCCGCGTGAAAGCTCCATTTTGGTTGGTAGGAAAATTCACTGAAATGCATTTTTATTCGTACGCATACTGCACTTTAAATTAAAGAGCTGCCATCAAAAAATATGATGGAAGGCGTATCTCAAAAATTCGCACAATTTAAGCTTTAGCATTACCGATGTTTCACTTATGTTAGATCGCAAAAATGAGTTCATATTTTAGCTCGATTTACTGTTGTGTGCAAGCTTCTAGGGAAAGTTCGATCTCCGTATTTCACGATTGTAGAGTGTGACTTCACTAGGCAGGCGTATAATGTATGGGAATTTTAATGCATCTTTAAGTGTCGATAACTCGCTTACGAAAGCTCTGAATAAATTTGGAACTAGCCGAAAATGACAGCGTGATTCGATTATACTCTACTCACTCGTTAAAAACACAGTCGTTGAGCTCATACGATCATTTCAATGAAGAAAAAGAGGTGTCGAAAAAGATTTCCATAGAAATTTCCATTTGATTACAAATTTAGTCATTGCTCTTTCTACATGCTATTAACTGAAATGGCGGAAACTGCTCTTTTTCCCCATTTCTCGAACTTCGTTTCGTACAACTTACAACAATTCATTTCTACTTTTCACCTCACATAATGTTTCGCTACGTTTTTGCGTCGAGCATATCAACTCACCGTAAGACAATACACTAACGTTCATTAATGACTTTTAAAGCATAAAACTGATTAGCTTTCAGAAAGGTTTTGGTTATCACCTCGATTTGTTAGCAATAGCAGCACTAGTTGCGATTTGTTCCGCGTTAGGACTTCCGTTTTATGTTGCGGCCACTGTACTATCAGTGATGCATGTCGATTCGTTGCGACTTCAGAGCGAAACGTCGGCACCTGGCGAGAAAGCACAATTCCTTGGCGTCAGGTTTGTTTTTATAGCTCACTCCCTTCCAGCAATGTCCGTCAATGAATTGCCCAACGAGATTTGATATCACTTCCCTTACCTATAAACAACTTACGAATGTCATTGCGCTAGAAGTGTTGTCCATTAATGAACAGAGTGAATCGTCTGCAGCAATTTCTGCGATGAGTTGAGAGTGGAGGCAGTTGGGAAAGTGGATGCACTCAGATTCACGAATAAATCCAATTTATGCCCTATATTATATAGTCGATTGAATAAAGTAAAGAAGCCAACGTTTTCGTATACCGTAAGATGCCGAAAAGATATCCGACAAATGACATACTATTTATAATAGTCCATCTTCAGTAGCGTTGAAATTTTGCTTGACTTTTTCCAAGCTTTCCTTGGAAAAAAAATCCTGAAGATATTATGGCGCTGATGGAAAACTATTTATAGTAGATTGTCTCAAAAAGCTCATACTTTTGTTTCATACAATTTCTTCTTTTCACTCATTTTTCCACTAGAACATACTTATAGGAATGTTTGTTTCATTTTTAGCTAGAAGTAGGGAAATTTCCTTGCAAGGAATACTGCCGTGAAAATATAAAACTATTCTAAGGTATCAATTATTGATAATTTCATTTAGCTACACTATGCCACTATTCGGCATAATCACTTTACCATAAAGTATATTTTTGCTAAATATATCAGCAATTACTCATCGAATAGACCATTGTCTTTTCACATTTGAAGCTGATTATAATATTCCTCTGCAAGTAATTTACAACATTCACATAGTCACTCATTGGAAGAAAGTCTATCAAAGAAATCTCATTAATATTTAGTGATATTCCACCTGGGTGTAGAATTATTTGAAAATATGTCTCAAAATGATCGCATTCACAATAATCGATCTTTGGGCTAATCTCATTCATTGATTTATTTATTCAACATTTGCGAAAGGTGCTGAAAATTACTGCATATCCACGTTTTTTTGTAAATCGAAACTGGTCTACTTTATCGTAATTTTGAATCAAAACTAGCATCATACCTTTTCCTCTTTCATCTCTTTCGTTGAAGGCGCGTTGCGAATAATTGCCAATGATTGTGATTCATCGAATTAACTGGTAAGTTTGTTGCTCAGTTAAGTTAGCAGTTAAATCCAGGAGTCGACTTCTTGATTTGAAAGCAGTTGAAAGCAACGAGTCGTGGTTTCTGCTTCTTTGATGGCTGATAACGAGCCGTATGCCGTCGCCTTATAACTTCATTAAAGTTCTAAGCATTTTCAGGGAGCAACGTTTAACTGCAATAATTGCACATACTCTTATCGGCCTTTCGGTGTTTTTAACTCCTGTTATTAAAGTAAGTCTTGTTTTGAGTCGATCTTGAGCGGTATTGGCTCCTAATCATTGTGTGTTCCGAGCCAAGAGGTTGATTACTTTATCGGCTCCAGTTGACCTGTTTTTGTTTATTTATATGTTTCGATGAAATAAGTGCGGATGTTTTGATTCTCATCTCTTTTGATACGTTATATTAAACACTTCGAAAGTTGTCTAGCAGTTACTCATGCAGAGAGGAGGAATATTTGTGCATTTTGAGGTAATAAAATTACTCGAAATGCTTAAGGACGTAGATTTTTACTCGCTGACTTTAGCGAAAGAAAACTTTTATCATATTTATCGAATTAAGCATTTATCTGTGAATATTTCCATTAATTCAGTACAGTAGAATGCATTAAATAAACGAGTAATTTCCAATTTTTAACCGATCTTAATTTCTAAACGAATATTTTAGCCTATAACGTTTAAATCAAATTAGAAAAACGAAAAAAAAAAAGGGATTTTTCAAAAATCTAATGAAGAAAATAATTATATTCTATAGCAAATTTGCCAGAGCGTACGAACAAGTCCATTGACTATTTGACAGTTATAGCGATGATCGTTTCGTTAAAAGCCATAGCACAACTAGATGTTCTCCTTTCATAATATCACTTGTGAAACGAGGGAATCAAGATGTTTTCATCATATTCGATGCTTTAACCAATAAATGTGAATTGAGTTGGTGCCGTTACCTGTTCTCATTGGTGTCTTCCTTTATATGGGTGTCGTATCGATGCTTGGTCTGCAATTTGTTCAACGTATTTCAATGCTTTTCATGCCTATCAAACATCAGGTGAATTTTGCTCATATGTTCGCAATTTTCTATTATTTCTACTTGAGAATATTAATATCTGCGTGACGAATTGTAATTTCCTAACAACAAGGTAAGGATACTATATAAAAACGCGAGTTTCAAATTTATTAAAGCATTGAAAATGTGGAAAATTTCAAAGTTTATTAAATAATTGATATCACTTTGCCTAACTTTAGAATTTGAATTTGCTCAAAATTTTCACTTCGATGATCGAAGAAGTCTCACAAATTTTTCTCAACGAGAGTAAATTCGATTAGTTTTGAGCTTTTTCCTTTATCACTTAACAAAGATAATATCTTATCATTTTTGATAATATAAAAAGTGGAAAATATCTGCAATAATGGATAATATTTGAAGAGCATTCCTCAAATTTAGCTATAATATAATTTTATTCCTTTAATTTCAACCGGAATTCAATTCTAAAATATGTATATGTATGTATATATATATTTGCTTTTTTGATGAGCGAATTTCAACACATCAATTCATTGCTTCGTGTGATTACTCGAGGCGCTAGAAGAATAGTTGCTACACTGACCATGACGCCCTCCCTTCGAGAGCGATTTCTCATTTATTTGGCTGACCACTTCTATAAATTAGCACTACGAAACATAATAATGGAGTTGTATTTTGGCCAGACCGAGCACTTTCACAAATTATGTGCAAAATGTTCGTTCTTCTGTGACGAAATCATTGTAAAATGAGATAAATTTCACCACATCCATGGCAGCACTATTCATTTTCCAAAACACTGAAGTATATTAAAATTAACTGATATTAACTAGTTCATCGTACTTAGCAATGTATGTAAATCTCACCATTGGAATTCTTTCGTTAAAAATTCATATCATCGTCGTTTTACTGGAAATTATTGGAACAATATAAACGGGGGTTATATTTCAAAAGGTATACGGTAAACTCAATGTAACGCATATCCCGTCAACGCCTTACTCTACAATACTTACTCAGAAAAGGAAACGTGAACGTGTGCGTATTGCAGCCAGATTACACGTGGCTAAGGATGGTTCGCATGAAGCGAGTTCATTTATTCACTTTTCTACAGATCCTCAGTATAGTAGGCCTGTTTATCGTCAAGTACACCAAGTTTATATCGATGATGTTCCCACTTATGGTAAGTTCCACAAGAGAAACACGTATATATGCCCATTCCCCTGGGTATGTTGGAAGTGAACGTTCGAGACGAATCATTTAAGGTAGCATTAATTTTCGCTCTCACTCCAGAACGTTGTACTGCTTCTTACCAGTAGCATTTTACGGACTTATATCGTTATTTTGCACGAACTGATACCCGTTTTTGAGTACTTTTTATTCTAAAGGGTACATGAGTACTATTCTAAGTACTTTTATTCTGAGTACTTTATATTTTTGAATACTTTATGATTATGATGTCGTTGCTGTCCGCTCATTATCGCTTACCAAATTAGTCAAAAGTCCCTTATACCAAATGCAGGCACTTCGTTAAAGTAAAGGTTCACTCCTAACGCTCGCACTCAATGCCATATGAGGTTGAATACAGGGAAGTTCAGTGGAAGAAATTAAGGCCATTTAATAAAGTAAAGTTAAATCGATTTATATCGAGAGCATTTGAGAGCATCGCTATATGTATGAAGTACCTTTGAGATCAGTCCTTTCTGATCAAAACGTTGAAATTGTTTACACCTATTGGACTCGTTAGTATTGTTTCATGCAATGCTTTCCCGCTTCGATAATCAACATCGAAAGAGTATGATTTCAGCTTGTGTTTATGGTGATTCTTCGAATGTTTGCTCTTGAAAAAATTTTCACGAAACAAGAATTAACAGCCTTAGACGATATTGTGCCTTCGTTCCGTTCTGTTGTTAGTGCAGGAAAACGATCGAAAGGAGGTAGGTGCCATTTTACTGGATGAATCCAGAAAAGATGCTCAAAGCAAAGCACAACATTATTCGCGGTGATAACGACATATGATTCATGTCGTGAAAAAAACGTTGTGATGTCATATTGAGACTGATGATCGATAAGGATAAGGAATGTGGCAAAAAAACTTGTTCTATCGCATTCTCGTCATCAAAACAGAGGAATGACGATCAAAATAGTCAAAAAACACAATCTTCGAAGGAAAGAGAGAGGAAAACACGTGCTTTCCTCCATAGGACAAGCGAATTGCTGCGGAAGAAAAATGATGGAATAGTTTCCTTTTAAAACTGCCAATAAACTCTGCTTTGTCCATGAAAATTCAGTCTATTTGATGTTCTCTTTAGAAAGTAATTATAAATAAGTTAATGATAAACAGATAAACGTCTCTTATATATATGAGATCTTAAATCTTAAATGCTATCGCATCTTCCTTGTAAATCTGAGAGAAAAGCTTTATTTTGCCTCATAATCTTCTGATAGATGGATGCATTTCTCCACTGAGCACATCCCTCGAACTAAGGCGCAATGTCGAGGCTTTGAAAACGCGAAAATATTCACATTAACAACGTTAATTAGAAGTTATATATTAATAAAGAAATATTTTATTTATTTGTCCATTTTACTTTTGAATATTTATTCATATATTCATATTCATATCTACAGATGTCATATTTGGAAATTGCTTCCTCCACTCGTTTCAAGGAATCGCTATCCTATATGCTCATACATTACTAGACATATTAAGCTAGTAAAGGAAACAAATTAACATTTAACTGGCATCACTGAGCCTAACTCATACTTGTCTTTGTCCTTTAAAAGCTTAAAAGAGCAACTTTACGATCCTCTAAGTGAATCTTTTAATCGTCTTCCCACCCGCTCCTTTCTCCAATTCCCTTCACTTCCCACATCTTCCCTCATATTTGGGAAAAATGCGTAATTTGCCGTCTGCAGGAGAAACGAGAGAGGAAGAACTGGAGACGTTAAATAAACTGGAAGACGGACGTAAAAAGAACCTCAACGGGAATCACTAATAAAAATATTTATGTCTGTGATTGTAAATTTGATGTGATATGAATATGGTTATCATGCTTGGAGACATATCATTATTATTCTGATAAGAATAAACGTCTTTGCAATTTTGATCGCCAATTAAAATTCAGAAAACTACACAACACTTCATAGCCTTCAATTAAAGTAAATAAAATTAACAATAAAAGAAATTTAATGCAATCCTGAAATATTATGTAATTGGCAGCAATAAGGGTCGGATCGATGCGATCGTCGGATCGTTAATGATCGATCGAAATTGACCTCGAAAGGGATCGACTGCACTTTATCGTAATCTTTGAATGCATTTGCGAATTGGACTAGTAGGCAGATCTCGATTGTCGGCATCGATAAGAGATTATTTCATTTCGTCGGTGCAATGAGCACTTATGAATTTGTTCATGTTGAGCGAGGGAAATTGTGTTCCAAGTTATCGTTACGTCGGCATTTCTGATGAAAGAAAAAGAACAAGGCACGATGGGCACCGTTTATACGTCACAACGGTTGCATTCAATTTAAGGTATGAATGCCACAAGCCGTTCACTACTCGGGATATAAACGTGCGTTCTCTTGCAGTTTAATGGACCCCATCACCTATAGATGATGCAGATTCTGAGGAAATACTCGATGAACAGATCAGCCAAATCGAGCCACCGACTCTTGCACCTCAATAGCATCTCTATGGCCACAGACCATTGTTGTATACGCCATTTCTCGCTTCAACTTCGACGTCACATCGCAATAAAAAACAGCACAAGTGGGGAGAAGCTCCCTGAGAGTGTTCGAGGTATCCTTCTAGTTGGCGCTTATGGGGGGAAATCCTTCCCCTGTTTTCAAAAGTGCTTTGAAACTTTTGCTGCTATTTTCACTAAAACGAAGTAAAAGCTTGTTGAGTGATGTATGAATAAAGAATTTTAAGAACTCCCTTCGTACTATGGATGTATAAGATGAAAGTCGCTCTATATGCGAAACACTCAACAACGAACGATGAATAATTAATTGCATTTCATTTTGGTGAACAAAAAAAAACATGAAAGGAAGAGGACACGAGCAGAGAACAAAAAATGAAAATATGAAGGAGGAAATATTCCAAGGTGAGAGAGAAAAATCGTGCACGACGCAAACGTGCACAATATGAGGCAAACCACTCGAGATTACGATTATACCTGAAAGACGGCCCCAAATAATCGTCGAAAACACCGATCACCACCATCGAATATCCTTCTATCCCCTCCTCCGTGCTCCTATCAAGTCATCTTTCAACGGTTCCTTATCTGCAACAAATACCGCACGCTTCTACTCATTCGCTCGCTTTCACACACCGCCGATCTCTAAACTAAGTGTGAATTTAAATATCCTGAAGCTTATGAAAAAGAAAGCTTGATTCAAACCTCAAAAGCCAATATGGGACAACTTCGATAGACAACACGATGAGCTCCTTCTCCAGCACAATCCTCTCCTCGTTTACAATCCCCCCATCGATATTAATAACGATCTCATAGAAGGCAACAACATAACGAAATATTACTTGAAGAACGTGTGCTGGAATAAATAAAATGACAATTCCCAAATGAACAAAATATGAACTGAAAAAGAATGTGAATTTCAGAAATTTAAACCGAAAAAAGGTATTTTTAATTTCAACTGATAAAAGAAATATTTGGGAATGTGGATGAAACGTGGAGAGAAATAGCCGACTACTAGAAATAGCGATCATCGCCACCGATATGTGGGGGAATTTTCTCTCACTAAGCGCTATAGGGGAATGGAGATTTTTAGAAATTTCCTCAACGAAAACGAACTAAATAGTAAACTCGAGATTTTAAATGCTGCTTCTTAATATCTATTCGTGAGTATCAATGAGATCAAACAATGTTTTCATTTTAGCACCCACAAATAATTGGTGTGCGTCGAGAATTTCAGATTATTGGGGCAATCATTAAAAAGAAAGCAAATCATAATGTAAACAACGAGAGGTACACGCCTCGTGTGCCATTAGATCTGTCAACTGTCAACCCCTATGCGAAGCACAAATATGAACAACGTCATTCGAAGAGCAAATTTCATAAATGCAAATAGCGGAATCGAAAATTCTTTCCTTTCCCTATTCTAATCGACAGATCGAACGATAACATTAACGCTGAGATTTACTCCTGCGAGCGATAAAACAAGAATTTAGCAATATTGGCAAACGACTGAGATCAACACCTGAAGTCGGATCTGCATCTTTTAATATTTCATAACTGAATAGCTGAATAATCATTAAATTTTACGATCGAAACCACTAGGAATTATAGTCGATAATCCGGAAACTACATAGCATACGCCACGATCCTCTAATAATACAAAACGTTTGGAAAAGGAAGCTCATAGAATTAAATATTATTTGAATATTTGATTATTCATTTATCTTAATGTGCTTTTCAGATTTCTCAATAAGATATTCTTGAGTGATCTCAATTCGTCGCCAATTTTTAAGTATGCTACACCTGCTCGAATGATCGTATTACCCACCCGTGTATATAAGCAGAGGAAACACATATAACACACATCAACATTAACATATCATAAATGCGAAGTTATAGCAGTTGTAAAGCGTCTATCTCATCGATTACTCAATAACTGCTAAAGTCAGTGCAAAATATGCCAACTTAGCTAATCATTTAGTTGAGGAAATATACCATTTGCTTCATTTTCATATGTTGCAGAACTCATGAATACGCTTAACTATACTTTCCTAGAATTTCAGCTTTACTTGATCGTACCTCTAAGACTTCAAACTCACCTCTCCTCACCTTTAGAGAGTATATGATGTTACGTGAAACCTTCACACTTGCAAGTACTCAACGAATTTTAGCAACACAACTGCCGTTAACCAGATGATTGTCATTCCTCAACAGTCAGGTCGGATTTTAAGATGAAGGTAAATACACCTGGATGCGCTAGTGATCGAGTGATCACTCAAACAACCGGGTCTAATCGAGTCATCTGTTAATTTTGAATGAGACTGTCCTCCGTGTAAATATCTTGAACCCATTCTCCGGATCAGCGAACTTCGGCTTCACTGATTTTCTTCCCAATGATCCATAAATTTAATGGTTCAGTTCCCAGAGATTTTCGCATTTTTTGAACGCCAAGTGAACAAATCACGTGGCAGCCTTTAGCCGGGCAAAAAGATAAAACAACTAAACGAAATATGAGACACTGAAGAATCCATAAACATCATATTCCACACGATTCCGAATGGGGGACAATGCACAGCATGAAAAGATAAAAACAGTTAAAAGCAAAAAATTAATTATAGAAGGAAACTGAACAAAAAAATGAGCAACAAGTAAGTAACAATCGACAGAACTAAAGAAGATCATTTAGGAATACAAAAACTCATCGATTCACAGCAAACGATTCTTTATGTGCCGAACATCCAATATTATCACCTGAAAGAAAGGTTCTATAAGCCAAAGAAGGATTTCAAAAAGCTTCAGGAATAAAGAGTCGAAATGAAATCAATGTTTCCCCTCTTCGTTGCGATAAGAAACTAAAAAGCTGCGGCAAAGAACGAAACACCAAAGAAGGAGGAGGATTACTGGGGATGGACTTATGCCTCCTTATACCTCAAACGAAAATACGTAACAATTCCACGCTCTGAGTCTGGCCACTCATTGCGCACGTAATCTACGTGACATAGCTGAGAGAAAGCTAGAATACCCCTCAGCCTCAAAATCAGTTTTATATAAGCAAATTCAGCCTCAGTAGCACATCGGATGTCATAGACGGCAAACCGCGTAGGCTCCAATGCTGAGTTGAAAACATATGGATTTGCTTAGCGAAGAACCTCATATTTTGCAGCGATTTACTATCATGCCATCTCTTTGAATTAATCACATCAAACTTCATAAATTATAGCGGCGAATAACTGTAGGCATCACTTCTAATCGAAATTTGAGTATTAATTAGTGAAAGTATTCGATAAGCATATAGGCTCTTACAGTTTCTACCTTTTCGATGGTAATATTATAATATTTCGGGGCTCTAAAATAATAATACACCAACCCCCATCTCCACCTCCCCCCCTCTCCCTCTCCTCCGAAGCATTTTTCCAGCCAATTCGTTTTTTAACCGCAGGACGATCTCGGATCGTTTAATGAAAGATGCTTCAAGCTCCATGGATGCGCCATCCTCCATAATTAGAAACAAAACGCGCACTGCAAAATAACTTTTTGGATGCAACATCAAAACACTGAATGACCAAGACTTACCGTCCCATCGCTAGCCGATGCACCAACTTTGTCCCCACGTGAATTCCACCCCACCTCGAAAATGCCTCCATCGTTCAGGCTTCCCGTATAACTTTGAATTAATTTGCCCGACTGTAAAATAGAATTAAATCTTAGCAAAAGGCATAAAATTAAACCCTCAAGATTAGCAGCTGTTTTTCTTTTCCTTCCAGCAAAATGCAACATCGATAAGAACCGCTAGAAGATTTTTAGCGAATATATTCTAAAACTAAACTTTCAAATCTTCTTTTATTCCCACAGAGATTTTGTGGGAGAAAAGTCAAGTTTTCAATGGGTTATTATTAAAAATCAAGTTAATTCTAAACGTTTCTATTGTTAATAGTTCCCCTATCATTTTGTCCATCACATTAAGCGACTATAACCATAATCACATTCTAGCCATAACCACATTCTAAGTAGATGGTATGGGCTAAAGACTTCGTATTCTAGGTCACCTCTATGCGGACGAACACGAAACGTCTAATGCAAATATTGGCAAAAGATATGCAACAATGGAGCACCAACCAGCACATCCCAGATATACACGGAACGGTCGAACGATCCCGATGCGACATATTTACCGTCCGGAGAGAAGCCTACCGAATAGACCGGCTCGGTATGCTTCGTTAGGGTACGAAGGCACTGTCCACGATCGACGTCCCATAGTCGTACCGTATGATCAAATGACGCACTGAGAAATGAAAACAAGTGAAATATTTGAAAAATTATTGGAAAGATTCAATTCAGATCTCATCTGTTGAAATGGTTCATTTTAAACCGCATAGTTGTGCCACTGAATTGAAAACATAACGAATCAAACTTGCAAGAAAAAAGAATATGCAGTGGCAACAAATTACCTAGCAAGTGTGTATCCGATCGGTGACCATCGAATCGTATAGATCTCCTTATTGTGAGCCATAAGATCATGTATTGCAGTATCACTACTCATCGACCAAACCTGTAATTGACGATCTGCGATTGCCTTATGAGCAACACGCCCAATATAGTGCAAATGAGGGATCATTAAATGTAAACTTTAAACATATTATGCCCACTGATTTTGCCATCTAATTTCTACAGTTCTCAACAGATGATGCTCTTACTATACGACCGTTGCACCTCATTTTTTGCGCACTAAAGAGCTTCTGGACAGAACGGATTGGAGCATATTCAAATAAGCATCGTTCCTTTGACGTGACGGTGGGCGAAAGGTCTATGAATATCCAGAAACCTGGTTAAGAATTGAGACGCATCTCCTCTGCAAACATTTTATACCTTCATTTTAATCGCAAATTATCAACAATATGAAAATTCACCCTAGAAATATACAAGCGACGACAATTTATTCCCTTCCTTCCGCATGGCAAAGGGATCGAAAAGAAAACACCATCGGCAATAAAACTCGAAACGCACCTTCAGAGTCATATCGTCGGAACATGAAGCGAGTAACCGTGAGTGCGAATCGTATTTAACGGCGTTCACCTCATTAGTGTGACCCTAAAATTGAATTAAATTCTAAGTGTCGTACCCGAATTATTGTCATCTAACATCATAATGTCGGCGACGTCGAGAAACCGTATTTGAAAAAGAAGAAGCTGAGAAATGGAAGAGAAATTGAATATGTTGTGCTAACTGAAGTTTTTAACTTCCATTCCATCTGTATTTCAACTCCCACTTCTTACGAATTTCTACTCCACCGCTGAAAATTAAATTTACTGCAAGCTAAAAAGATGGCGCTCATTTCATCCTGAAACTGTCTCGGTTTGTGACCACCAAAATATCCCCACACTTTTGCAGAGATTTTACTTCCCCTGAAGCAATTTCAGCTTTTCTTCCCAAAAATCCGATCGACTCAGCAATGCAAACATAATTCGGCGAGAATGAGGATTGCATTCCACTAGCGAATCGGGTCTTCTAAGAGCATTAAATAATCTTCACTGCTATCAACTGCATCGCAAGATCTGATGAAAAAAAACTGCACACGGCGAACGGGGAGGACGGCGGGAAGACAAGGGGGAGTGGAAGAGAGGGGAAGAGGACGATAATGAGCTGAAGCTTCTGAATCGTCACCATTAAGCAACAACGCAACAACGGCTATTATCATTGAATTTTACTTCTAACCAATGTAATCGTTCAGTCGTCTCACAGATACTAAAACTAGAGGTAATGTATATTTTTATCCCATTTTACTCACCATCATTACGAGTAGGTCATATGGCAGCGTTATTTTAGCGTAAAGAGATCTCGATAGAAGACATACATTCGCTCATAATTCAACGAGCTAGATATCATTTCTCAAAAAGCAGAAGTACTCGCCTGAAATGTTTTCAGAGGTTTCTCACAACCAAGTCGGCATACATGAATACACATATCTGTACTGCATGATGCGAACATATCATCTGCCATCCAATCCACGTCTAGTGCAGAGCTCGTATGAAATTGGAAAACTTGCATCTGCACACCCTTTATCGGATCCCAAACGATCGTTGTCTGAAAGTGGAATATTGTTCACGAAAGCAAAAACTCGTTCACTTCCTCCTCTCGCCGATTCCCCTCTTAGGACATTTTAATAATCTAGAACCCGATAAAATGTAACTTTCCAAAGACCGTGCATAGTGACCAAGAGACCTTGAATTCAGAAATATCTTCAGAGGACGACTGAACATCCTGCTCCAATCCTAAACTGCCACGCACACCTGGACACTAGACTCCGATTCCTCTATCAGTTCTCTCGCTGCTGGCAAATTTTAAAAATTCAATAAACGGTGCAAATATATAGCACAATAATATCCACCACCAGGCTTACAGGTCTCAGAAGCTGAACAAACGAAAAAAACTTGCGCATGTATGGAGAGCAAAATCAAGAAAAGAAAGCACCTTGTCGACTCCTGCACTAAGAATCTTGTCACCACGCTGGTTCCACTTTAGTGCAAATATTGGCCCCTTATGAGCACCTAATGTGTAACGCAATCGACCTGAAATTTATCTCTTCTTATAGGGCGCAACTCCCTGATTGGGCGCTGCTTACAGTGAGCATCGATATGAAGATAAATTAAGTATTTCAATAAAGATCTGACAAAATGCATTTTCTTATCTTTCGCACTTCTTGTTCGATGAAAGATAACATCCTCCCCAACAAAATCACTTCCGACTTTCCACTACGGCAAAAAATTAGCGGTACAAAGAAACGAACCATCAGTTGCCCATACTCGCGCATACCCGTCATAACAACCAGTCGCCAATAGATCACCGGTGCACTGTAAAATAATCACATCTCAAATAGTTACCATTATAGTCATTTTCTATGACACTGAAATATTGGTGAGACCATCTCCCTCATTTCCTTTCTTCTTCATGCATGAGAAAATATATGCGAATGAAATCTTCACCGAAACATTGAACCAATAATTAATATGAACTAATAACTAACATTCCAATCGAGTGAAGTAACGTCCTTATTAGGAGGAGGGATCGTTTTGTCGTCTTTCTGAATGCAATGCTTTAGCACCAATGAGCTCTCCTCTATACTTTGCGACGATGTGCTCGCCAATTCCGAACCCGTTGCGTTCCAAATGCGTGCTGTACTATCGCCAGACCTTGAAATAAAAATTATTTCCCAAGAAGATTCTCTGCACGAGTAATATCTCACTATGATCACTATCGAGGAAATATCCATGCACAGCAATGATAAAAACATTTCATGGAAGAAAAACACCGCAATTGTCCCCTTTTCTCAACTGAAGGGAAAGGAAGACCGGACTTCACCGAGAAAACGGTGGATAGAATAGTGGCTCACACTGAAAATATCGAAGAAGCGGTTCAACTGCAACGAAAACATAATGCATATTTATTGAGCTCACAAAGAGCTGAGCGAGCAAATCCAATATAACACGTCACGGAGTGAATAATGCAAAGACTTCGCGAAACAAATTATGTAAATATTCGGGAGTGCAACCCCCCTCCTTTCAATCCACCTGCCAGCATCAATCCAGGAGAATGTCCTGAGGGATGATGAGTGAAAGATGGGAGGAGGGATGAAGGATACAGAGGAAAGACACAAAAATAAGTCACGACACATTATCGTGGATGAACTGAAAAACGAACGATGACATACCCGGATGCAATGAGATCGTTCTTCGGGTTCCATGTACAAATGAATACTTCACTCTCATGCCCCTTTAAGTACCGTACCTGCAATAATCTACCCGTTGCAATCTTTATATAAAATATTTTTCACTTCCTCAAAATTACCCCATCACTTTCCCTATTTCTCCACCCAGCTAACATCTGCTAAGACAGCAAAACTAACCAGCCGTTTGAAAAAAGCCTCATGTCTACTATGGGGTGATATTTTACTGAAGGAATCACTCGCATTATACCAACAATTTCTACAGAGTCAATGAAAACATCATAATTAACATCAACAGTTACGAGTACTATGACGCTACTTGCAAGTGTAATTATATACAGCAATAGTCACATGAAAGCATTTCCGTACTGTCATCTAGAGTTGACACTTATGCACTTCCTTGATGAGTTATTCGTTCCGTGGATTCCAGAAAAAAATTACTTTATATTGTAAACAGAAAAATTTGGCAATATTAGTAATTTACTAATGATATGATGTTTAACCTTATCATTAACCTTATCACTAGCAAAAACAAAAAGCATTCAACTTCCTGTTCGTAGGGATATCAATAAATATCCCCTCCCCCTTTTCCCGCTGCCTCCTACCCGAACATTTTACCTCTACCCATAGAGGTAGGTAAATATATTTGTTGAAATTTGAGGTAATAACTGAGTGCTGCATCCCCGGATAAATTCGAAGAGAAGAGCTATAAAACCTCATAATGAATGTATTTTCCATTTCCCGGATCAAAGAAACAACCCATTTAGACGGTAGAACCTCACCTACAATCATAATAACTATCGTCACATCCACAATAACAATTTGAAAATTTAACGGAGAACAATAGCGCTACGAAATCGGTGGACGTTGGAAAATCAATTAAACGTGAGAAAGAATAAAGTATTCAACTGATAACTGATAAATATTATTAGTTTAATGACTGATAAGTGAAGTACCTTATCACGGCTGATTTCATACGGTCGATTCTCGATCTGAATACTCGATAAGGTACTATTGCCGTTATTCAAATGCTTCACTCCAACTCCATCAACCTCCATCGGAGTTCCGTTTACCGTCCTTAAAAAAACGACATAAATGAGAGTCCACTTGGAAAAGGATTCCATAAATTTGGCAAACGAAATTCTGCGAAATTGTGCGACTCGAATACTATCACTGTGAGCTCAAAACGAAGAGTGGAGATCGAAACCGATCACTATAAACCGTGAGAGTAAAAAACTATCGTCGACGAGAAAGTGCACTAAGCTGAACACTGATTCTGCCTACCTATCATTGACTCAAAGAAATCACATAACACCTCACAATGCAGGCAACTCATATAAGAGTCGGATCAAACTTCGCTTGCTTAATTCTTTTGCGTAGGTTGCCCATTTTGAAGACTAGAACGAAATCGTCGAACTTGCACATCCCAGATATTCTATGACCTCTATCCATCACGACCTCAATCGTTCCACCTGGACGCCTATCTTATCTTAGCAGCAGCGAACTGTCAGCAAAATTTCCGCTAATAAATAAGCTAAAACAAATAAGACGAATGAAAATGAACACGCGATCGGGATCTATCTCGAAAAAGCGGCCGCTGCTTCAGAACCTCACATAATAAAAGCCCTCATCGTCCTCCTGAGCCGAAAACAAGAATACGTGCCAGCCGGCTTTTCTACAGGATAATCTCATGCGGGAATATTTATTTCTAATCAGTAGGCGATCGGCAACATTTAAGCCGATCGCTGCAACAAGTTGCCCGTCAAAACGCCCATTTCAACGAACAAATAAAAATTCACTGAATTTTATCACTACGACCTCGATATTTCGACATACGTGGAAACACATTCATCGACGCAATAAGTTCTCTTCAAAGAACCCCAAAAAAGGGTTAAAATAAACGTAATAATTTCGATGATGACCGCGGATCCGATAGCTACCGATGCAATTCTGCTCCCATTCTGTAGGCGAAGTCTTCGTTGCCACACCGAAATGTTAGCGGATATCTCTGCAGCTTTACATTACTAGAATGCGTTGTTTACAACTGGTCGTCAACGATTATCGAGGAACTAAATTAAGATTTTTCCCATACCTAACTCAACTCTAAACATCACATGAGGGATTCGTTCGTTCGTTGAGTGCTCCCACCTAGAGAACCGATCCGCATCCTTAGCACTTCCTATATATGGAATTTCTTTCTTTAAAAATACTTCAAAATACACACCCGTTATTGGCTTGTGCAGCACGAAGTTCAGCGGCGGCCACCTTAGCCTTACCGACTTGCCCATTTAGTATCCTATCGCGACACTCCCTCTCTCGATCGAAATGTGCTAACACCTGCTTGCCGAAATGATGCGGAGCCGTTGCTGTGGTGTTCATTACACCCGTCGATTGCAAATGTTGTGCTGCAGCGCCAGAAGAAGCATAGAACTGCTGCTGATGATTGTTGTTGACCAACGTTGCGCCACTTGTACTTGCCACCACTGTACCACCGGTTGTCACCGAACAAGCTAAAGGTGTCGTTGGTAAACTATTCGACGATACGACGCTTGACGTCGACGGCGGAGAGATCTATAAATCAACGACCAGTAACCGTGAAAATTCCAATATAATCAGAGAAATTAACAACTTTAAGCATCAGAAAACTTTCAGAATGGTTAATTATTTGCTTCGATAGAATTTTTTTGCAAAAACTCCGAGTGTGGGAACTTCATCCGACCAAGAGCTACCTCTGGCATAATCTTAACTCATTTTTCAACTTGCAGGTAGCCTGAAGAGGCGGAAATTTTTCTCTTGCTGCTTTTGATAATCTATAGACAACTCTATACTGCCAACAGATTTCAACGTTTCGATATCGCGATGGCAAATCAAGGGATGCATGTGGATCCGTTACCATTGACAACGGTAATTAGCCTTCCGTCGGAACTATAATGCCAATATCAAATATCGGGCCGTGTATATATTTCTTGAAACAGCCACTCTCATCTCTTCTTCCTACACATATCTTTTATAACCAACTCTTTGAGGCGCCTGTTTTTATTCCACTCTCATTCCTATTTCAACTGAGAGAGACGATTGAAAGGCTAGAGACTGGCAAATAATGTGGATGGCATGTCCACGGCATCTTCTTATAGCTTCGCAATAACTCTATTTTTGCGTAAATTTCTATAATTATTATACAAATGATCATTTACCAATTCAGAGTGCCGCTTCGGCTTAACTTATACGCTTCCTTGCAATTTCGCTCCTCATCCCATCCACTCTCCCTCCTCCCCACCCCAACTTCATCTTCTGTCGGAATTCTTCTGCATAAAGTCCGTGTCTGCTCTAATAATTTGTCCACTTATCGCAATTCTTCTTGTCCTATCCAAAGAAGCAATGCAGCTTTACTCACCATTACGTCGGTGTTTCGATCTCTACCTTTCAACCCGCCACCATTCTGCTTTTCGTGATGCAATTCACGCATTTCACGATCGCGTAATTGTTGCAGTTGCTGCTTTTCATCTTTGACGGTTGGACTCGACGTTGGAGGCTTATCCCGAAGCTTCTCTTTGATCTTATGCCGTGGTACTTCGTTGAGAACTGAAAGTGACTATGAACTTCACATCTGAACGTGAAGATTCTCAATGCTTATATTGATTAACCATCTGTAGGGAATTACAACGAACATCACAGAGATAAACCTACGTATGATAGGCGTTTCAATAATTCTACTTATTACAGCAATCACTGTCGCCATTTGCCAAAAAATATACTTGTTCAAATTGTTTGATCCCATTTAATCATCGATTGGTGTATTTGCTGGTGGGAAAACCAACTTGGAAAATATTATAGAAATTTATCGCATATTTACTTTTAATTTCTTTTCCGGAAATCGTACCGCAATGATCGATGATCTGAAGCCACGAAACATCCACACAGACAATCGGACAGATAGATATATACCCATAGGGATTTAAACACAGGATAGAACTCATCACGATAGACATATTATATGCAAATCTGCGGCGATAGACAAAAATGATGGTCGATTCTCTCGTTGGGAAGGATTCGACGAGTACCCCCACATTAATGAATTTCCTCTCCCCAGAGCGCTTCTCATCAAATTTGATTGCATCACTGATGCGTGAGGAAACGTGTCGAATGCAGAATTGCGATATTAACATAAAGTGGGCATATCTAACGGACGTTTATTCCGCTAATTACTCCAACTTAAACTCGTTATTAAATTGCGTAGGAAGCGATGGAGAATATGACAAATTTAACGCAAATATCCCATTCGCCGAATCGCAGTTTTTCCAAAGAAAACGTAAAATAATCATTCAACGATATCCATAGAAAAACCGTCAATAATACAAACAAACGATACGATTTGTTCAATCTTCTGCGGTTTAGATAACGCATGAAAAACATAAATGAACCGCGCATCAAACGAGTAAAATATTACTTGAAGTTCGCACTTCGCTGTTACGAACTCGAGCTCGAGTTTCGCTGTAAGGCTGATAATCCCCACAGAGAAACTATCGGTTGCATTGATCAGCAAAAAAAGTAGAAAGTGAGTTCAACTCTCATTATATCCTATCAAATCACTATTTTTGAAAAGACTAGAAAAATAAATAGAACGAGGCACTAACCAGCTTCCAATAGTGACAAATTTTCCAGCAGCACCTTCTCAGTGCGAGCGTCACTTGCTGTACTCGTGCTTGGCACAGCACAAACCTCAGCCTCCGTATAGAAGATACCCTTCTGCAACAACTTCATCAGTATATTATATGAAACGGTGAAACACCGCTCGATCCCTTCCAATTAATTCTAATTCCTTAATCATCCACTACTTTAGCATGAGGCAGCAGCTCGCAAAACAACGCAGCACAGTTGCTGGGAAAGATCGAGGACATTCCGACTTCATACATACTTCTCAGTTGTCGAGTACCTCACTAATTATGGAATCTTTTTGTGCAAGAATACAACGCAAGTGCTTTTACATATTCTGGGCGGGATCTTGTTCCTGCAACCATCACTGCAGGTGTTAATCAATCCTAACATGTATGTGTAATCGTCGGTGACGCTTACACCTTTGGTGATCAGTTCCGAGCGAACTCCATCCCGCGAAAAGGTAGGGGTCACTTTCAGGAAGTGTTAATGTCAAGACAGCATACAGAAGAGAAACAATCCTGGGATCTGAGGAACGCTGACCGTAACGAGCAACTTTTCACTTCTCAACGGGTCGAAACAAATTACCTACGAGTGAAGAATTGACGGCCAACATTAACAATGAATCAAAAAAATCGAATATGTGAATAAACTCCAAACTCCAAATATATTTTCCGAATGAACGATTATTAATTGGTTCATTCTTTAATGATGGAAATTATGAGAATAGCATATGCCGTCTCTACCTTTGAGTATAGGCTGTGTTAAGTGCCCATATATTTACAGAAGGCTCCACCTCAGGTGAACTGTCGAATACTCTCACCTCGGTCAAGAAACAACTCACGACCTCTCATATTAAATCCGTTCTAGAAAAGCGACACCTTATTCCGAATTTTAATTCATTTTTGAATTATTTACGCCATAATTGCAGAAATTTGGGTGGAGTGCAAAACTGGCTTCAAAAATCACATAAAGGAACCATCGTGAGAGAGCGCGATTAAGATTAAGAAGGATATACTCATGAGGATAGAGAAATTAGCAAACATCTATTCCGCACTTAGAGGGATCGATCTGATGGGAAGAGAGTTATTCCGTTTGAAGACGACGTTACCTGGATGATGTTAACGAGGGCTCCCATGGGCACATCGCTGCCCGCAACTCCCGACTCTAGAACACGGGATTCGTTTGCGAATGTGTATGCCGAATGCTCGAAACCTGTAAAAATATCACCCTTATATTTCCATAACTCCACAGAAAATCAACTACAATAAACATGAAGTTACGCGACACGCATATTAAATGAGTGAAGAATTTTCCCTATTCAGTCATCTTAACGTCCGTCCGCCTTCCCTCTTGGATCAATATATGCAATATAAAGGATTCTTCACGTTGAGAATATACTTCACGTGACTTAATTAATAATCTATCCATGAGCACGAACATGAAGTGCTTTATCGAAGAGGATCTCTGCGCAACTCACTGTCCCCCTTCCCCAAGAAGATTCTCATACTTCAACTGTAAAAAAATTCATTCTTTTAAATGAGCCATTATTATTGCAATTAAACAAATATTCAGCACATTCATTGTAAGAGATAAACGATATGAGAAATTCGATCGTAACAATAAGAGACATCCACGATGACTACATAGTGGACGATATTATATATTAATATAGAAGACTGGATGATCCTATAGCAGATACGAGTGGTCCTTTGGCCTTCAGCAATCGCCGCTGATCAAAACCTCACTTGATGATTAAGATTTTCCTTTTTTATCTTGATCGAGCTTCAGATGGGGAATTAAATTCAGCTCTTCTTTAGGGTTCATCGGAAGAAGTTTCCGTGAAAAGAGTTTCCCACCAGGAGTGTTCAGTGGTGGAATTAAGTCACTCTCGACTTCATTCCATCTTTTCATCGTCTCTCAGCATAATATTTCTATTTATTTAGTTATTTTTCTGCAATTTCTCATATAATTACTTCAAAAATTACTAGTATATATACTCAGAAGCTCGAATATTCATTTGTAAAGCGAAATATTCAGATATATTCGATGCTTGTTTTGGTTTCCATAATTTCGACAATTCTATGGATGATTTATTGAATTGAATTATAAATCGTTTCAAAAAATCCCCCCACAAAGCGCAAAATTCCAGAAAATAAAGATGCTTCAGTGAAATTTCACGAAACTGTGAAAACATCAACCGAATTAATCAATGAAGATATCTGATAGTACAGGTTGTATCTGAACAGAGCCTATGCCGACTTTAGTCTCCATGAAGTCTGCGCTAACAATAGCGATCCACAAAAAACCTCCCATCTTAACGCCAATTTGCAAAAATTCCGCATTTGTGAGAAATAATTCCAAATCGAATCTCATAGAAAATAAAGCTAAATGGACAAAAAAAAGATGAAATCAAATGAATTAAAAAAATTCAAAGTAACTATTCTAAAAGTAACGAATTTTCCTATCGTAAATTGGGGTATTGGGGGAATTCTGATCATTGGAATCCCGAAATTCCTATCCCATCAATTGGGGAATCTTGAAATATATGGTGGCCATCATATATGAAAAATTAACACTGAGCGAATCTAATCAAACGAAAAGAAAGAAATTAAGCGTGCTAACTATTAATTACCTTAACTATTGATTATGTACTTCGAAGTATAGAAAAAAAAGAACGCTATCAAAAAGCTATAAAAGAAACGACTCTCATTGGGTCCACCAATTCGGCTGCTTGCCAGTCGTAAAATTTCAATACATTAAGCTTTTTTCTCCCTACAAACTGGTAATTAATTCCATCGGATCGGATAATCCTAAGCCTCGTTACGAAAGCAAAATACCCTCACGCTACTAGCCATTTAAGACTACGGCCTCATTTGTCGACGAGAGCTACAAACTGGAGACCCTTAATGCTCAAGAACCATGAGCTGCACGCCATCTAAAACAATGCAACACATTGCTCCGCATTTATTCATTTCGCTGAAATAAAAACCTTCTAAAACACGATCAAACTGTATGCGAACAATTCGATTAAATCGTTTGCCAAAGATATCGCAATCATCGGTGAGTGCTTTTCTTTGGAAAATTGATGCTAGCGAGTTCGCGAACTTCGACTCTTAGTTCTCTTCAGAGTTAATCTTCAATTTATTGAATAATTCTTGAGACTGGTAACCATTTTAGTGCTTCGAAGAGTAAATAAAGAAAACTGTAAAGGAAGAAGTAAATAAAATTCCTCATGAAAAGGACGAAGCTGTAGCAGTGGAAAAATATGATTTCCTAAGGTAACGTTCCATATTTATCGCCTAACAATTCAACCGGCGATCTATGCTAAAAATTAAATTAGCTGATCAAATCTGTTCACATAAATATCCACTGAACCAGTAAAGGAAAGACTTTTCCGATGGACAGCGTCGAAATTTGGGGATGAAAGAAGGAAAATATCAAAAACTGTGTCAATGAGGGTGGCCATTTAAAAATGTGCCCACGAAATCATCATAATGCATAAACATTAAACAAATCGGAAAAATAATGCAACGATATATTCACTTATCAGTCAAAATCATCGATTCCACAAGTCCAAACTGATGATTCGCTTATATATATATATATAAAATCTTTTTGTTGATTTTCGGCGTTGAAATCTTTTTGTTGATTTCATGAAGTGTGAAAGAATTTCGAGGCTTAACGCTTGTTTCGACGAATTCGAAAATTACGGCAATGATTAGCATAAGAGAATTTCTATGTTGAGATATTTGAGAGCATAAGACATTTGTTTGTAGCATCACCTTCGGCGACACTCTAAATCGGTTTCGTGACATTAAAGCGGGGAGAATATGACCCTTTTGCATAGGTATCATAGGTATTTTTTCCCTCATTCCATAAACCGAAAGAAGAGAGAATTGTTCTTTAAGGGCTCCGAAGTGCGAATTTTTCTCAATCATAAAATCCTAAAGGAATCTATGGAAATTACATTTTATTTCATTTTATTTTATGAATAGTGCAGTTTTCCGAAGAAAAAGGATTCAACGGCCTTGAGAATACCACTTCATCGAAATATTTGCGATTCTTTTTCAAAAACACTTCAACGAGCAAAATCCCCTTCGAACTCAACAGCGTTAATGATGGTTTTATTCTCGATTATGGGGCATCATTTCGGGGGATATTGTCGAATTTCAACATTCTTCATATATATTTAACTAATAAATATTTGATTACTTTAGAGAACCAGGAAATTATCGAACAAAATAAAGACACGAACTGAGTGGAATCCATGTTCTACACATCAAACGTCATACTGGAGTGAGGACAATTCTGAATGCTTCTAATGACTGCTTTCTTGGGTCGACAATTTGCTAGTATCGTTAAGCACATCGAGTGTTCAATCATTCCCACGGTTAGATGCTCGATGATTAACAGGTAATTCTTTGAATTACTCCCAACTGTTTTATCAGTCAACGGATATTATATCAGTAATTATAGACATGTTCATTGAAACATGAAACGAATATGCATGTTTAATAAGCTGTAAATCGAATAGTTCTTCATTTCCTCATTTGTTTACTCATTTCATAAAGTGTTTCGATTAAAACGTCTTCCTCAACACCTTATATGATTCGATGCAGCGGGGTCATTTTATGAGTACCAAAATTTGTTTTCGGAGATTTTCAGGATAATTTTTTCCTTAATTTAGAGGAAAGTGGACAAATGAGGCACTTTCTTTAATGGATCGTATCGAAAATAATAAGATAAATGAATTTCTTGCGCAAAATAATATACAAATTACAGCTTTTTAAAATTCCCACATGTAACATAAACCTTCAGCCCTCAGTACCTCTTGGAATATTTCACAGCGCTGAACAAATCCGCCAAATATAATGACTATGTGGAAGCAGACTGTCAGCAAAATTTGAAATGCCGATCACTCGAAAAAAATGCATCAATGACAATGCATCACTAAAAGATTCTCGGTAACTGCCAACTATTAATTAAAACTCTTTCAAGACAGCTAGCTGCGCCTTTATGATTATCTGAAACTACCATTCACGCAACGATCAAGAAGACTTCAACCGAAATATTTGAGTTTTTAAGTGAATAACGTGTGAGGTGGCAGATATTGGGAACTGATGAGAGAGCGCGTGAAAGAAATAATTAATCACAATTATTAACAGTGAAGATGAAAAAGTACGGAATATGAGACAATCGAAATTGCTGTCGGAAAGCCAGTAAAAAATAAAACATCCTATTCATTTCTGCTCAGAACTAATAGAAACAGTAACTGCAATATACGGATCAGAGCTCCCTAAATCCTCATCACCCCCCATCTTACTATCACTTAATCCTTAATTCATTACCTAAAAGTCACGGAAGTACCTATAGCTGTTGAGTACCATTATAAGCCTCAACGATTATCTGCATCGCAAATCGCGAAAAATAACCGCAAAAATCAAAACAACTATAAAAATCGAAGGCTTTTTTTTATAAGCACATCCAAATTCGATCATAAACAACAGGCATTTATTTAGACTTTTAGCAAAATTCGCTATGAAATGATATTATAAGTTTCGTTGCATAAGGATCAGATGAGGGATGGAAAAAACACTGTAATTTTTAGCCTATAAGCCTAAAAGTATCGATTCTCTTGATTTCGAATATCCAAACATAGAATCTGTTTTTCTCCCTCCCTATTTCTTTGAAATTCCATCATATCTGTAAGGAAGTCAGTTATAAGCAGTAAGCTGAATGAGTTCAACTTTTGAAGATATGGATATCGAATTTGATGCAATTATAAAATCCTTCATGAATTTTTTCATTTACAACTTCGATTGAAGAAACAGAGCAGATACGGCTAGGATGCGAAAAAATTCCAGGATATTTGATGATTCCAGAGTACGATGCGAAAACATACTCAAAGTGCAATCAAAGAAAGACCAATAATTATTATTATCACTTTCAAACAGAGAAAAAAAGACCTTCTAAATGAACCTGTTAAGGAATGATGAAGAATGGATGCGCTTTGCAGTTGGCTCATTGTTTTCCCACATGCGAAACGCCTGCGAAACAAATGCCAGCAGCACATGCTGTGTTAGCAAAGAGGAATGTGGAAGTGAGGGAAGACATGAGGGCGTATGGAAAGAAGGAAACAATAAGGATGGGAAAATATTTCAGGATGGGAAGATATTTCACCACAGAAACGAGCAAAAATTAATCTTTATCGTTCATAAGTGACTTTGTTATTTTTTTGCGGCTATCGGAAAAGAAAAATTATAGAAATTAGTATAGCTTATAGGATGACGGTTAATGTATATTTTAAGATCGACTTAAGATTGAGCATAGACACAATGATGAAACTTTTTCGTGCAATTAAATGAACAAATACGATTCGAAGTAATCTCCCAGGGAAAATTTTGTAGAAAACAAGAATAAACCGGAATAAACCAGAACAAAGCGGAATAAACGAGATTAAACCGGAATAAGCCGGAATAAACCAGAACTGGAAGTAATAATAAGCAACAGCAAAAAAGTAACACTGGTAACACATAGTAAGCTTGCAAAAAATGAGTAAATTATCCACTAAGGTTCTAACAGTCGATGAATTATCAGAGAAAAGACAAGAGCAATAGAACCGACCAGATTCGTGAAGATATCGATAGATGACGTAATTGATTTCGTCGCTACTGAAACTCATATTCCAAGAACGCCGTCGTAGTAAATGATGGACGTAAAGACGACGACACTATTAGGCGCATATAAACTGCGCATACCCAATATGGTCGTCGAATCTATTGGCGCCGTCTGCTTAGAAGCACTTCGGCGCCCTGATTATTCAGCTTAATCCGGAATCACCCACTGTAACACTGAACGAATATTTATCGTTCCTTTTCTTTGTTACTCCGTTCCGTTCCGTTCCGCTTACAAATTATGAAGTTTGCACACTTAAGCAGCGGCGAAGTATGTTTGCGGAAATCTTCTTCGAAGACTGAAAAACGAGAAGACTTCAATTATCGGCAAATTATTTCGACGAATACGCAAAATACATCGACTGGTGTAAATTACAGCAACAAAATAAGTCCCGCAAAATGAACGATTAATAAATTCAAAGGTAAAAAAAATGAATAAATGAAAAATCCCATAGTTCTGTAAAATAGAGAACGCTCTAGCATAACGACTGCAACGAAATCAGAATGAGAAAACGCACACACAACAATATATGATACTTCGAATCCTTAAACACTCTAAAAAATCATTGATCGTCTTCTTTATAATGATTCCAGAGGTGAATGCGCTTGAGAGACGAACTCTCTATATATACGCAACTTAATAAATAAGTGGAAAACAACGCGCACTTTTTGCACTTTGAATAATCGATGACTTTCGCCTCATTAAGAAATATTAATAGTTGCCTTAACAGTTATAGATTCTTAAGACTTTTAAACACCCTTCAGAGGACAGATGAATCAAAATCGCTAAGCAAGTCGCAGACGTACAGATATATATATATATATATATATATATATATATACAAATATGGGGGCGCGCGCAAAAAATTTAAAAGAAGAAGCTTACCTCGCATAGAAATCAACCTATTCAACCTACTATAAAGATGATAGAGAACTTCCTACTCGATAAAAATGAGTAACAAATATGCGAACATCCAAAAGAGTTAACAAATTCTGCTGCATAAACAATTCTAAGCACTACGAGATTAAACATAGCTAGCGAATTGCTCCGACTTTACACATATTTTATCCAGCAAAGAAGATGATGTAACAATGATTGCATTTCATAAAAATATTTAATTAATTCACGATCATATCAGTGAAAAATCAAGAATAATGATTTATAAAAAAGTATTTCTATCGTTAATCCCATCTTCCTCTCCCCTCCCCCTCCCTCCACAACGAGCCATCCTCTGGAGGCGATAATATGCCCCCATAGCACTGAAAAACTATCACCTTGTAAAATCGTTGCCATTTTAAATATATATAATTGAGCATCTCCAATAATTTTCACTACTCGTTCGGAACTATATCCCTTCTTAGAGAGTCCCCCACCGCACCCCTTTGCCACCATCAAATTCTCATTTGTTTGCGACATATGGCTCATACCAAAAAGATGAACTGCTGAATAGGTATGCAAATAAAAAAGTGCGCTCAGAAGAGCGGAAAAAAGTCATGAAGCAGATGCGATAAATCTCCGATAAAATGTCAACATTTTGCAATGCCCGCTTGCAGATATTGCAAAAATAATTCGCTCATTATCGTTTCTTCTTTCCCCCTCGTGATTGAATATACCAATATTTCCGCCCACTTTATCGAATTAATAATAATTATGGCTGAATTTCATCGATTACAAAGCTACATAAATAAATTGTTTTACTACATAAGGAGTTTTACTTAAAGAGTAATACTTACTTGTATTTTATTTTCTACTATTAAACATCACGATAAACGCAATCAAGTGAGTATTTGAACGCTACTTATAAGGGTACATTTCTAAAGGTACATAACGCATTTCCAACAAAATTCGGCCGTCGACGAATGCTTTGAAGTGATTCAACACACGAGGCGTAAACGAAAGACGAGCGGCTAGTGTTTATGTCGACGTAACCATTATAGTTCACATGGCAGCCATTTGTCGGCAACGATCAACCCCCCCACCAACAGTGGCAATAATAACGATGAACAATTTCTCGATTGCAAATAACATCATAATTTATCTTAATAAATCCATACCTATAAGGTTATTTCTATAATTTCTTAATTTCTCAGTAATAATTTCTCAGAATTTCAGTAAACAAACTGTGAAAATGAGAAACAAATTGTCGCTTTTAAAGACAACTTCGTACATCGATCTATATGCAATAGGCAAAACGCTATCGCTAATATATCTGACCAGCTCCGATCCGATCGAATAGCCTTTCAAACGATCGATGGCTCAAATGCAGAATTATTCTTTGTCAAATTTCCGGGCAACTTATTCGATCACAATCAACGAATTCAACAAAATGAGTTGTGCCGCATTTCGATAATAAATCAACTAATTAGATGAGGAAAATAAATCGAAGAAGTATAAATCTTTCATAGAAATTTCCATAATATATTTTATTCTTTCTTCTTCCCTATAACAACCGATGAATAAACACACTGAATTATTCAGCGTGCTCAATCACTTAGAACATCGCACACAAGACTATTCCCAATGTACCTAAGAGAATTTCGAACACCTCTTAACGGTATTTCAAAAAAAAAAAACATTCTGAACAGTAGTAAAAGTAATTAACTGTAATAAAATAACATGTATATATATGTTTTATATGAAGCAGCTAAATATACATTCTCGCAAAATTCGTTAACAAAAGGAAAAAAGAGAAGCGCTGAAATGATGAGCGACCGGGGAACGCGAAACTATCGAAACGGGATAAAAAAACTTGCAAAAAAGTGCTCTCTTCGCAGTGATTATCTCTGAAGGTAACGTTAATAAAAGGGAAAGAGGAAATTTGCCCTTCAAAAACGAAAAACAATCGCATACTCACTTAGCAAATCATATTTCACATAATTTCGCATGAAATCCACAAATGAACACTGAAGTAAATACTAGAAAAACTAACACTTCAAGTGAAAGAATAAAATTCATTTCAAAGTCGAAATAAACAATGCACTTGGAATATATCATCGTGATAAGTAATATATCATAGAATATATCATCGTGATAGGTAATAATACCATGGAATATATCATCGTGATAAGTAATATATCACGGAACATACCACCGGAATAGGTAATACAGCATAGAATATACCCTCGTAATATATCATTTCAAGAGAGGGTATCGGGATAATGCAACGATATGCATGCACTCTTGTAAAGGAAACAATCCACTGCTTATAGATTACACATTACTGCATCTATAAAGTGAAATCAATAAACTACTGCGTGCAAATGCGAAGAACTCGAAAAGCTCCTAGAAATATACCTGACCTCATCAACACGTCTGCAAAAAACATATTCTCATAAAGGGCTTCATTTGTTGGACGTGCACGGCTGCAGCTGACAGGATTCCCCTTCCCTACACTCGCTCCACTGGCCGTTTCCACCTCACCAATGCCAAGTCATGTGGTCAACCTGGATTCTGCGCGCAATACACAAATCCTCAGCCGGCTACGCTGTACATCCTCAAAAGTGCCATCGCATCAACTATTCAAAAAAGATTTTCTCAAGAGGGCCTTCGTCAATCTCAGCCAACCCTGATTTAGAAAACTGTCGAACTGCAAACGGTAGAGGGAATTATGAGCAAATCCATTAATGCATGAACGTCTCAAGATTATTTCCAAAGGAATAAATGAGAAACGCTTATTAATTTCATTTTATTTTTATAGGAAATGGGCAAATCTGATTTCTTTGAAGATATTATTAAGGCTTTGAAAAATTCAACGCAGAAAATTCAAAAAGAAAACGCTCAACCTCAATCACATATTCCACCTCTTGAATCCTCATACACCTTTCCTCTGTTAGAATTTCATATCTTAGTATATCAGAAATTGAACCTTATAGTTTGGTTTATTATTTTTTCGTTGCTAATCCTGAAAAAAAAAAGTTTCTTATGAATCTTCTCCGACTATGCGATGGGAAGTGCGTGCATTGCTAATAACTGATTCATCGCTAATCCATTATACATGCGAATACGCATTCACGTATTATGTAATGCACTTGTACATTCAGTAGTCATTAAGATGCTTATAATATACATTTAACTATCTTCGATATGACTTAAGCGAAATCGAATATGACATCCTCATAGAAAATGTTTCTGTTTTCGACCTTTTTTATCTCTGCTACCCTCTAAGTTCTTATTTATTTTGCGCTTGTGATCATCTCGATTTCTTTGCAATTTTTTCCCTCTGCTAAGAGGTTAAATTTCAATAAGCAATTACTTTGCGTGGCACAGCGACCGGGAATTCTCAATCGAAATTGCGCTTTTCATCAGCATGATTGTTGTACTTCAGTTTAACCTACTCAGCATTCAGCACAATTTATAGCACGTTATTTGTGCTCTAAGTCAGAGCCGCCGGCTCACATTCGAGAATGTATTTTGTGCTTTCGGAAAAGAGCACTTACTTATATCGTTATTACGAAATTGGTACTATTATTTACACGATCGACGAGCGAAGCAAAACTGTACGTTTACGATCGGCATACGAGACCGACCCATCGATCCGATCGTACCCGTGGCATTTCACTGAGCACTATTATTGTTATTCAGCTCATCCATTATTGGGCAGCATTATCTCTCTGTGTGTGCCATCTTTAAAATGATTTGAAATATGTGGGAATAATGGAAATTAAAGAGATGGAAAGTGGAGGGATAATGTGGATAGAGGCAATGAGGTAGTTGAGAGAGGTTTCTTAAGAAATAAACGAAGGAGTTTTTTATAAATGATCGAAATATACGGAAATGAGTAAAGCACATTGCCGATTCCAAAAAATACCACTGAAATCTCCGCATGCAAAATTTCTCGCCTAATTTCTTCATAGTCGGTGTTAGAATCATCTTTACACCACGCGGATATTAGAAATTAACTTAGGTGACTTTCAGTCCCATCCTTGCCCTTCCCATTATTTTTTGAGCCGAACCATTATCCCTATCAGGACAGGATAAGAATAGTCTTGAACACCGACACAAGATATTTTAGTAATCGTTCCAAATTCGTATTCGGATGGTCTTTTATATATAGCGGTCTATCTAAGCAATCCCGTCAATGTTACGTATCTGCGAAACTATTTCGTCATTTGACAAATCGCACTTAATATTTGTACGCATCAACCGACGAAAGTCCTCTACTTCTAAATGGGATTCACTTCCAAGGATAATGGAAATTTATCTGCTTCACTAAATATCCACGTGGAAAAAATCCCACAACCGCATTACAATTTTCCGTGAAAATGAGATGATATGAAATTATAGATTTAAAAAACAACTGTTTTGCCAGAAACTCTCAAGAAACTCGTAAAATATCGCAAATCTCAATAGGAGATTGCAGAAGTGGTATAACCCTTTTGGCGACGCTTAGCGACCCAGAAACGTTGCACTTCCAATAATGGCAAAACTTATGGATCATGACAATCATCGACTGCGTACTATAATCCAGGGAAAAAATCAGTGATTTTTTTGAACTGCTTACGTCTCATCTCTGTAAAAACCTCTTAATAACCAATAATTCGCGTACATCGATATTGTGCGCTATAGAATGTAGCAGTAATTGAAAACGAGAACTATTTGATCAAGAAGCGGGTGCAATATTATTCTTACGATCTTCTTTGAAGGTCGAGACCTCATGATCTATTCATACCGCTGAGGCGAAAATAATAAGAGAGAAATCAAGGGATGAGGTACTTCAGTCATTGTGCACGAACGATTCTAATTCCCCATTATTTCTAGAGAGTGAGCGATCTTTTTCCCAATGATCTTTTCACGTTGTCACTCGTAAACGACGGGATTGGCTGTCGTATTTGAAAAAGGTAATGAGGAGGAAAAAGTTGTCTATCAAGATGAACCTTCACATCACCCTCACCCTCACCCTTTCAGCGATGGAAAAGCGACTGACAGCATAATAAACGACGGTGAACATCCATGCACGGGAGGAGTAATTTCTGCATATTTTGGGAAAAAACGGAGGATTTGCCCACCACATAGCATTAGTTAAACCATTCCGTCATAGAACAAAAGAAACATCGATCTACACTAAGTGAAAAATCAAAATTCACACTTATTAATTGAAAATAAACAACAAACAAGCAGTATAATCGATAATAAACATGAAAGTTACCATCAGTGGTGGGGAAAAATGCGCACGTTCATGAAGCTATTATACTAAAACCTATAGAGTCGAGGAATTTTAATCGAAATTACGCTGATAGTCAGTCGTAGTAGAAACTGAGAGAAAGAAACAGAGAAAGAGAAAGAGAGAGAGGAGGAGAGAGAGACAAAGATAGAAAAAAATGTAGATTCCATTTAAGCGCATTTGCCCATATTTACACCGAATTATGGCAAAGAATGAAAATTGAAATTGCCAATCATCAGTAAATAAATATGGATTCTTCATCCTTAACTTTTGCTCACTCAAAGCCTTATTGATAGCGTCGGAGCAAAATCATTATTCCATTAGTTCAATTAACCGCTTTCATATGAATAAGAGCGCGATAGCTATTAGGAATTGCTTCGGTGGAAAATTCCAATCAAAATGGTTATCACTAAAATCTTTATGGAAATATTTCAAAGCTCAGAATTACTAAGTGCCAAATTTCTCGACTTTTATTTCAATTTCTGTTTGAAAACGAAGATAATGATAAAGAATTCTCCAATCATAGAGCCATTCATTTGCATTTAATATATTCGACAATAAATGAATGCTACCAATCATAAGCTTATCTTTTAATTTCTTTCCGGTTTGCGATATCATCAGTTGCGCATATTGTGCCAATTTCGATGGGATGGCGCATTTCCCTACTTATTCGTTAATTGTAGTTGCAAAAATCCAACGACTATTAGTGTCGTTTTATTTTTTCGATACATTTGCACAAATATCTGAATTTCCAACTTCAAGCATTAACCTCAAAAACAAATGCTACGCTTAAGAATTTGCGCATATTTCCGAAACGTTCCATTCCGAGGTTCCATTCCAGAAAAGCAATCCATAAAACAACGAATTCTTTGTGGGAATTTTGACTTACTCATTTAAATTCTTAGCGCAAAGACCAAACACTCAATTTTTTTTTTCATTTTTTGTGGACACTTCGCAGCATTGTACATTATGTCAACTCATTAGATACACATTTCCACTTGTTTCACCTTCGGTTAATAATCCAAAAGAGGGCCAACTTTGAGTGGTGACGACGAATTTTTAACCTTTATCATTCCTCATCATATAAAGGCAACCATCTATTGTAGCATAAACAATCAGCAAGTTTTCTTTTTTCCATCCTCCCCTCTGCCACCTTCTACCGAATTGGAATTAACCTTCCAGGTTAGCATATAAGGTTTCATAATTGCTCACGCAATGCACATTACCTCGTGCCAACTTCTTGCAATTATAGCCTTGTCATTTTCGCAAAATTTTTTTAAATTTATGTATATTCAAAGGGATGCCCCGACGAACGGTGAGCGCATTGCCTATGCTTCTTGTGAAGGAATCAAGCTTGCTAACACTGTAGAGGGAACTATGGGCATGATTCAATTATGCTCACTTATTAAAAGCTTATATTAGAGAAAGGGCTTAAGCGACGGGGTTATACATGAGAAAATGCGATATTTTCTATTCTCGTACTCAGAAATCATTTCATTCATAATTTTCAATCCACCTGTTCCATTTGCTTACATTTTCTTGATAGAAGCATCTTGTTGTTTGCTCATGTGCGAATTACGGACTGCGTAATGAGTGACGCTTAATTCCCCTCCTCCTCGCAAAAGTGGGGAACTTGCCGGCCGGGGGGAGAGACACGTCGATGGAGAAATATATGGAAGAGACGACGAGATTGATAGCCGGGAGGACTGCCTACATCTGATCGAAATGCGAAGCGAATTTTACATTGATTCGTTGTGTCATACGCATTCTCTAGCGATTAAAAAGTGAACGATCAAAGATCACTGCATCAATGCAATATCTACGCATGAAACCAGCTCTGCTTTATTTTCCCGGAAAAATCATTTCTTATTAAGAATCTATTTTTTTGCGTATCTGTATTTCAATTTGCATTTTTTAAAAAGAAAAGCTTAGTGAAAATAGAAGCAACTGCGCAGATTTGTCCCCTCTTCTGAGATGATCACTTTCATCGGAATTATTGACGCTCAAAGCACCCAACTGATAGAATAGATCAGCAAATCATTTCTTTCTTTGCGCCTGATCTAAATGAACCGAAAAATCAAAGTGAATATTTGTGTGGGTGATTCAATTAACACGAAAACGCATTTATCACTTATTCTACGACCCTATGAACGGCTTTACACATTATCGTTGTGACGCCGCATTCCCGCATATGCGCGTGCCGTCTACACGCCTCTTTGTTCCTGCACGAATTCCTTGCCATCTCAGTTAACGTCATCTACCAAATGCAAATAATTTGTGATATGACGTGTAATGTGATAATCCAGCAATTTCCAAAAATTCTAGAAGTATTTCCCACCAGTTCTGGCAATTGAAACGCATTTCGAACATGAAATTCTAGGACGGAACGGGTCGAATCAGCCGAAAATATGAACATTTTTTAGTTCCTGGAAAACAGCGCTCCTGTTTACTCATATGAGGACAATGCAAAAATGAATATTTTAGGAGAATCTGCGGCATATATTTAGCTAAACAATCGCAAGCAAAAAATGCATCAAAACAAATATAAATGCATCGATATAAATACTATTTTTACAGATAATCATCAAGCTTATTTCCTCTTAAATAGTTCGATTTATGGATTTTACAGTGAAAACAGTCCTCCAAAATGAATCGATAACGCGCTAAGCGATATGATACATATTTGAAAGCGATTGCTATGAATTATAGAGAATAAATTAATCAATCAGTTCTGAGCTTTTCAGCTATCCACTTTTGTTAATATAAGAATATTACTGGATTTTATCCTGAAAACAGAACACCGCCATCCTATAGTTTCCAGAAAAATGTTTATCTGCAAATTTTCGCCGGAATTTGGCATGGAATTTGTCGGACGAATTCTTCAAATTCAAATTTATCACTCTTTTCTAATACAACCGTGTCCCCTCTACGATGAATTCATCAACTTAAAGGAAATAAACGAATCAGTAGATTCATCATAACAGATTTGATCGGTATCCCAATAAATCAAAACATAATAATATTAAGGGGATAGGACCCATGTGTCGAAAGAATCAAGAATAAAAGAAATTAAGAGCAGCAACATTTCTTCATAGTAAACTTGGCTTTTCTCTTTATAAACCTTCTGAAGAAAAAGGATAACTTTACAGGCTCCAAAATTGGCAGGAATCGACGACTTCATCGGAGATATTCCGTCCTTTCTGGCAAAACCCTCTGGAAAAATTTTTAGCCAAATTCCAGGTCGACAAATCGCCCAACCAAAAGAAAAAGAAAATCCAAAATAATTTCTCTTATTACGATTATGAATAAAGAAATACTAACTAGCAAGTTGGATGCAGAAATTTTTTTGTGGAACGACTAAGTGATTACTTTATGAAGAGAAGGAACTTTTAAGAGGATATTCTCCTCCTATTTTATTCGATGCTCAATAGTGATATCTCCCGTCCGAACCCCCTTTCAATGCTTTGCGTTTGCTAGCGGATATCCCTCTAAAAGTTCGACATTCACTTGCGTATATATGTGGTCACGCCTCAAACATAATCAATTGAATCTCGGCTGAAGCTGCCGTCCGTTCACATAAATAAAAATCCGCATAAAATTCCACACCATCAATCCTTTCAGTGACAGCGTCCAAAGAACGCGTTTCATCGATTCTTTTTTGTTTTACAGCATTCGCCTCTTTATATTTGCTTTGTGGATGCACCGAATCTCATAAGTCCACAATTTACTTTGCTTTAAAAATCTCGAAAAAACTTCAAGCGATTGGCGTTACGGATGGCATGAGAGAACAGGAGTAGTAGTTACACGAGGAACGATGAAGGGAAACTGGAAGGAGAGATGGGACTTTGATATGAACGGCAAGGACGATCTGACTCTCACCCCTTAGTCCGCTCTCATTCTTTGAACAGTTACACATTTTGGGTATTTCAAAAAATCGGACAAATCACTTATGGAGGCTAAATGATCGAACTTCGATGATATCACCCATGGCTTTTCCTGGAATTTTAATTCTTGCTTATTCCACACTAATGTTGATACCGGAAAAACTTCTCTGAGTACTCTTCAATCTCGATGGACTCCAGTCCAGTCCCGTACCATCGACCGCACATACCCAATTTTCCGGACAGAAACATCAACAGGGCTGCTCATTCTTCGTCTTTTCTAGTTCCAGTGACTAAAATTTCTGTTCCTCTCCTATCATTGCTCCTGATCGCCCAGGCGCAATATCAAATATATATGAAGATCTTAAAAAAGTCTATCTCACCGTTGCGGTACTGGAATTTTTGCAATGCAAAACAACGCATTAGCACTCCCTATCCTTGTTTATCACATGACGTGGAGATCTTACGAATACCCAGAAGATATACGTACCATTTTCCTTCATATTAATTTCTTTAGCAAAAATTGCCAGCATCTTTAATGCACTATGAGTAAAATTCACAAATTACCCTCAATTCTAAGCGCACTAATCTTGACTAAGTAAACGATAGTGAGAAAAACAAACTAACTGAGAAGTAAATTCTACTAATCAGAACGTAAATCCAATTAATTAATTGCCTGATTCCTATAGATTCCCATATAACCTGAAGATTTCCATAGAATTAACGATTGTAATTCGGACAACAAAAACATTAAACTCTCATAATTTTTAAAATGTATAACTTCCATATAACTTTATATAACTCCAGCTTTATTAGAGTAATTTTATTTGCTATTTTCAACTTTCAGCTCTCATTTGAGAAAGAAGAATTCTTTTTTAATCGCTCCTTTAAAAAAAAAGACTCTATTGAATGAAATCAGTATGAGTGGAAAGGAAAGATGGGAGAGAGTTTTTGTCCCCATGCCACTCTTCAATCAAAAGTGTAGAGACAAAAAAATCCCTTGAAAAAAAAGAAAAGCAAAAAACGATATATTGCGAAACGTCTATAGAAGACGAACAGGTATACTATCAAGTGATGCCTGCCAATTCTAGAACGAACCACGGGGTCGTCATTAGTTTTGACCATGACCCCTTTCTTCCCACCCAGAAGATGCTGCATGATCACCGGAAATCAGATCAGCGAAGACAGTCTCGCTCAATGCGGGGAGAGGGGGGGGGGGGGGGGGAGGACAGACCGAGGAAAAACTAATCGGAGACATAAAAATATATGTTCACGAGCTCTTCGCTCTCATTCTCTGATTCATTACCCTCATGAATGTGACAGTCAACTTTATGTCGCGGGGAAAACAGGCTAGAGATACACCTTAGGTAGTTCCGTAACTCTTATTTGAAGAGTAGTAACTCAGTATCTCTAAAGTGAAATAAGAGTCTTACTTTTCTAAAACGATAACGTCTTTCAATTACGTTTATCGATAACATTTTCATCTATGATAGTGAAAATTTATTACTTCTATTACAAACAATTTCATATAGTTTTTTCCAGAGATGTTCTGGAAATATCAGTCGCTAAATGATAACAATGACATATGAAAAATAATTAAATATTGTGAGCTAACTGATGAAAGTATATTAGCAAAATATTTGCTACTAAGTTCGGCTCAAAATTCTTTACAATGGTGAGCATTAATCGCCATAAATTGTGCTATCCGAGTCTCATATACGATCATCCCATCATCCCCCTTCCAACACTTCACAGTTGGAAATAATAAAAGAATATTATGAGTGCAGAAATCGAAAATTTCTTATCAAAGAAATTTCCAAAGGAAGTAAATATTTCCGATACCTTTCTAATTAAATTAATGGATTATCGAAGCTCATTTACTGATTGGGTGAATGAAATCGAAGACGATCGTTAATAAAGACATTTAATCTTGGCGTTGAAAGCTGCAAGAAAAGAAGATGAAATAGCTTATGAGACGAATTTAAACAAAACGAATAGCGTAATTTTTGCGGCTTTAGCCGAGAGATGATTCGCTTCGAAGAGAATCACAACAATCAAGGCGCTAAAAGCAGATAGCTGAAAGTAAAGCGAAAAAAGAACTGCCAAACTCTTCGTAATCCTATCTGATAATGATCATTACAGGTATATCACAATCTATCAAGTGAAAGTTATACGCCTGAAAAATTCCATCGATATTGGTAAGTGAAGAGGACAAAAAACCTGGAAAATAGGAGAAACTGAGTATAATGGGTGAGGAACCACCTCTGGAGGAAAAAAATGGGGTAATCGACCAGGACGGGGAGGAGGAAGGAAGGGCGTACGTCCGCGAATCTCATGAAACATCTACTATAAAATAAAAGCAGCGCTTATCTCCTCTCAGCCACATAATATGGCCATTAATTGTACTGCACATACTGAAATTCATATCGTGGCCCTATATATATGAACGAAAGCTAAAAATGAGCGCACCATTTGAATGTGCTAGAAAACACATCGCTGTGCTTTGCGCTTTTTAGCATTTTAAGCAACCCATAGAACCTGGTGTAGCACAATTTACGCATAAATTGGCTACATTGAGATCAAACAAACAAACAAGAAAGAAGCAGAAAGAAATTGCTTCCAGTTTATAAACGATTGAGTGCATAATAAATCTGGAGATATTAATATTTCACTGAACCCCCATAAATCCGAAGTATCTGCAGAAGTTCTCAGAAAATTTTTACAAAAATTCTCTCAAATCTCAATTAACATTAATCTCACTTTCTTTGTAAAATATGAAATTTATATATTTTATATAGATAGCGCATCAATTCCACCAATAGACGTCACAATTAGCGCTTATCCGGAAAATATGGAAGCAGTAACAATGTGAACCAAATTACAAGGTATGATTTCACGACATATAAATAGGTGAACCATAAGGAGGAAAGTCAAAATGGAAGAGGAACAAATCGAATAGGTAAATGGTAACTGAAGATAGCTGAGCAGCGTTGTGAATCGTTAACAAATCTCTATTGCAAAATAATGAATATAAATATGGTGCCTTCATTATGTATGCTAATGAAAAAATTATATAGTGGAATAATTCAACAACGTTACATATATTAGCATAAATGAGGCATAGAAGATGCAGCTTGAGGAAGTTTTATAATGAAGTTCGATCTCATATGTTGAGCTTGAGGATAAAGATCGCGAGAAAATGAAGCAAAATTAGCAAAAAAAAAAAGGAAATTCAGCACTCAGCATACAAAGAGAAAAAAAATGAAGAAATACTATTGGCAGTAGTTGAGGGGAAAGATCGATGGGATTGTCCATCAAAAGTGCAGCAAACAACACAAAGAAATGAAATAGTGCCAACCCCTTCGGGGGTCGACTTCCCGCTATGTTTAGCACACACATATCCTGACGGTGATGGTCGCGATTCAGGATACCTCAACGAGAGTGACACTAATATATCCCATATCCATTCGCTTCTCATGATACTAGAACTTTATTTATTTTTTGCAATCATTGCAGCAGAAAGAAGAAAGTAGGAGTGAGGGGGGGAAGGAAAGGGGATAAGGATTCGGAAAAAAAGCGAGAAATGTAAACACACAGCTTACATTAACTTCCGGGTAGTGCCACACTCGTAGGCATTTTCATTCCACCCATAAAAATCACTGAAATTCGAAGAAAAAGCTGTTTTTTCCATGGATCCACTAAGCGATCCTACAATATAGAAGACTACCAAAGGGTAACAGAAGAATATTATGCAAATACGCGCTCTTCGTGCAATTTTAATTAATGCATAAAACATGAAAGTGCCCCCCCCCCCCTTCCGTCCCTAAAGCAACCCTTCCCAATATAAAATTTTCCAGATTTCAACTATGCAAATGAAACCTAAAATGAAGACGGCAATAATCCAATTTAGATTATTTATATATTAAACAATTCGATAGATAAACGAACATATAAATAAAAACACAAATGAAGAGATGAGCGGAAATAATTTTATGTTTCAACGAAATTCAGTCATTAAAATCGATAAAGATATCATCATTAAATGCTTCTTTCCCTATTTTTAATCAAAGTAAACTTCAAACAAAAGTGATAACTCTCAAAGGATTAATTAAATGTTGAAGTGAAAGCGATGAGGGGGGACATAGAGTAGTGTCGTGAAACGGTTACCCTAACAACGATAACCACCACCATCGATTGCGACCCTTAATTTAGTGTACGTTTCATAGAGGTGCATTTCGCTCGGCGAAATATGAGTGGAGGAGAAATTTGCGCAGTAAAATAAAATTTGAAGGAAAATTCACTTAATAATCGAAAAATGAAGAAGTTTTCGCATAATGAAGTATAAATATTCTATTTTTTAAGTGTTTGTTGAAATGAAAGGAAAAATGAAAGATACGTTTCAATAAAGGAGACTAATACTCCCCTCAAAGACGTTTAAAAAAGACTAATATTCCCCTCAAGGACCTTTGAAAAAAAGATGCTTTAATATGGATTTCAATTAAAAAATGAGAGAATTTTTCTTCATTTCTATGAAATTTGCTCCGATTTTTTCAGTTATAATAAATGAAAACGATATCGAATGATGTGGACATTCAAAAATGAGGAATTTTTCAATAAATGAAATTCAAAAATACGACTTAAATCGCCCAGAATCTACAACACTTGGTGGAAACTCTCTGGAAGAAAGCATTTAGAAACGACGAGAGGGATTTTCGAGATCCCCTTAATTTGTAAGTTGCGGGACTGAAGCATAAAAGACAAGTTAGCACCATTCAATGGCCATACAACTCGACGATCAGTGACATGCAACAGCCGAGAGCAAATCTTTTTTTTTGAGGAGCAAAAAGCGTTCTTTCGAGGGTTAAAACCGTCAAAGTAAGGAGAAGTTGCTGCCATTAGCTCCAAATGTGAATAATTTGAAGAAAATTTATGACGCAGATATAAAGTTCGTGACCTCAGGACTGAAGATGAAGTTCGAGACTCATGACCTCAACGCTTGTGACATCGACGCGAGCTGTATGACTTCTACATCGATAGAGACTCACAAGCTAACAACTTCCGACGTTCGCCGACAAATACGTAATGCCTCTACGAGGGGAATTTTCACTTCATCCTCACAAATAGAGTCAAATCAATCTATACTGGAAATCATTTCAATAGCTCGAAGCGAATATAAATGTTAAAAAGGAAGTGAAAAAAACGCAATGTACTCGAACTCAACCGCGTAGTACAACGGATGCAAACGAAAGCCCTATAGAGTTGAGACCAAGATGTCGCTAAGAGAGTATACAAAGTGAGGAGGTGGCGAGAGAAGCAGACGAGGGGTTCACCTTTAAAAATAGTATAGAATACACGCAATCACTTGGAGAGACGGTTAGAGAAGGGGCCGTGTTATTGCGTTGTGCGAATTTCGAAACAGTTGACGACGATCGGTGTGTTTTGCGGAAAACGGCGGCAACTGGGCGAGAGCGGATGTGCGAACTATTGCCATCGAGCTATATATATATACTTTGTATTTACAATCTTGGAATATATTTTCCATTATAATGCCACCTCATCCTGAAATGTTCCCGGAGCTGACAAAATATCAATAAAACAAAGGCTCCTACAAGAATGGATAAAATAGCACGACCTTAACGAAGACTTCAAATGGAGCACTATCAATCACCTCGGGTCAAATCTGCATCTGTTCCCTTTATTCATTATGTAGGTGGATAATGGGTAAGTGCTATGAGAGCACTATTAACTGCTAATAGTGTAGAAGAGACTATAAGGAAGGGATTGTCATTAAACGGGAACAACTAGCTACAGGGACGCTTAGCATATTTCGATACTTGCTAATGACAGACGCAGAGGCCAGAGATGTCGCTGTTCCATTCACGACTATGTTACCGATGATGAGGATGGGCTAATGGCCGCATGCTTCAAGTCTTGTCCTAGCACTAGTATGAAAGATATTTGAGGTTTCTTGATGATTAGCACTAAATTTCTTCAAATCTAAACAAATGAAAAATCTGATGCCCTCAAATATACAACAGTCATGCAATATTCGAATAAGTACATGCATAAATTCGAAGCTTAAGAGATCGGGAATTACTTTTCCGGACGTTCGCTGCATTTCCCTTCCTGAATTCTCTCTCCTGGATTAGCTTAATAAAATAGGAACTTACTTACGAACTGGAAAAATGGAATATTCGGAAGTAATTATTATTACTTTGGAGAATTCTTTTCATAATATCAAAATTAAACGAAAATACTAAAGAATATGAAGGGAAATTATAATCTTCTTTTATCTTCACTTAATTATGATTTCTTTTTCTTCATAACGCTATACGTGAGCAAAAATTGGCGTGCAAAAAGCCGAGACGAAGTAACATTCGACAACTGAATCATTGTCGGCGAAAGAAATTTCGATAACGTTAATAAAATCTTTTTCTGGAATATCAAAGTAGCTTGGATTTTTTCGGATGGAAGATTGTGCTCCAACTCGGACCCTCAACCTCACCCCATCCGTCCAACCTACCTTTCCTTCTTACCTCAAATACTCGTGGGTGATTGTTCATTGCAAATCGCCGATGACTCAGATTGTTGTACAATATATTGTATCGAATGACAAGAATCAATCATAGATGGGAAAGAATAATCGAAAAAGAGAATCTCCAAAGAGAAGAAAGACGGAAAAAATAAGTAAAGGAAATATTTGACGGACGAAACAAGTTTAAAGTGAAACTAAATTATACGATGATGAGGTTTAATTCTCTCTCCTTTAACTTCTCAAATTTTTGATGTAATCTTCGAAATTTCCCCATAAAATAGCACAAAAATAATTGCTTATTTCTGTCGCTTTATAGCCGTTATAATATGAAAATGCGAGGAGAAATTAAATATTCACAAAAGTAATGCTTCAATAAGTTCTATATTAAAGAATATCAGAGAATAAATAACACTGATAGTAAATAATAGTAACAACAATGATAATTTCACTGATTATTGATGTCGAATTTTATCGATAAACCAAAAGAAAATCAACGAATCCTTTTTTATAGAAAACTACTAACATAATGATAAATTTCACATTTTTCTAAAGAATTCTCAACGAAAGAAACGAAAAATTTGATCGCATTCTATTCGTGTCGAGCTCTCATTCATTCTTCTCATTTAACATAAACGAACATTAATTAAATTACTTGCTAACTTACTTGATAAAACTTTACAATTATAGCAGAATTAATAAGTTAATAGTAATTTCTCTAATTTGTTAAATTAATTGATATTTTAACTAAAGAAAAAAATCTTCATGGAAGAATTTCAGGGAGGCAAAAATTGAATTTCAGGAAGACGAAAAACAAATTTCAGAAAGACAAAAATCACTCTAAGAGTGGTACTCCTAAGAATGAAATGATACTCCTACTCCTAAGAGTGGAACTATTCAAGAGTTAAATGTAATTGATAAATAGATGTGAAACGAAGTATAAAAACTAACATTACTACAAATCAGTGGATGAAATCATTGTTGTAATCATAAATCTGACGCTAAGAATTATTTTTCCCCCCTAATCGTCGCGGAATAAGAATTTTTCTATGGAAATTGCCATCACATACTATAAAGCGTAATTTAAATCAGACATTAAACTTGACATCGATATAATGTGCGGAAATTCGACAATATTCCTATAAAACACATATTATCGAATAAATTAATTAAAAATTTCAGCAAATAAAAGACTGATGAAACAATCAATCATCCGTTTAAGAAATGAATCACATACCCCCTCATTCAACTATCCGCCTCATTCAGATAGATCGATGAACGGTGGAGATGTGGGGATTGGTGGAAGGTGGAATATGCGAATTCAAAAGGAGATTTTCCATATGATCGGAGCGGAAATTTCTTATATAGCTCTCCTTTATAGAATCAAGAGTTCCCTTAACATACAATCTCCAGATTAAAGCCTCATATGTGATGAGAAATTCCAACTAAAAAAGGCTCAGTGAGAAGTGATAAAATGCTATTTATTGAATTAAACGATTTCAATTTTAATATTCTCAAATAGAGAATCGGAGAGTCTCTAAGAATTTCTTTCAGCTCATAAATGAAAATGTTCGATTTATTCATTAATCTCTTTTTTAATTTAGCATTTTTAATGAGGAAAAGAAACTTCCATAGGAAATAATTTAGTGCTAAACTAATGGATAAATTGAATATTTCGATTTAAATGCCGAGAAAATGATTTTCAAAAAAATTAAACAATAAATCGCTTTAATGAAAATGGAACACTTTTACTTGGAGGAGAAGTTTTCCGATGCGAGCAAACAATCGACATAACTTCTTTGTGAACCCCCCTAAAATGAAACGATTCAGAATTTCCTCCATTTTAACTGTAAAATCGAAAACATCACAAAAGAGAGGGTGGAAAATCAAGAGGACGCGTGATGAAGAGGGGGTTTGGGGGAGGGTAAAGGGTTTGGGTGGAAGAATGAGAGGCCCGGAAGGAGTAAAAGCTGGGGATAGAGGAAGTAGAGGTTGCGCATGACGCTTGCAATTGCAAAATATTTTTGCGATGATGCAACGAGTACAACGTGCCAATTTTAATTTGGTGATCGAACGCGAGCCCGTTGAGAGGTATTTTTGAAGTAACGCACAACGCTTCACAATGCAATCGATCGATAGTGCCATATCTTGGCGAGCGAAGCGGCGATGTCGATGACTTCCCATCGATGTTTCCCCTGTCCGCACCCTCTCTCTGTCTCTGTCTCTCTCTCTCCCTCTATGTTCCTTCAATCCCTAGTAATAATTACCACCTCTGCGTTCAAGTGTACTTATGGCGTGGTATTGAGGTTTATAGACGTTACGCACTAATTTCGTATATTTAACATAAAGAGGAGTTTATTTCAGAGTTATTTAAGCATTTCCATGTGTTCATAGAAAAGATTCCACAGAGGGATCGGCAATATTACTCAATGGAACGCAAAAAAGAGAAAAAGATCGTTTTTCAAACGACTTCACAAAATATAAATGAAACATTTAAGGAAAATGAAAATTTCACGAATTTTCATCGAACTGAAATTATTTTCTGAAAATTCCAACGGAAAAATTTGTCAGAATAATCAAAAATTAGGGGGAAAAATCCGTCTCAATGGGATGAACTTTAAAGAAGTCAATTTTCTATCTTAAATAATTCCGTATATTTGTGGAAATTTCTATGGAATGATTGAAAAATGCTTTATTTGTTTTCTCCAGCGAAGAGAAAACAAATATTTACGAATAATTTGAAAAAAAAAATCATTACGAATAATTTGCATGGATTTTTACCGTTAATAAATATGTAAACACTAAAATTGAAACGATTTTGTTGAATAATTTGTTAAAAGAGTATCCAGAATCCTTCCAATAATTTGATAGAAGAGTATCCAGAATCTTTCCTATAATTTGTTAAAAGAGTATCCAGGATCTTTTCCAAACAAAGGTTCCAAAGCATATAATCGAGTTACTCACTAATGTATTAAATATCAGTACTAAGATGTCAAGTACTGTGAAAGTAATCGATAGATGGAAGTAGTCAGTGATTCGTTGCTTCCCTTAGTGATAAAAATTCTATAGCGCCCTCTAATCATAATGACCTTGCAGTGATTTTTTGTCTGCTCTTTGTTTTCTTTACACAAACGACGGACTGTAAAAATTCGTTAGTAAGGATTTTCTTGCAAAATCTATAGATTTAAAGTAAATTCTAAATTCATCGAGAAACTTCGCATACTTCGACTGCATTGCATTGGTGATCTTTCAAACATCTACGACCTCTTAGAAATTAATCAGCCATTGCTAAAGTGATTTAACTAAATATCAAATTATCAGATCAGTTATCAGATCATAGATATCAAATTTTCTCGCGTTAATTCCATTCTGTTAACGTAAAATATCCACTTAAGGCTATAAGCAACGGTAAATACAAACTTATTCGTCCATATGAACATAGCAATCACAGTAACACAAAGTTTCGAAGTAAAGTTTCAAAAAAATATATGAGAACAAACCGATTCACCTCACTCATATCGTCTAAAGGGATGAAGGAATAGTGAAAGATAAAATTTTCGAGCATTATAAGAAGAGGATTTATTCATTTTTTCGCCTCGTTTTACAGAGCATCGATATATTGAATTTAGCCAGCAATATTATAGCACTGTTCTGGATTATAGTGAAATACCACGCATCCATTATGGATATCATTAAGTAAAATATTAACTGCCATTAATGGATCAGCATGAAATTTTTCAGCCATCTCTCTTCTACATAGAACGCATAGAAAATCGAAATACGAATGACAATATCAATGTAAACTAAACACATAAATTCTTCCTATAGTGAGCCTTTGAGAAGCTGCTACTCCAAGAATCGATGACTCATCACTCGTTTTCGTTCACTCTCAATATCGGATGATCCAAATCTTTCAAGCGGAAAATTGTTTGCGAGCAGAATATATGAAGAAATCAGCCATTCGATAATCGAACATATATAAATGAGAAAAAATGTTCTTAAAGCGTAAAATATTGAGCATTTTTTCAAAGGTTCGCATTTTTACGCATCGCTTCCCCCTCAAATTTGCAGCATTTGAAGTTATTACTGAACTGTACTATACCATATTATACCATTCTATATGAGAGTGGTACTGTAATGTACTACGGTATACTGTACAGTACTATCTACATTGTATTTTATTAACTTAGAGTTGCTCTAATGTAGTTTACGTTAGCCGATCTATATTACGAAAATAATCAGCAATAAACCACTTTACTGCCAAAAATATATCCGCTTTATCCGCTTATATCCTCTCTCTTTCCCTCTCTTTATTCTTAATTTCTTATTGTTTTACATATTTTATATGGATTTTTCCGTTTCGTTCTTTTATTCTCCTTCTTTTGTTGCTTTTTTCTCTCTTTTCCTCCAATCTTTATTCTGTTCTTGTTTTTTCTCTCTCCTTTCATAATCTTATTTTACCTTTCAATTAAGCTGTTCATTTCCTCTCTTCATTCAGCGGGTTTAAATGTCGCATTCACAAGTTAAATTTCTTGCACATATGGTCCCTAATAGGGGAATGACTCAACTAAGAGGACAGTCATCCGGATTTTCAGGATCACACATGAAATGAGAGGACGCACTCTGGATGCGTCTCTCTCGCGCTTTAAACGACATCCATGCGCGGCGCAGCACGTATGCGTCGATTTTTCATTTTTTTCTTCGAAATACCATCGCACCTTGAATTATACGTCTATATGCAGCTGAAGTAACCGCAAAAAATATTTTATGTCTTCATTTTCCTCCTCAAAAATTTTATTCGTTGTGAAAGAGTAGAGAGAGAAAAACAGAAAGAGATGAGTGCAAAGAGAACTGAAGAGAACGAGGAGGAAAAGAAAAAGAAAGTGAACAAATAGGAGGAACACGCCGCATACAAGCTCGCGCATATACACCATTTTTGAAGGGACTCACCATTAATAAATCATCGAATCGCGTTATAGTCGCATTTACACGTGTGCAATCATAGAAGTATAGTGGATTTTCATCTTGTATATATACATATGTACACACAAATGTATATATATATATATATATATTATATATATATATATATATATATATATATATATATATATATATATAAAGATGAAATTAATGTATAACTAAAGAAAAACAAATTATCGAAATTCATCATAACCGAATTTTAATTGAAATTCGGAAATTTCATCGAGAAAATCCTTCAGTAAATATTTTCTATAGGCCGAAAAATTCCTATAATTCTATTATTTTTATAAGCCAAAGATTTGCCTTTGTGAATTTTGCGGAAACACTCTCATTTAATGGAAAAATATACCCACAGAACTATAAAAATAGAGAAAAAGATGGTAACAAGAGGATGGAGCATATCAATGATATTAATGACGATAAAAGAAACCCTTTCCAGCAACCTATTTACCTCAATAATCCACCTTTAACGTAATATCAGAATATTATCTTCATGATCGTAATTGATCTAATCTCATGCATTAGTCATCTTAGAAGATATTACTCTTTTATGAATGAATTGGTAAAAATAAGCGTACGGATATTTCGATACCTTCGAATTTCTATGTATTATACAACCGGTGGAAAGGGTAATTTTTCTTCTTTAATTATGTAACTAAATATTTCAAGAGCTGTTGTTTTCCTCTAATTTTAAGGTTCATTCAGTTCCAATATTTCTTCAAAATTGAAGAGGAAGAATTATTGGTAATGTTGAGGCATTGTCCTATCAACTTCATATTGAGATTTGTATAGATAACCGTAGGTAATATAGGTGATATTGGAGTGAAACTCTGCAAGTAATGGTAAAAAGTAGCAACCAACTATAAAGAACGAAGAGCTCAGAGAAAGATTACTAAAAACAAGATAAGGTGATCAGACAAGTTTTTAATAATAAAGCAAGAGGAAAATTTATTGACCGACGACGTCATTGGCTGTTCTCAGGGATCATTTCCTGATAGCATCTACCGCATTATAGACATCCATCAATATATGTCGATCATAACGTATAGCCATCGAATGGCTCATCATTTAAACACAACAATGAAACACTCTATATATCAATATTTTTATATATCCCCCTCTCCTTTGGCAGTGAAACTTTCATAATTGTTTAAAATAACCGACGTATCGAACCTCTTTGATTTAACCCCTTTAGAATGCACATCCATTTCGATCTTAAAATCTGTCCAGGGCAAAAGCATGTTTTCTTTGCTAGGAAAATATTTCTATGTTCGAAATTTATTTCTAAATAAATGTAGATAAACGCGACGCTAATATCTAAATTTTTGAAGCTTTTATTGGTGTTAATATAGCAATAATATTTTCCTATTCGAATGCGCAAATTCGGAGGCAGGTTGCTGACGGAGATTCTCGACAGTTGAAAATGAAATTCGAAAGACCTCCCGAATGATTTTATTCCTTTTCCCTTAAATTAAATGCCAGCAGCTGGGAAATTAATACTAATGGGTTTTTTCTTCCACTAACCTAATAAGGCGAAAAGAATCCATACAACACATAGGAATCACCTTTATTTTTCTCTATTTAGTGGAAAATTTTGCATAAAGAAAGCAAGAAAATAGAAGATAATCGTAGGTGCGATTTTATTTCGTAGAAAATTTCATAATGGCCTTTTGAGGGTTTTTTCTTTCAGCTTTTTTCCTTGATTCGTTGGCTGGTTGGTTTCCTTCGTTGCTATTAACGACGACGCTAATGGCAACAATTTCAACTCTCCTAACGCACTTCATAGCAATATCCATCTATCGCACACTCCTCATTATATACACCTCAATTTATTCGAATTTATCAACTAAAGCGACTTTTTAATCTTCAAAATCCTCAACTATCCAATTTAATTCACAATAACAAATAGAGGGCGAATTTTAGTGAATTTTTCGGTGTTATGCTATCCTCATCCTCTCTCCACTATTCCTCTCCCTTCTCCATTAATTAAAATTATTTCGTTTAATTGGTCAAATGACTTTTCTCAGAGTGCATTTCGAGTAAACAGCTGCATGAACTCGAGTAATTTGCATAAAACCCTCAATTAGGCATAATGAATATTTTCTAATCAATCCGTACTTCAGTGTGGAAAATTTCTCGCCGAAATAGAGGAATTGCATCGAACTCTAATATATTCCCACATCCATTATCATTAAAGAGAAAAGCGCTATAGCGAAATTCCTCACAAAAATTCAAAACTCGCAACTGATAAGTGAACAGTTTGATGGAAATTGAGGTAAAATTCCCATATTTATTGATAATAACATCGAAAAACAATGAGTTTGCAACGTACTGAAACGCCAGGATGTCCTCCTCTTCATATACTGACGTCCACTAAGTAGTAAAAAAAGGAAGAAGGAAACTTCCTAGTATAATTGAACGTTAGAAATAAATTACTGTAGCTGAACTAAAGTAAAGAGAATAATTAATTGAGAGTAAACTGTAATATCGATAGGTGATCATTAAGGAGGGTGGAAATCAATCGAAGAAGATCGAAAAGAAGGAAAGTGAAGAAGAAAATTACATCGAAAAGTGCCCATTTGATAAAATCACAGTTGAATCGAAAATATCTATAATATTAAATTATCCAGAACACTAAAATCTTCCTCAATACTATGAAAGAAATAATCTTTGGCTCATCCTCAATATCCTCAATCCTCAATAATTCCTCGGCAATCCTCAATAAAATCGAAAAAATAATATTCCATCGGAAATTCTGTAAAAACTATTCGAAAAAATTAAATGAATGGAATGTAAAAATTAAGAAAAAAAGAAATGAAACTAATGTCTTATCAGTTATCGTTGAACATCTAATAAATTATTGCAAATAGCAATGGAAAAATTCGTTTAAAAGGAAACAATAAGTGATGTGTTCGACGCTATTGCTTTAAACAGTCAATAAAATTGCAGTCGTATTGGAAAATTTCTGGAAAAATTCCATTAAACTTGTTGTTTCTTTTGCACTCCAGCAGCGTTATTCACTGAACTATGACGATATGATCAGCGGTCGAATCGATCGATGTTCTCAGCAATCGCGATAAAGAAATCAACAAACGCATCTAAGCATTTAAAACGAACAAATTCCTTCCATTTTAAGGATAAAATGGCCTCTAGCAAGTAATAGTTATACTGCAAAACGTTCTTTGTATAAGTGATCGGAATTTCGGGAAATCGGAATAAGATGACTAAAAGTAATGAAGAGGAAACGGCGGTGTACTCGTTCTACGCTCAAAGCGGAAAAACGACAATTCAACAATATATTTACATATGTCCTCCTTGTAAAGCAGAATAATTTTTTGATTGGTTAACATAAAATCTCTTCGTATTCGCTTATTGGTAAATGAAATGTTCCAAGCTCATAAGACGTTCAATATATGGACATACTGGGGGGTAACTAAAGCTATCTTCATATCTGGCATTCAATATGCCTCATAATTTTTTGCACAATATGACGATTTCAAGAAAAATCCAGCAAATCGAAGACGTCACGAAGCTTTTGATGGCGCATTTAAGTAATAGGCGATTATTTGTTGTTTCAATTCCAACATGTTTGACATCTCATTCGACCGTCTAGTTTTAGAACAGACTTAACAACACCTTAAATAAATTCTCTATTCTTAATTAATGAATTTTTCTTATTTTTTTGAACGATGGAAACCATGTTAGACTCCACCTGTAGTTTCCGTTCATCATAGACACAACTCACAGCAGTGATCTTTGCAAAATTCGGAATTAGTCGGCACCAACCCATCGAATTCTATTCACTATCGTTATTTGATTTTCTGCTTTGGCCACCCGATGACGACTGCTCCTTCATTTGAATTGAAGCATTTCTTTTTCAAGCATAAATGCGTTAACGTTCTGTTTTTGTACCGGCTTTAATAGGAATGATGCTCTTTCAACGAAGACCGTTTTTTTCAACAGAATAGAAAATCATATTGAAACTGATGAATTATTGTAAAATATGACGCACGAAATGAATCTATAGTGCAGTGTTATGTTTGCGAAAACTTATAACTCGAGCTTTAAGGAGTTCTCGAGCTGGAACCTTTTCATAACTCGAAGTTTAACGAGTTCTCGAACTGGAACCTCTCCGCGGGTAGACGTTCGCACACCTACAAATCGACAAAGTGCCGATATAACGCACTTTACATGATAGCAACGAAGTTTGAAGAGCCTCTCTTCTCATTGGCAACTTATGAAATCCTGGAAAACGATAAGCGCGATAAGATCTTCTATTCAATTCAAATATTCCAATTTTTCGAATAATATTCGTTCCAATTTTAACGCAACATTTGAAAGCCTATTTATTTTCGCATCGAACAAGTTTCCACACATCTGAATCTAACTATCGAGGTTAGGAACTACCTCAGGCGAACTTCTCAAACTCATATACACACTTAAAGTATGAAAGTAATGAAAATGAATGAACGACTTAAAAATGTATAAAGCAATTTGGCACGTCCCCCGAATCTTGTTTAGGCGAAAGTGAATGAAGCAAAGAGCCGCGTTGCGGTCGATAGGCGAGCGATTCCCCCCAACATCGAAGGGGTGAGCGTACGCAAAACAATCTTCGATATCGATTGTTCATTGGGGCAACCTGTGTGCCCACGCAAATGGATGGTCCCTCAAAATTGCTCATGAAAATATTTGCGCCTCTCATTGATCACCATTCTTTCTTTTCATATTCATATACCCTGAGCTCCTTCTCGAACCCATCCCCTTGCATCCCACTCCCTCCCCGCAGCTTTCGTTGGTACTAGCAATCTCCGGTATAATTTTGTATAATTTTCCAAGTTTCAAGTGCTGTAAAATTAATTATGCTATCTGCATAAATGAAATCTTTCGGGGAAATATTTTTTCCTCCATCATCAATGATTGTTATTCATTTAGGTGTTTAGAAGCATGAAAGAACGAGGAAACATGAGGGAGTTTAGCGTAGTTAACATGAAATGTTTACTCGTTCATAAATAAAAGTCATAGTTCTTTTGGAACTTCATTAATACTTCGAAAATCTATAGTGGAAGTAAAAAATAAAGAAAACTTGCATAAAGTATGAATAAATAAATGAAGGTAGAACTTCGGATATCATAAACACGCTGATGGTAATTAACTTCATTTCCACTATGAAGTATGGGAGGAGTGGAGGTGGGAAGAGAGGATTAACGATTGCGATAGCGCCGGAAATCTTCGAGAATTTTTTTTATGGAATATAAAATTTTCATTTCTACAATATATCCGAAATTTTATGAGAATTTTTTCATAATTTCATTAATAAGGTTGAACATTCGACTTCCATTTAAGATGATATTTTCCTAAGAAGGAATCGATTTCCACTTGAATAGATTAATGAGGGAAGAATAGAAGTGGTGATAAAGTCGAGGGAAAAATGTGAGATTTTCTCCTCTCGTATGTTCCACCCTTGTATCGTTTGCTCAATGCGCCGTCAGGCTAATCAACTCCCCCATTCAAAAAACGGGACTTTCCTGGAAAATCGGGAAAAAACAGGATTGAATATGATGCCAACACAAAGAGATCCTGTCTTTAAGTTGAAAGGTTGAGCAAAAACAAACCTTCAACTTCCATATCAACGATGCGGTCAAAGATTCACTTCTAATGATGTGAACGTTTTTGCGTGTGAAAACTGCTCACTGCAGAAAAACTTTTAGTGATGCCGCCTAAACGAGAATGACGTCACCACAGCACTACACACCACGTCAAATCATTCACTTCGCTTTGGGGGAGCGTATAATAGATATATATCCGTGTCGCTGGGAGCTATTGCCGACTCACGAAATATGTCCAGTTTATGCAAGTATTAATTATAATTTTGAAATTATTTAAATTTTCATATTTGTAAATCGACGATCTCTTCGGGCAGGACATAAATCGATGTTCTCAAATTTCTAATGTTTCAATTTGATCACTTAAAAAAGGAAGTTTTTTCCAGAAAAGTGCTATTTGTAACTGTGGATTGGATGAAAGTCCACTTGGAAACAGGAATTTTATCCACTAGTGTTTGTGGAAAAGAACGATCTTATCCATACTTTCACGATGGAAAATCGCTGGAAGAAACAATTAAACTTTCATATTTCGTTGAGGAATTTTTAGAAGACTCAATAAAATAGATTTTCATCGTGTGGAAAAATCGATGTATCGATATTTTCCCTATAGACAATAAATTTGACCATTACTTTTTACGAAAGTTATGAAAATAAAATTAGCTAATTTATAGAAATTTATAGGAGAACTTCGAGAACGCAAAAGTAATACTTCATCGTTCTTAAAGCAAGTAAATTTCCAAAAATGGCAATATCTTTGAATTGTATATTTGCTCCACAATAAAATTAATGTTCTGAAATTTATCTCAATAAACGTAAGTTTATTTGCTATTGACAGTTGCTAAAGAGCTAAATAAAATACGACTGGAAGTATTTATCACGGCAAATGATATTACAGGGTTAACGCAGATACTAACTTGTTCGTGAGGTTTTTCTTCATTGGCAGAGGGAGGGGAGAGGACGGATGGCGATGATTACCCGGAAAGTCTGGAAAAGAAGCAATAGTGGAAAGAATTTTCCGATTTTTAACGATAATAAAGCGAATTTTATCATTCCAACGGAGTTTTTTATTGTCAAAAAAGTACTAAAGTAGTGAGGTGTTTCTTTGCTCAATGAAATGAGCGCAAATTTCAAGAAACTTTTAGAAAAAAACTTTAAAAATTTACTCATATTTTAAAGCTGAGGGAAGGGGAGATTGCGTTCTCTCTATCCTCGCATTCCTCCCACCTTCCATCTGTATTTCTTCGGTTGTTTGAGGATACAGATAAAGTCTTAAGGATTTTCGAGGAAGAAAATTATGAAGCGTAAAACTTATCAAAATCCAAAGCTCCAAAATGGATGGCGAGATTTTTATTGCTTCTTCTTAAAAAACTACCTTAGCCCTAAGTGAACTTTTCGTTCAAGTCGAGTATTTAAGAGAAATATAGAACAAAATACTATATAGAGAAAGACCAACTTACTAAATAACTCTTTAAATAAAAAAGTTAATTAATAATGGAACAAAATTCCAAAAAAAGGAAACTGTCAGAGAGGCTACGATCAAGAATAGAATCGATGCATTCAGTACAAAAAAAGAATTTAGACACTGACTCATCGAATGTTACGAATTTATTTAGAGCAGTTATAAATATACTCGAATATGAGCACTGATACAGTTTTCTGCAGGGATTGACTGGTGCTTATTGCATCGAACGGTGCATATCATTGAGCTGCAAGATTTATCACTCATAATACATCAGCAGGTACCCCCCACTGTTGAAATAATCCTATCCGGATCGAGTCTATTTCAAGCGAATTTATTCGATTAAAAAAGATTAAACGATGTACGAATAGCTCATTGAGGATATTATATGATCTCAACACTTTAATTCGTCAATTCAAATCCAGTAAGAAAGAAGAAGAAAATTTCGTTTAGAGCAATATTTAGCTGAATGGTTTGGGTGTTTTTAAAGGTGATAGCCGCTAATGAAAGAGAATGAATGCAATCGGCCGCATATTGTTTGCATAAGTGAACGATTCATCATTTTTCAGTAAAACGTGTAACACATTTGCGAATCACAATGCCAACGAGAACAAATTCAAAAATGCAGCTGAAAAACTTCACTGATAAAATTACTAAGAAGAAAGTGATAACAGTATGATAGAATCATCGATTGTCGTCGAATAAAAGCTGTTAAATGTTTAGTAGCGATGAGAAGGAAAAAGGCGAAAGAAAAGTATATCACCGTTCCATAGAGTGCACTTTTGCATTTCTCTCTCAACAAACAATGTTAACCGACTAAAAGTGAAGGGAACAACAAAACAATGCGATATTCAAAATAGAACATTTAGCGGTCGTTTTCAATGGAAAATATGAGTTAAAAAAATGAAAAATCTCGAAATTCGTTCATTCTGAAAGACGAAAAATAATGCTGAAAATAGCAAATGTGAAAATTTTGAAAAGCCAGTTTTTTGGATACTATTAGAGAAATAAATATCGTTCTTTCTCATGCATTTTTAGGAATATTTTAAGCGTTCAATGGGGGACGAAACTTCTTTTCACTAAAAACACATTTTTACTGACTCAGCAAATCATATGAATTAATCGCTTAAAGCACTCGTATTTTGCCATTACATCATTACGTTTACCACTTAGAGATTCATTCGATAGTGCTACCTCAGTTGAAAGTTCCCGAACAAATCAATGAAGAAACATGCACGAACATCCATCCACACGCATAAACGTATAGACATGCTGATACACAGACGATTGCGCAGATGCGATTCATCATAATATTCTTTGCGTATAGACGTCAGAAAAACAACTTTCATTTTGAGGATCTCTTTTGAAAGTCGATTAGAGACGTATGGACAATTCAAAGAAAAATTTCTGCATAAAAAATAATCATCGTTAACTATTCCTTTGAGTACAAAACTGTTAAATTATTACCAGTAATATATGATGTAATGGACCACTATTAGTGATCTGAAATTACAACAAAATCGATTTGCTGACACTAGAATTAGATCGAATAAACTGCTGATGAAGATAACAAATTTAGTGGATGATTGGTAAGGACGTGGAATTTGATGAACTATCAATAAAGGTATGAAAATTGGAGAAACCGTTTCAGTGCTTCTCTGATCCACTTTAAAACATAATTAGCCATAAGAAACATTCTTATTGTTACTGAAGTAATGATGAGTATACCAAATATGATAGCATCAACTAAGAATTATAACTGGTATGATCACTTAAATTAGAAAATTACACTAATAATGATTATATTAATAAATAAATGATGAATATGAAATAAGAGTGAATAAAACTTTAATAAATATTTTAGTAACCTCGGAATATTTTCCGTTGATTCAATTATTTCTCGGATCATTCATTTAGCACATTTAAAGTTTCTTAGGAAAAATAACGAGTAGACGAAATCAAAGAAAATATAGAGGAGAATATGAATGCATATGTTTAATTAACAAATATCTGCTATAGCATAAGGCGGCCATAGATTTTATGTACTCTGTAGGTGTTTAATAGCTTATTACCACCTCAGTGAAATCTAGTTGAGCTTTTACTTTGTATGAAATAATTCTATTCTTCTTTATTGCGGTGAAAATTTATTATTGCGGCAGTAGGCATTAATTGTTTTGTGGACGTCCAAATACAATGATCGATTTTTCCATGTTATAAATAGCCATTTCTAACGAGGATAGCTTAGAGGTAAGTTTATGAAGTAAGATAAGTGAAAGATATACGGACGAATGCAATTATTGAGGTTTTTCTTTAAGATCAAACGATGAGATGGATGAAGAGAGATCATAAAGAAATATTGCATTTGCAATTTGTTATCATTTCCAAGTCGTTCACTCGTTGCACATCATAACGGTTAATAATTGCAATAAAATATATGAATTTTTGTTTTTAATAAAGGGAATTCGCCACACAAAAAGCGATAAAACTTGAATTAATATCGTCGAAATATTCCGCTCATATTTAATGATCGTTTTTCATCATCAATTTAATCGCTAAGAAGGGGGCAACAAAAAAAGAACTGAGCGCAATTAATGTGTACAATCAGTCGAAATATGTAGCGATCCATGAAAGGTCCCTTAAAAACGATAGCAGCGTTGAGTTGGTGCACATCATTCAGCGTAGACCCACTCACATCAATATTACCTCAGAGGATAAATTGTAATTACTCCTTTCTTTGATGAGGTAATTTGTACAAAGAGTGCAAATTTAAATGCGAATGAGATGAAAAATTTGATTTAATTCGTTAACGAGAATAGAAACGGCAGAGAATCGAATTCGTTAACGCGAGAAGCAAAGAGTGAAAATGATCTCATTAAGCTGTATTAATCTTAATGATAAATGATTATTTCAGAGGTTTACGAATAAAATACAATAATATATTATTTCTCTTATTCAAAGGAGAATAATTTCTTAAACGTTCACCTGTCATTTCCAATAGAAATCTGTATAAAATGAAATTTTCATTTTCCAGAAACAAATTATATTTATTCTCGTTGCGATTCATAAAAAAACTAAGCAATCAACTGAGTAATATAGAAAAACGACATTCAAATATTAAGGCAATTAGCGATAAGATGAAAGTAAAGATTTGAAACGATCACAGAACGGTTACTTTAGTCTTATAATGGTAAACAGCAATACTGCAGTAACTATACCATACGAGCAACTAGTAAAGATATTCAATTATAGACTCTCTCTCGTTTTCTTATGTCGAATAAATTCACAACTAAGCGCCACGTCAACAACTAAGCCTAATAATAATTCTTTTCCATAGGAAATTCACATAAACAAATATTATTTTTGTTGGTTTCGAAAATTTGAAACAATGAAATATAGAAATCTTGTGGAATTAAACGCAAAATTACAAAGTATTAATTAGGAAACACAATTATCTAAGCGTTTGACTTGTCAAAAGTGGAAAAATAAAGGAAATGCTTCTTCGTCAATAATATGCGAGTAATTTTTTGCTAGCTGGGGAAGAAAGATTCCATGAAGCTGCTGGCAACTTCTCTTCTAAATGGCCATCACTTCTTATTGGAGATGTTATTTAAAGAAAGCTAAAAGTTATTTTATTAAATTTTTGTATTCTATACGAAATCGGAAATTACCTAAAACGACCAAAGTCGCCAAACTCGTAGATATTAATCTTCGAACATCGAAGCATCATAAATTTTTTCGGTATTTGAAGTAATAGTGCATAAGAAATTAGCACCTATCGAATAATATGCGTTATGAGTACCACAATAACCACATCCTGAAATTAAATTCCATAAAAGTAATTCAGTACAACAAAATTGAAATAATTCTCGTCGAGAATTATTACATGTATAATAAAGCATGCTTTATATATATAAATTTTTTCACATTTATATATAATTAAAATAAAGCATTTTAAGAAAACTATTTTCTCAATCTGTAAAGGAGAATAAAATACTAAAGTTCATTATTTTCTAAGGGAAAAGGCTCAAAACATTTTAGAATTTCCAAGGAGGGGGAGTGGAGGGGAGGGGGCAACTTAATTTGACGGAAATATTTTATCTCTTAATGCTCAATCAAATAGGAAATATTTTCCCGTGACCTAGCTTCAAGTAAAAAGCATCGATCGTGAGTGTTCATTTCAACAACATTACATTTGCTCCTCTCTATTTTAGGTTTACTTCAAATTTCCACCAATCTCCTCTCTTTCTTGCCTTCTCAGCGGCATTATTCGTTTCCCATCGTTCATGTCCCATCCTACCTCATCGTCCCCTTCCCCCCTTCCTCCTTATGTGGAATATTTGCACCACCTATTACGTGCATACCATCATCCGTTTATAGTGAGCATACACTACTGCCGCGTCACAATTTGGCTTTGTCGATCGATTTGTGCGATACGAAATAGGATGATGTAGGCGGATTGCGATGTATGCGAATGGACAATTGAAGAAAAAGAGAAATCATCGCGTTGGTAATATGAGTGAATTCTCGTCGATAATTCTTCCCACCCATTGAGGGGAATTTTATTTCGTATAATAATGAAAGTTTTATGATAAAAACGCTAATGAGAAAACATCGAAATTTCTCGTCATATTGATCGCTTAAAGTAATATTAAATTTCAAAGTTAATTTTGAAATCCATAAAAATGAATTCAGATTCTTTTTGTTGTGAAGATGAGAGATGCCGCAATGATATATTATGTGCAATAAGTCATCAATTCGGAAGAACTGGTTAGAAATTCGCACGTTGCCGCAACTAACATTAATGCAGCTGCAAACGAGATAAGAGCACACCGAAAAGCGTCCTATTGCTTTGTCGAAATGAGCTGACCGATTTCAGAGCTATTATTTATTCTGTGATATGCATAAAGGGGAGGGGAGGGGAGAAAAAGAGTGATCGAAGTTGAAAAAACGCCTTTTATGTCGCACTTTTTGTAATTCTTCTTTTAGCTCATTTCGCCAAATTACGGATATCATAAATTTTCTAGTACGTAAGGGAGGACAATAAAGAATAACGTTACGGATACTAATCTATATATCGCTAGGAGACATATAACTATATAGAAATGAACCTGTCGAATATAGATAAAGGGTATAAACCGTGGGTTGAAGTAGGTAATGCTTTTACCGGCTATTTTGGCTCAGGTGTTTATGTTTTCCTCGAGCGATAACTCATGAAAGGCTCTTATCTCCTCTGGGGGGGAGGGTGGGGGGGGGGGGGGAATATCTGCCCTAATTGTTCACATTCTGAGGAATCAAAAATGTAAAATTAAGACAATTCTGCTGGGAAATAAACCAAAGTTTCAATCATTTGTCGACATTCTTTAATTAAACTCTAAACGATGAAAATAAACGAGCCGATGATGATATTCTATGATAAAATAAGAAAAATTTGAACTTAGTTAATCTCAGTGAGAAGTGTTATTCATTGATCTTAAATTTAAGTGATGCATATAAACTGAATAAAAAAAAAAGAAATTGGAATTCGCTCATAAACCTCGGCAAAGAAAAATTTCGACGGTCGAGCGGGCCGGATTTATTTGCATCCAATGCTGAGCTTAGAATTTCAAATTGTACTCTTCGCAGAGACGATGAAACACATTGACCGAAAAGCACCAAAAGTGCAACGTGTGTTTATTAAAGGTATTTAAGAGAGGCAATATATATGGGAAAGAAGAACAACTGAGAAGCGTATCACTGTAATTTTCAGCTCCTACTAAACGTTATAGCAATAAAAACATAACGAATATTATTTATTCCTCATTTAGCCATAATTTTACTATATTGAAATATATATATATATTTTACAGTAAAATTATTGTAATATAAATATATAATTTTACTATAATTTTACTATAATATATATAGTATTTCAATGTAATATTTTCTACAGAAAGAAGAACTCTCCATTGAAAATTATTCTCTATGTTGTATTTTGAAAGGGAAAAAGATTCAGTAGACGATTGATAAAGTAATTTATTGAATATCTAAATATGAGTTCTCTCTTACTCTCACTGGAACTTCAATTCCTATACACGTAGTGGTGAGATGTGATTGGTAGAAAAAAGCTGATTGCCACCGCTTATTTTGGTGAGCTCTTAGGGGCGCCCATCACTCAAACACAACGCTTTGTTTGCTTTTCGATGACACATGCACAATCGTTTGCCATCGCACCACATCGCACTTCTCATAGACGGCACCTTTCTCTCTCCTATGAATTAAAATGCACTTTTGCACGTAAAAATTCCTCGAAAGTTTATGGGAAAGTTATCCCTTGTTTCTAGGATTTTTCGTTGGCTTCGCGCAAGTTCTCCAACACAGTTAAGAAAATTTCTGGATGACAGCAAAAAAAGAACGCAGTGAAAAATTAACTTGGATTTATTGCCATAAATATAAATGCGAGTCTAAAAATTGGTTTTTTATTAAACATATTTTGCGATTTTTGCTTTACTTTGCTTTTAAGCCTCAAGATGAGCATCAACAAACAGTAAGTTTCCTTCTATTGCATAAGATGGGAGAGGAAATTAGGGGTGGGTAGAGAAAACATATATTCGTAAAGTATGGTGACAGGAAAGTAAAGTATAGTGTGTTTTTTATCCATATTTGAGAACAAAGATAATCAAAATGTACTAGTTTTATTTTTTCGCCCTCTTCTTCGCTTCATTTCGCATCACCAAGATTAATCGTGCAATACATCGTTCCTTTCCGTGCTCCTGCTGGAATAAAGTTCCGATCGTCCGACCGTCGTGGGGAAATGCGCTCATGTGTGCCCTTCCCCTCGCCAGTTACTACTTATGACTAGGACCGTTAGATTCTCGGAAAGTGAACATTTCTGTGGCTTTAGTGTCCCTGCTATCAATCTTCTCTTTCGATAAGGTGACACCACTGCTGACCACCAATAACAGTTTCACTTCTATGTTCTAAATGGTATAAAAAATGAGTAGAGAAATCGTCCTTAAGTGCCAGGTTACAGGTTAGAGCAAGATTAGGGCCTACCACATTAGAGCAACTTCATTATGCACGTTTTGCCCGATGAGACGGAAGCTTATTATAGTTATGCAGTGCCATCCCTTTCGAGGTTACAGGAAGAGTGATTCGTTGCGAATGAAAGGTGATTGGAAATGGGCGTCGATCCGATAAAGACTACCTTAGTTTTTTTTCTCCTATTTTCTTGTGCGGTTTAAAGTTAAGTTCGCTAAGATAATCCGTTCCTTTTCTTACTAAATTTGAGAAGGTACCCTTTTTTATAGGCTGAAAGAGGTGAATTTTCTAAATTATGGCAATCTTTGAGCTGTTTCAATGTGAACCTCTCTCCTTCATCTGGATTACTCGCGGATGATAAATATTTTCAAAAATACACATACATTAAAAACGGGGCCAATAAATACATATGAAATGGATAAAAAAAGCTCTAATATAAAAATTTGAATTTCTACGAGAATTTGTATAAAAGCATAAAATGAGCGATGGAATTTGTCGCATTCAACGATAGTTTCCTAAGATATGATTTTTATGTGGGAAAAGAAACTCCAAAAATGTTTGATTTTTACTGCATCCGCTTTTTTGAAGTATTATCGATGGTAGTGGGAAAATTTGCAGTAATTTTTAGATGGAAAAATGTTTCTGTTCATAAACGATACTGATATTATGAAATAAGCAATAATAGGAACGTTTTAAAAAATGGATGAGAAATAAGATAGATTTGACTAAATCAATTGAAACTGCTTCGTCTTTATCTAATAGTAGTTGTTTGAAAGCATTGAGAGAATAATTTACCCCTAAGTGCTTCGTAAAAGATCAGTAAGAGAGGATTGAGGACAGAATTTACTCAAACAGTTTCCATAACGAATTCTAGCGCCGACTTAGGTGATTTTGAATTTTGCGCTCAGATCACTCGATTTTCTTCAGTTATTAATGACCTCAGCTGTGGCGGAAAGACATGGACCCGTTAGAGCTGGATTCCATCACCTTTTCTATAGTCCAGCATCTTTATCTTTATTTATCATTTATGTTCCACTTACAGAGCGGAAAACCCAAAGAGGATAGTATTTCATAAAAAGAGTAATAACGAAAATAAATCACACTTTTGTTCGCCAATTTTTTCCTTAAATTTTAATTTCTTATAGAAATTTATGACGATTGACGTTTTATTTTGAATATCATACGATATTCTTTAGGTATATTTTCGAGAATTTTCAATAGGAGCTGTATACGAGGGGAAATTCATTTATATGAATTAATTTTAGGGTGAGCACATAGAAGATATCTTAATTAATCACTCGAATCAACGCATATACTTATATTGCCATATGTGACGTAGAGGAAATTAAAAAAATACAATGTATAATGTCCAGACATCTATAGAAGACATATTGATGTTTATATGTTCGAATGGAGCAAAACAATCAACCGGCTGTCAGCGCAACAAATATTGTCGGCTACGATGTTTAGCAATTACAATGATGACTTATAATGAATGCTTGTCCAATACAAAGGCTTAGCACTATTCATCAACATATATGACTTAGAGATTAACGTTGAATAAATCATCTTTTAGAAAAGAAAAGCAACAGGAAACACAGAATGTGAGTGGCTAACGACAGGATTTAATCAGATCACTACTTTTCTACCTGTAAAGGTAGGAAATACAGGTGTACGATCATTGGTATAAACCACAGTGAATTAATAAAATTATAGAAAATATGCAGGTAGAGTTCTGAAGTATATTTCACAGTCACAAAAAAAGTCCCGAACAATAGCGTTAAAGCATCCTAATTCCAACGCCATTCAACTACATCGATTATGTGAAAGTGTGCTTATTACTCCTTTTTCGGCTCTTTTTTTTTCTGAAAGGATATCGCCATCATCGAAATGCTTTTCGCAGAAGATTTTCATCGATGAAAGTTTAATTTAGGAATGACTGCTGCACTCAGCTACCTGACTCTTTAATGAAGGCTTTCCAATAAGCACTAAAGTTTTCTGGATGGTTCTCGAATAGAAACAGCTGACAAACCAGACAACACATCGTATAATATTTCGAAAAGATCGGTTCTGTTACGCAGCTTCTTCCTCTAAATTTTTTATTTTTATTGATTTTTTGCCATTATCATCGCCATCATTATTGCCTATTTCAAAAACTCATTATTTTATTGCTTATTATAATCAATATTACTGTTGTTACTATCATTCTTATCATTTGCTTTCACTATTACTCGTTACTATCACCGTAATCATCAATGTTATCAGTATTACGCTAATCACTAATCAGGAGCGCTAAGCTTGGTGTGTTGTAAGACAGATCCGAAACCAACGGACGAACGTAATTGTTACGTCTGTCTGCACGGAATCCACCATATACACATAATAAAATATGCCATAAATGTATACTGAACTTACATTCATCGCGTGAGCTTCATGCATGCACACTGACAATACATTCATTCTAATGGCTGACAGTGTAAATAACTGAGCAGTGAAGTTGAGGAGAAAATTCTAATTAAGCATGCTAATGAACTTATCACTCAATTTGTTAGCATCTATCACTTGATATATAGCGGAGGCTTCATAAATAGGTAGCTGAATGTCTGATGGAGACTTATTAAGTGATATATTTTTGATAATCGTTTATTTCTGATAGCTGTTCAAAAATTCGTTGGCCACAAAAGCAACAACGAAATTTCCATATTTGGAATTTAAAATTTCCAGTTCGCATTCACCAATTCCACCAAAATGAATATACATGTGAGCGTTTCGAATATAGTATTAAGTACTAATAAAAAATAATCTACTGCTGAGCACAATATTGCAGTTGGTATATTTTATTGTGTATGAAAGTAATTATTCAAGTAGTAATAGCAAAACAGTATTCGAGTAATAAAGAGTAATTTAAAGCATAGAAGTGGAAATCGAAGAGTAAATGTAACAATATTACGAAACTGTACAGAATGAATAAATGCCGATAAGAGGCGAATGATATAATAATTAGACGAGCATGTGTAGACGCTTAATGGAGACGTCTGATAAATTCATAATTTCCGAATATTAGCTGAACGACAGCGAAAGAAGTACAATGAAAATAAAATAAAATCTAAGGCTTATATATATATATATATATATATATATATATATATCAGTGATCGCAATCCCACTACTAGTGAAGTGGTTTCTAGTATAAAAACACACACTCATACAGCCTTCTCGTATCTGGCTGGCTAACTTCAGATAATATTTTCCAGATGGAATGAAGGAGATAGGAATTTTCCAATTTTAAATTTTTTGCATCTACCTTGAAAATTCTCATTCCAGCTCCGCTGAGGCGATAAGTCCAGGTGTAGCGATCGATGCATTGTTTTTCCGGTTGCAAATTTAATGACACCCATTGCACATTCCTCAATTAGCTAATAGTTGCTTATTTGCAATGCGATATTGTTTATTTGCAATGCGGTGCAACTAAATGAAACAGAAATGAGCAATGCGCAAGAACTTCGCTCTCAATCGCAATATTCGTATGTGAATGAAAATTTCGTCCAACACTTTGCAATATTCGCAATAAAATTTCATTTGGTTTTTTAATGTGAGAAAATTGGGAAAGAAAGGGAACGAAACGAAGAAAAAAGAAGAAAAGAAAAGAAAACATTGGCGCCGCTTGCAAAAGGAAAAAAATTAGGAAACTCGAGATTATAAGTGGCAACTCGCAGCTCAACGTAGCATTGCTATGACGCAGCAAATGAGTGCACATTGATTGACGGCAACGATGGGCTCAAGAGTGGAAAGCGCTTCGGGTCGATCGCAACACAACTCTTCGTTGCTGTTAGAGTGGGGGACCGGCAACTTGTGATCTCATAGCTGATATTCCTAGTACCACATTATTTGAAGCTGAGCTTATTTGCTGTGGATAAAAATAGGAAAATGGGAAGGTCGACAATTGTAGGATGAGGATGATAGAATCCGAGCAAGAGACAGTGGAGTAGCGAGCGACTCGCGACAACTCTTCCTTCGAGGATTAGTTTAAATTAAAAACTGATATTCATATTTTTAAATAATAAACATTGAATGAATGAAGTAATGAAACGAATATGAAACACGTTTCAGAAATATTATATTAGCGGAAATAAGTGCTGCATTTTTCTCTTCACTATTTGAGGGAAAATTCTATTCTTTTAGTAAAGATGTGCCACCATATAAACAATCGATCGCAAAATTGATGAGTATTTCTCATTCACTGCATCGATTATAGTCTTTGATCTTCACTCTTCACCAAATCCACTACACACATTCAACAAATATTATATTTATTGCAGTAAATATGTACATCGATATTTTTTTGCGCTCATAGCAAATATACGTTCGTTATTGATCATTCGCTGACAAACGTCTGTCACTAGTTGAGGGCAGTTCTTTTTTCTCTGCTGTCGTTGAAATGTTTTAACAAATTTCAGCACGAAGCTCTAAAATACTTCTTTCTTTTTCTTTCACTTCCACAAAATTTGTTCAAAATTGCCATCGTTATACGGAAAGCGACGCGCAGTAGCAATGAGAGCAGCAAAACACAGCATATCTGCTGAGAGTTCGAGGTAGTCGCCGGAACGGACTGCGAGCAGGAAACAGATCCAATCAAAGTGGAGGTGGGGGGTGCAAGTAGTTGTAAGCGGAGCGTGAAGCGGGGAGGGTGGGAACACAAGGGAGTGTATCTATGTACTTCAGCATTTAAAGCACTACTTGAAAATCTAAAGAGAGTCGATTGTAGTCGATGGTTTTTTCGTGTGTGTGTGCGCAGAGAGGAAGGGGGGGGGGGGGGGGGGGTGAGGGATTAACCTTAGCCACACCCTACATAGTAGCTTTTACAATTATTCCATTCCAAACGAATCATTGTCGCTATTACTTCCAATATCCTTATCGATTTATGCAAATTTCTTTTACAACTTTATTCTAGTCTTCTAAATGCAATATAATATCGCTATCGATTCAGTACCCAAATAAATACCAAACTTCAAAGACAAATACAAAAAACTCGTATTTATGAATACCATTATCATTCGTGGTAATCAGTTTTAACTGCTTTTATCATCGAATTTCTTAGCGCTCACATTCCACCTATTGTTGACTCATAAAGGTGTCCACTTCATCGGTCGAAGTTTTCATCGTTTCGTCGTTGCCGAGCGCTAATTGCAATATTTCGCAAAAGGTCATCATTGCAAATAACTTTGCAGCAGTGTAAAATTCGCAATAAAACTTGCATTGAAATGGCATGAAATTTATGTGCCAACATATAGATATCAATGCTTAATTAATATTGTCGTCGAATTGTCCTCATCTCCGTCGTCGGATAGTTCGCTTCATCTTTCTGCCCTCATTATAGCCGTTTCTTTTGCAAAATCGAATATAAATGAATCCTTCAATATCCTAATCTATAGCAACAGTTTACTTTCCCGTTTTCTGGATATTTAACCAGAAATTGGAAAAAAGAGAAATCAGCTTTGGGCAAATTTCTCAAATTTTTTTGCATTTATCGAACATCTCAAAAAATTTTGATCGTCGATTTGTGGGCGGTGAGATTTTCTGTCGATCGAATCGAATAAAATCGATTTTTTCTCCCTTCGTGTTCTTTTTATAACTCAATTTTAATTACTAAAATAATTTCGTTGCATTTGTTTTCCATTTTTTTATAATTTAGAATTGAATTCGATGCGTTGCTGAGAATTGTTTTGATAGGAAAATTGTCATTTACTCTCCCATATCGTCGAACTTTCTCTCTCGATGTGGATCAACTTAGCGCATTCCATTTCATCAACGGATGTTTGAAAGTCCATTTCTGGATCACGTGATAGCTTCAATATTGCTCTCATGATTCAACGTCGTTGATCTTATTTGCATTACGAATTTCTCCCGGTCCCTTCCTCTCTCTCTCTCTCATATTCGTATATATTTAACATTCTCCCTCTATCGGTTTTTTTGCACAAATGCCTCTTCTCTCTGCAAAATCTCTTGCAAATTTATTTGTCTCTACGAATGATTTGTTTCCCTGCAACTCTATCGTTTCATTGAAGTCTCTCGCAAGCAATCAAATGCATATGTGAAAGTGTGTGCGCTCATTGCACGCACGAACCAATGCGCGATGAACACGACAAGCACGCACGCACGTGAATGCAGATGCGCTCACGCAAAGCTCTATTGGTTGCTGTTTGCTGTAACGCTTATTTGGGGGGTTTGATATGAAATTTCTTTTCTTTGTTTGGAGGGTTTTTCAAGAGGAAATTGCTTTCCTAAGAATGAAAGGTTTTATATGAGAGTTATAAAAATGTGGTGGAAAAGAACTGAATGTTTGTAAGCGCTAATTTCGCCTCCTTAAAAATATTTCGGAAAATTTCCATTGCCTCAAGTGTCTTTTGAAATACCCATCAATAAACTTCGTGGATGATTTAACGCAGTTTTTACGCATCCCTGTCAACTGTCCTGTTCGATGCTCAGCAGGTGATAGGATAAAATCATTTAGCAGGAGTGGATTTGAAAATGAGACCTGGATAGTTTCACCCTCAGGCTATAGTTGTGGAGTTATCCACTAATGTTCATCTCGAGCTCATCGCCGATAGGTTCCACTATCGATAGCTATTGCTTCTGCGCACAATACAGGCGGCTTTTCAACGATTCAATTTTCCTCTTCCTTCTCATACTTTTGTATGAGAAGGAAGAGGAAAATTTGTGTACCAAAAGGCGGAAGATGTATATTCGTACAGGTGGTTGTCGACATCTCGAGTGATGATATTGGTGCATGCTAATGAAACCAGACCGATTAAGTAATTAGGTGCCAACAAAACCAGCGGGACGGGAAAATGCATGCTGATCGATGTCACACAGCTCACAAGATCATTCCAAAGTTGGTGTGCAAGGGAGTCCTTAATTTGATCACTGGAGCTAAATTACCTCTCTGGCTACAGCTGCTTTCGACTTCAAATTTTCCGGCAAACAAATATAAAAATGCATTCACGTAAAAAGAAGCACATCATATTATATAAATATAAATATAAATATAAATAAATATATATATAATGTTCATATTAATATTTTTGTAAGCCGAATATAGGACACCTTCGTTAGTTTTCACTGATTCCAACAATCATTAACTCTTTAGGACTTCGTAGAAAAATTGTAGTACCATAAGCCATGGTGAGGATGCGCCTAATGAGAGGGGAGAGTTTGGGAGGTCACTCACCGATCAGTTATAGTGGCGCAACTTTTGTGGTTCACGAAATGAAATTTCGTGCCAAAGAAATAAACGTGAAAGCGAGCAGAAACATACAGCACATTCCCTACCACTTTTTTATCAGGAGAAGAACAACTGCAAGATTCCGCACATATGCACTTCACGCATTCGCACAGCTCTAGATCCGACCCCACACGCCGTCACTATTTTATGGAAAATCTGAAAAATACCTTAATAACCTGGCATGATGTGCTTTCATTTTGAGATCCTCCACCCTTACAACTAAAATATTCGCAAAATTTCATCCTCACTTCAAGAGAATCAAACTATTTGTGGAAATGTTCTATGCATGATTTAATTTTTCATTTTTCTGTTGTTTTTAGCGGTCATTACCATCCGACTGGTGCAAAATGAAAATTGAAATTAGTTAAATGCTGTGAAGGATTATTAGATGTTTTCAAGTTGATGCATCAACTCGGACTAATTGATTAAAGAGAGTTGTTTTATGGTGTTGATTTTAATCATTTTTCAATAGAGGAAAGGAGAGTGAGGAGGAGGGGGAGGAGGAGGAGGAGGAGGAGAAGCGTGAAATAGTGGTTCACGGGATAGCCATGAGCCGCAATACTGAAAGTCGCCTATTGTTTTATGGACTTTGCGACTATTACCGCCTCCCTCAGTTGTGTATGATGAATGGTTTCCTTTTAACTTATGGGCAACTTACATTTTCCATAGCATCTTCAAGTGAGCGCACTATTGTTGGATTCTTGCTTATTATGGTAAAGGACATCGATTTCACGCACGTATTGATGATAAATGAAATATGTTCAGATGGTATTCTAAGATATTAATGTTAAGTGGGTGAGAGGACAGAAGATTGGTAATGCTTCGAGATAGCAATCGATAGTGTTGTCGTTTGTTCTACTTCCTTGTCCTTCTTATTTTTTTCGTATCCATTCTTTTTCGGAATGCTTTGTAGTCGTAAGTTCTTTTATACTCAACAGTCGTTTTCACAAATGTGGATGAACAGAACGTTTCGCTTTAGGGACACGTTTTTTTAAACGTCTTTCTTTAGCCGTTGATGAATATAAATGGGTTTCTACAGTTAAAACTTGCATCGATAGAAATGATATATCAGACACGTCTGATCTGATTAAAACTTCCATGAGAGTTGTTACAAAATGAACATTGAAATTTTAAAAAATCATGACTAAGAATGGAGGATTTGTTATGGTAATAGCTCCAAGGATATCCAAAGTTTCGAACCTGTCAGCAATGAAAGGAGCGATCATAAGTGTCTATCGACTCCGAAGATATCGGATAATGCGATGATATATTAAACGACCGCTATGATAAACATGCTTTATCTATATCACTTATATAACAAATGCACAAAACAAGTCAATAAATTTTAAAGCTAATGACGAGGAATATTTTATTTATTCGATTTATAGCAGCTCAGCGACTGCCAATTCAATCTTTTCTCCATACGAAGGAAGATATAGTATTTTCATGTTCGTGAGTTTGCGTGTCATGGTCACAATGAGTGAGAAAAAAACCCACTTGGATAAAGAAAAAGGAGAAATCGGAAGTGATAAGCAAGTCCAAACATGGTGTTCCCATCTGATCCAGAAGAGGAAATAATTGAGGATTTTAATGTTCTCTAGTTGAAATTTCAAACACTTATATTCGAGAAAGGAAATTTTTGTCGCCAATGTCGCCAATTGCAAACAAAAATTCTTTTAGTATCTGAAATTTATGAACGGCCTTTCTTGAAGAAATCGTTCCGTTGTGATAGTGGCGTTCATTCAATTCCACGAAAAAGCAATATTTGAATAGTTCAGTCGTTGAGTTTCATCATTCACACCACTGTTTTAGTAAATGTCGAATAATCCTACCGATGTGTACACACAAGTAAAAATAGTAGATGCCCAGAGGCACGTCGAAGAGGAAAACCACTAAATACGACGTTGATAAAAACTTGATGCATCTAAGTGCTCGATGTGTTGCTGTGTTTACGATGTCGTCGTCCTTTATGAGTGGATGACGGTTGCGTCGATTCGGTTGTTCTTTCATTTCGAGTTGATTTACTAGTCGTTGTGGGAACGTCAAACTCATCATCCGATTCACTAAAGGAAAGAAATTGTAAATTATACCAAAAAAAGTGCTCTTCTATTGCTATCGTCGCCAATATACTGAACCAATGAACAGCAACTTAATAACTGCTTCATATCGTGTTTCTTTCTGCTCGTATTATATCATACCTTAACCACATTTTATATGTCACATTTATTATAGCAATCATAATTGCTCTGATGGTGTTCACATTGTTCATTAGCGATTTTTATAGAATTTCTTTTCAACGAATAGCAATATTTTAAAATTGCATATTTATACTTGAATTTACTGTCTTTTTTTCCGCTGTTAGATATTTCCTGTGGGAAATTTTCTTATATTCTTTGAGGAAATTCATTAATTTACCTGATAAATGGACCTTTTTCGAAATTCCATACTTTCTCACCGGAGCACAATTTCGCATACAATTTTTCCACCAAAAGACATGGATCATCATCCTAGAAGTACATTACATACACATAAAATATGGAATATTCCAGCTGGAAAGAAAATATGAAAAGTGAACTTCTCTCATAGCTTCCTTGTGAATAACTCCAAATGACGCAACTGTCGGAGAGTGTTGACAGCTCTTTGACAGATTTCATCGCTCAGAACTTCTCAAAAGAGTTGAATGTTTTAAGGTAAGTTGCATCTGTATAGGTGATTTATATGAGCAAAATTCTGATAAATTAGTACTAACTTTTAATTGAGTTTTTACCTCCGTTACCTTATAAGGTGAACAAATACGAAGAGACTAATATTTGATGACGAAGTGACAGAAATAGTGGTTAAAAATTAAAATTTACCGGAGTGAAATGTTCCATGCAAGGCTTGTCGCGTGGAGGATTGGAAAGTAGATTCGATGAAGCAGGCGAAAGTGTGATCCTGTTAGCTTCGCCGCAACTTGGTGGCATCTTATACATTAATGCATCGATCTTGTGCTTCAATTAATAATAACTTGTACACAGCAGTATGTCTCTTCGTCGTATTTGCTGTATTTCAGCATCTCATTGCTCAGTACTATGCGATGAGCTCGGAAAATCAACATAATGAAAAGAATTAGGCATTACTAAATTTTTGCACTACAAAGAGTGCAAAAGTTAGCAGGGAGTATGTAACACGAGCAAAAGAAGCAGTGAAAAGTTTAGCTATGATTCCAGAGTGCTCGCAAATAAGACAAAGATAAGATGTTACACTTCGGTGATAATCGCCTTAACACGCAGCATATTTACTAAAGGATCTATACTATTAGAAGAGGGCCACTAAAATCTATGTATATCAAAACAAAAATTAAATCATTATGTTTTGCGGAGTTTTTGAAATTTAAACTATGATCGAGTATGGATCATCAAACAAGTTGACAATTAAGTCATATTCCATTTAGTGGCTCCGGTCTGTCATCAATCCTTTGGAAATAAACCTTTATTTCGCTTTTTTCCTTTCTTTTTTGCACCGATCAGCAAATGCGCTAGCAAATGGAGGGTAGAGTGAAAACTTCGCGCATTCAGTGATCGAATTTCACGATTGTAACGAAACGATTTTTATAAACAGTGGCATTCCAACGGACAGACTAAACGCTCATTTCAGAATTCAGAGAAGAGTGCGTGAATTGAATTTCAAATAGGGATGAATGTCAGAGTCGTGAGGTAATCTGTGAAGAAAATAGACGTGCAACCGCCGTCCATTGCAGCATCTAAAGAATGCCTCCCATTTTCCCATCCGCGCAATGGAACACTGATGAATCGTGGTACGGCGCTTGGGTGGGGGTAATTTTCGATTACCCTTCCTCCTCTTGTAAAAAAGCGACACTCATCGCCCCACAAATAGAGCCTAAATTTAACATCTCACCTCATCAGCTTATGGACGCAGACCTCTTTTACGACTGCGATGACTCATTTTTTTGGCTCTATCTGTAATGTCGGATGAGATTTCTCAGATGTGTGGAATCTGCTGCAGGATCACTGGCAGCATTTTTTCCAGTGCACAAAAGTGGCGAATTGATGAAAAAAAATGACTTACTTCGCTGACTTCATCGATGAGTTGTATACCTGGAACGGTACTCTTAAGTACTCTGATAATTGTGCCCAAGCATTTACCAATCTCGTTCACCGCAGTACTAAAATTACGAACGCTTATTGCAGGAACTTCAGAAGGCGCATGCCTATAAAGACACCCTAACAGAGTAGAGACAACTATCAGTAAAGCAGTTGTGTTCACTGCATATTTTTAGCGAAAACTGATTAAAATACCCTCAAATTATTGATGGCAACTAAATAGTTGTGACTAGGCATAAAACAAGGCGTAATGTAATGTGTTCATAGGAATTATCAAGTGCGATAGTACTGCCATCACTTAGATTACTTCATGTTTCAAACTGAAGAAAATCTCCTCGGTAAAATTGTTTGCTGGAGAACTTAGGTGCATATTTTATAAACGGCCATTCCAGCAGAGGCACTATCCAAAGCGTTAAGACCTAGTGCATTAAGGTCAATTTCTTATTGAAACGTTATTCTCTCGTCTGAAGGAATCCCTCGAGATTTATTAAAACAGATTGCGTGACTAAGAAAACCTTCTCTGGATATATCGTTGCCATCTAATGGATGCAGATGTTATGAAAATCCCTTGATGGTTTTTTGGTAACCAAAATAGAATAACGCAAGTGAAGGTCTCTTTATTCACTATTTATAAATTAAAATGTCGTTATGTCGTTTTTTGTCATCATTCAAATCTCATTTTAAATTACGATTGTGTAAGTACGTTTTCATAGGGGGCTGATCTATGAAAGATTTGATATTCTGTATCACATCATGTGAAATTTTAAATCATTCAAGGCAATATAAAATTTCAAAATCTCAATCGGTCGACAAAAATTCATCACCTACAAGAAGACCTTTAGGTAATCTGCAAAAAAGAAGGCAAGTAGAAACACTCTATTAACGTGATGGCTTGCTGCTGACATAAACTATCGCATACTAACCGCATATGGTCAATTTGTCCTTCAAATTTAGGAATATATTGCTCTGGATCAGAGACGATTTGAAGTCCATCGTTGGTGGGAGTATAGAAATCCATTTCGTCTTCATGATCGAGAAATATGCGGAACTTTGCCAGCAAATAGTTAACGTAAACTTTTGTTATCGATGGACACCGAATACGAAATAGTTCAACTTATTTGCTGGACTTTTCTCGGTGGAGATTATTGTAAAACCTAATGAAACAGGAAGATGATCGTTTCGTCCCGTTTAGCGAATTTCCTCATCAAATTCAACTTCAACTTCACCTAAGCGAGATGGCATTTAATCCTAAAACGAAGAAACATCATCGTCATTTCTTAGCAAACTGAGAAGAGTTTAACTAAAAATTTGCTGATAAGAGAATATATGTTTGAAATTGGAGACGAAGAAAACGGAAGCAAATCTTTATTCGACGTAAAGGTATAAGTATTTCTAAAAATTTTTCTTTCCGCAATACAATTTCTAAGTGAATATTTACGCAAAGACTCGTATTTTCCGCATTTGTTTTTCCAAATATATATTTCTTAGTCTATCCTCTAATTCGAGGATCGTTTACTTGCATTAAAACTTATTTCTTCTATTATTGGCAAACTATGATATATGACTTGTGATGTATTCATCCAAATGTGAGAAAATATATCATTATACCTCGATTGTAAATGAAAGCAATGCCATATGACGTTTCCATCAGATTGTAGTTCATTTTTTTCCTTCGGCAGCAAAAATCACTCGAGAACATCGATGAGAAAGTGGAGAGAGTTCAACTGTGAAAAAATCTTACTCCATCATCGGGAAGTTTACTCTTTGGTAATGGCGTAATCGAAAAAATCTCCGCAATTGCGTTCGTCACTCGGAATACTTTTATCGCTTCCTCCAATAATGTATTCAACTTCGCTTCATTCATTTTTATTTTACCTTCTTTTGAAATCAGCGATCTATAAAGATGTCTCATCGATCTTATGAAGAAAAATTTTTGAAAATTATCCATTATCTTTGTTAAAGTCATAATTAAAGATGAATTAATGAAATATTGATGAGTGAGATATCAAGCTTTCTTTTTTTGAACGTGAGGAGGAATTCTCCTTGAAAAATGGTAACGAAAAACATTTTTGTATACGTACAAAGGAGGATGGATTCGTATGGCAATCGTGGAGGAATTTCATATTTGCAATTATTTATGTTCCTTAAGTATTACTTGAAATTAAATTGGAATAATCCGACTACTTTCCCTCCGAGGCACTTTTTGGTAGGATACTACCCACTGATAGAATTGGTCGCATATTTAGTGTACAGTTCTGAGCTCACTTCAGCTACTAAGTCGCATCGCATATGTATTTATAGTGGCCAATATTATTTTGCTGTTTAAGATGCGATCTGTGATGTGGTCAGTCACTATCTAGTAAGGTTTGGAAGTAGCAGGAAAGGATTCTCACTAGCTGGCTATACTAAATCTTCCTGCTCACTTATTTGATGAGTATTACGAGTGATGTTTGGAAAGAGCTACAAGTGAGGCTCCAGAAAGGAAAATATTCCTTGACCGCAAGGATCGAAGCGCTTTTTGATGTTTTAGCCTTCTGGGCGAAAGCTCTCCATACTTTTGATTCCACGGACGAACATGGATTTTTAAGCGTGAAGGTAAACGCCCTCTGGGTTATGAAATGACAGCGTATGGCCTATGCTGTGTTCATAAACAAGCATCACGCAAGCGTCTGACACATGGAAATTCCGCCGGAATATATGAGAATTGGAGAGTGAGACTGAAACTGTCAGATGCAAATGCTCGTAGCTGTAACGATTGACGCCTCGTGTTTTTGATCACTATATATACATAATTCCTGATATTGACACAAATTAGCGCTGATTTAAAAAGCCGTAGTTTTTGAAAATCTAAGACGTACCTACATAGGTGCGTAATTTGGTGATTAAGAAAAACTCATTGACGCATAATATTCCACTATAAGCAAAAGAAACTCCAATAAAAAGAGCATACATAGAATCATGTGCATTACTGCTGCTTTCATCGTTAATGGATGTGTTTCTATGTAAGCCGTATGGTACCACGTTAGAAATTGATATTTGCAAGAAAAAAGAAAAACGCTGAGAAGCACACAGGTGTGCAACAAACAAAAATGGAAACTAATTAGTTGCATACCTATGTAATGCGTTTGCAATGCTTGCAAGATCTGCGCACATTTTAAGGAGCGTATCCATTCGATAACATGCACTCAACTCTCCAAGACATCCGTAATCCATGCTTGGATTTTGGAATAAATCTGAGCGTTCTGCTTCTTCACGTTGTATCATCATCTCTGAAAAAGAAGTTTCCGTCACCTACGCAACGAACCGGCGAGAAGCTTGAACCATCCTAAATTATGGATGAGTAAATATTGGCTTGACCAAAAAACTATAACGCCACATGAATATTTGTTTGGTAACTGCCGTTTTTATGTGAAAAACAAAAAAAAAATGAAACAAAATGATAAGCCTTAAAGAGAAATATCTCGAATATTACCGAGTTTCTTGGAAAAGATAAAACCGATATTTCGCACCTCATACAATCTAAGTTTATTGCGGACATTAAAATGATCATATCATGCATTCAGCTGATTCATCGTACAGGAATAGTCACTCGTCGTAAAATTGCTAGCAAGACTGCAATCGCCTTGTTTGCCAATCGTTAAAGCCACAATTTTTGATGATCATCGATCGCATCAATCTACAGTCGTATTACACTACTTCTTCGATAAACATAAATGGACAAAATTTTGCGCATCTTTCTGGGTAATTTGTAGCAGTTCGACGGCAGATTACTTTCTTATTATACATTAAACATTCTTCATATATTCGAAGCAGATATCACTATGAATTCATGAATCCCGTATAGTAGAAATATTCGAAACGGAATTCCACAAGATAAATAGAATATATCGTAAACCGTTGCCAAAAATTAACAAAGAACTCTTCTTAAATAATTACTTAGCAGTTCGCTGGGTTCGTTTTGCGGCGAGGGATTTCGATTTCGTTCTCTTTGCTTGTCGGAAGTTGAACTGTCATTAGCATTTTTGTCAGCAACTCGATGGCTAATCGATTCTGTGTCACTATCTGACGTTGAACGATGCTCTATAATGAATTCAAATTAATCGCTCTCGAATCCCATAAAAATTTCACACATTCAAGCATTCGATGACGAATTGGATTATGAGATGAGGTGTAATCATAGAATGCGATAAATTCCACATCACACCTCATACTGAAATAACTTCAAGCTACTAGAATTAACCGCAGTTAGTATTAGTGAACCGCAGCTGAGACAATGAGATGGGCAAAAATTTATAGAGTAATTTAAAAAAGGAAGCAAAAAAGATGTATATGGCCGTCTAAATAAACATCATGTACAATGATATCTCCACGAGCATTCGACTTTTCATTCGGGTGGTATGAAGATGAATTTCAACGGATGAAAATTTTCTGCAGTCAGTATTTCTCACTTTACAGATCGAGCGATCAGCACAACCTTCGAATCCATTAACGATAGGCACTTCTATCGTAGGTGATTGAAAAGTAATCAAAATTCACAAATTTGTTACTCAAATCTTCCAAAGTTCTATCATTCTAAATAAAGAGATCTGTGATGTGCAATTTATGCTCGCTGACTGCGAGTCGATAATACCACACAGACGATCATAACTTCTAAAATTGTAACAAAAATCGAGCAGCCTAAGTAGGATTTAAACCTTCGTTACCAAAAAAAGGCGATCGCAGCTTTTGCCAAAAATACCCCCTCAGTTAGTGTAATCAGTTTTGATGCAATGCGTCACTGAAATATTGAAATCAGTGCTCGGTTTGGAAAGCCTGCCGACTGATGGTTTCTCGAATAGCTTATGAATATGCATTAGTCCAGCAGTTACGCCGAAAGTAGCCGATCCATTCAACAGCAGCAACGGTTCATAAACGAAATTGTTGGAAGATTGTATATTCTACTTTGAAAAATGATTGTTAGTTCCTCAACGCTCTCTCCTCCGTTCTCCTCAAAAAAGCCAGTCCATGCGCGTGGAGTATCCGATCAGCAAGGTTGTGCCCCTTCTACACAACCTATCATACGTTGTGTCCCTTCTACCTTTTCCCTCTCCATAAAATCCTCCTCAAATACAAGTGCATGAAAGGTTATGTTCAAAGGAATGCATCTAGCACCTCTGGGAAACATATTTCTAGCATCGCCTTCAAGGGTGACGCAAAGCACCTAACAGCTAACTGGACCCTAGTTCAACAAGCACACAGAGGATAAGAATATATATATATATATATATATATATATATTTATTTAATTATTGTTTGCATAACAAATGACATCTCCTCAATTACCATCAGATGCTGTCGCTGGCGGTGGAATATATTTCCCCTTGCACTTGTCTTCGAGACGTTGCACGAACGTTGCACGCAATATCCCAATATGACTTTTCAGCATCTTCTCCTTCAATTGTACATAACCTATTATGGGCCTAAACGCGATGCCACTTCGCGCTGCGCCTAGGAATTTATCCTATACAAAAAGTCTTTATTCCATATATTTAAGTATAACAATAAATAATATTTAATATAACAATAAATAATACATAATAATTTTTATGAAATAAGAAGATACAACATCAAATAATTTAATTAATGCGAAAATGTTAAGTAAATGTAGGAGTGGAATTTTACTGTTGTCATAACAAATTTTGATGTGATAGAAGAATACGGCTAACATAAAACAAGAAATATATATGAAAGATAACATGAAATATGTGAGAATCACCGAATGCATGGCATACTGGTAATCGCAGTACTACGAAATTGAAAGTGAGTTTCCAGCATTAGAACTATAGAAAGCCAAATATTTAGGGGCATAAATTTGGCGTCACTGAAATATATTTTCCAAGTACAATTGGAACAAGTTTAATTGCTGTAAAAAAACCCGAGTAGGCATTAAATTTTTCAATGCCTACTCGAGTTCAACAAGCTAAATGCCTGCAGCAAAACGTACCTGCATGCGAAGAAAAAACACAGTGGCATCGAATTTTTCCGTTACGTCATTATCGCTCTTAACTGTAGGTGATATCGATTCCACATCTTTCTTCTTTCTCGATGAAACTGTCTGCTCTTCTCTTCTTCCCATATCGACTTCGATGACCGCTCCTTAGAGTTGCGTGGAAGTCAACTGATAGTGGCGAAGATCCATTCGTCGTTAGGAATATGATAGGACAAAACGAGTTACCAAATGTTACCATTACACGTGGGTGCAAATGCAAATTCCATCTTAAAGCTTTCCCTGTATTAAAGAACGTGTGCTTTTTATGAAGCGATCGATTTCTTTCAATTTGAAATTACGTGAAAGTTGGCACAATTAAAGGTTTGTAACAAAGTATGAAAAATTTGCATTCAAAGCAAAAAATTAATTAATCTAATGCTACATAGAAATAAGGGCATTGCATGCATTCACGTTTTGGCCGCCAACCACTGATAAAAACGCCGAATATATCACTGATGAAAATGCCGAAAATATCTGGACATTACACTAAATATCTGGATATTATCACTGCAATGCGTATTGATGAAGAAAATGAAGCAATAAATGAAAGATAAATTAATCCGGATAGGTTGTGCTATCGATTAGGTAATAACTGCCGAATAGGTAAATATGCATAAGAAAAATTAGTCAAGTGTAATGTAAGGAAGTGAGCCTAACAATAGGATTTACAAAACAAAAGAAAGAAAAATGAAGCACTATTGCTATTGAAATGTATGAGAAATTAAGAAATAACAAACCATTTGGTTACATCAGATTGATGCGTGAATGAGGTATTTCTGTCCTTATGACGGCTGTTCGGTCGTATTTTAGCAACCAGCTATAGTTGCACATTTAATGTGGAATAAAATGCCATATGCAGTTTTCCGTACTACAAGAATTTTCAAGCTAAACACAAATGTAAGCAGAAAAAGATGCGCTGCAATTGAGCAAATGAAATAGAAAAATATTCCCTGTGGGGATTTCACTTCATCTAACCGCCTACCTCTGTAAATGATTAATTGTAATAATATGTGTATTATAAAGTCATCATATTTCAATTAAATGGATCATTTTTTCAACTTTTCGATAGCAAAGTGCCTCTGATAACAAATCTTTGCTTCTCTATGAATTTACCGGTATGCCTGTGTATGAAGTTCACCTGCATGTCTGTCCTATAGTTTCGGTTCAGGAACCATTGAAGCTAAAGTGGTAATGGGAAGCTCCATGGCAATGCTTTGCTTGAGATCGGTTATAATGTTCCTGCCTCAGGAGTAAAAAAATGGCCTCCAACGACGCTTTTCTGCAAACGTCAAGGTCGTAGTGGCTGCAGTGGGATACACTTTTACATCATCGAATGACGTTTACTTAGTTGGAATTTCCAAATAGTTATATGCATTCGAATGTTTTATTAGATTTCTAAAAATGACAATATTGGAATCGATAAAATTTAATCAGAGATGAAAAAGCGTTTAAGAAATAATTCGATGAGGTTAACTTGATCAATGGATATTCAAAAGCAAGAAGGATTTCTCTTACAGCAACCATAAATTCCACATCACCACGTCTTTATGTAATAAAAAACTTTTCGGTTTTTAGCGGAACAATTCCACTCGAAACACATATGGAACGTGAACAAAAAAGAAGTTTCAAGACTACAAGCTATGAAGATTTAAGCAAAAAAGTACAAAGTCATGGAGGAATACGAAGTCAAATCATTGCAAAAATAAATGATGCGGATAAAAAGAGAACTGCAACATTTGTAACGGAAATAACTCCTTTTAAAAGATATCAATAGATACTGCTGTGAATGAAGAAGAAATGAAATTAGACTGCGATGACGAGTTAAATGCGTCATTTCTTTTTACCGATCGGCCAGCCGAAAAATGAACCAAACGAATATGGCCCACCGGGAGCGAAAATTGAGTTGATATCTGAAACAATCAAAATTCCGCAACGAATATTTACAAGAGAGTGAAAAAAGATGGGCATTGCTTTATTATATTAGGATCTTAGGATCTCACTTTAAAACCTTAATTACAGAATCTCACGTGTGTAACCTAACTGAGGAACCATACTGCATAACTTGCCTATAGAACCTTAAGAACTTTAGTTGCATAAGAACCATGAGCATCGTTGAGTTCCAAAGTATAAACTCGCTAGAATGCTCTAATGTCGTCATTTGATCTGCAACGAAAAAATTTCTGGGTGCTTATCTGAATGCACGATTGCACCGAGCTTCAACAATACGATATGCCCACAGATTTTCTCCCTCGGAAATTCCTTATTTTGTAAAAAATTTCGAATTCCCAACAATAAACGCCATGAATGAGTGTAAATATTAATTGTATTAGCCCGCAAATCTGAATTTTTATTGGCTACTTTGGGGGAAATATGCGCTATCCTTACTTTCGTGTGTTTAAAGTAAAATGTCGACATAATAATGAGCGAAACGCCTCTAAAAGGCGATAAAAAAATGTCGTAAAAGACAGAGCAATGATTTTTGAGAGGTAAGATTTTTCTTTTCTTTGCTTCCAAAATAGGGGTCAAGTTGCTAGATTTTTTGCTGCATAGCAATTTTCAAGTAGGTCTTTATTTATTTGTTTCCTTTCACTAGGAGTTTTCTTTCGTGAATTATGTTGTTTTGCATTTCGTTCATAAGCGACCACTTTGGTGGGCAAATCGAAAAATGGATCTGAATTAGCCTCAAAATGGAGAACGGATATTGCAAATACTTGTGGAACTAAGTTCTAAATGAACCATTCTTAGGAATATTCGGGCTGCGCATTTTCAAAAAATGCTTTCACAGACGAAGTATAATGGCATTGTAAGTGACCTTTTGTTTTTTTCCAGAAATGGTCAAGAAGTCAGTGAATATTAATCATGAGTTCCATCTTTGTCCCCAATATAAATCTCATCAGTACATATAAAAATTATATTTCTCGAGAAAACATGTCGAAATTGCAAAAAAAGAGACAGTTTCGTGAAGTGTGCGAGAAAAATTGACGAACTTGTCGAAGAGAATGATCCTGGTCCAGCAGTCCAGTCGGTATTCGCACCAAAACCATAACCAAAGAAATTCCACATCGCACCTAAATCCACTTGCGGTCTACCGTAGATGTCGTTGCCGATGCGAAAATTCAACGGATCCACAATGATATATCCTGGAAGAATCAGAGTTACTTATGTAGTGGGTGTTTCATATTTCGAGACCCCTCAACGCTGGCTATGAAGCAGCCGAGAACAACATCGAGTTAAATTTATGAGACAAGGGCCTCATGTGCTTATGAAAGCTAAACTTGTCTTTCACGGAACTATATGACACCCGTTATGTTTGGGTTTGTCTCTGACAGCATATTGCAGTTCATGAGATGAGCTGTCATGGTTAGAATCGAAGAAGATGTAGCTGAGATGCGGTCCGACGGTTTGCCCTAGGTGAACTTCAGTGTCACTGAAAGGGACTTAGTATCTTCATAACGTATCGTCCATCAGACACGCAGTGATAATACCTGCGGAACTGTATCATCACAGAGACGGACCACAGGCTTGAGGTTGAAACTGGATGAAGGACAAGTAATCAAACATACGTAATCTTTTAACTCGCGGTAGTAAACGTCGATGTACGCATGGTTGAAATGTGACAGTACACACGGTGTTGATCAGCAACGACTAACCATATGAAGCAAAGTGTGCAAATGCATCATGCTAGATTGGCGCTTAGCGGCTGTCCCCACAGAACAAATCCGTCATACCAGAAATTCTGTGATAACGAAATAATCCTCTTCGTTCCTCTCTTCTCCTCTTAGCTTCCTGTTTAGCTCGGCATTCCGACTTTAAAAAACATCCCAAAAGGCGCTCTCTTTGGCTTTCATGTTGCAATTAAATCCAAAAAGTGCATGTTTTTGAATGTTTATAAAGTCGAATGCCATGAACTTTAGGGAAAGTGGTTCCGCCTAAGTGGTTGTCTTTCCAATGCAGCCTCGTATTTGAAAATTTATAGCAACCGGACGTCTCTATTCGAAGAAATATGATATCACCACATGTTATATCTTAACTATTTTCTTGATGTTAGCATAAGATGTTGATTTCTAACCAAATCTTTTTAAATGTCGTTATCTATATCCAACATAATACTCTTAACGTAATTATCGGTATTTTAATATACCTATAATGATAAGGATTTACAGATTTACATCGTAGTCGCAAAGATCAGCAATAGTCTCATATTATAAGTGAAATTACAAACAAAAAAAGACGGGCGATAATGCTCACCTTGAATAGATGTTACGATGAGGCAATAAAACATGGCACAAATAGCGATGATGCACATTTCCTGCCAATCGTATGACCAAGAATGAATGCTACATACTGCTGTATGAGCGGCACACCTGATAGGACCAGTTCAGGTGTGCGTTGTTTAATCCAAGTAATTGTTATTTGTCCTATTGTTATGATTTCACTTTCGTCATCGACTCAATTCACTCGTATGCAAATGGAGATAACACAATACCTTCTTAGATATTCAAAATTGTTCAATTAGAATTCATTTTGCGAGCTGAATACGATCAATTCGCCCGTCTTTCATATTTTTTAATTAAAAATGCCCAGAAACGGTTTCGATCCACTCATTACCGCTGCTTTCTCTCAATGAAGTTTATATTTAAGAACGTTCTTCCCTTTTTTATTCCTTTTACTGCTCTTTTCTCACCACTTTATTTGGTGTCTTTTTTCGTTTTTCTTTACAAAATAAATAAATAAAGGAAGGTGAATAAACAAGCAAAGGAAAAAGTGGTCGGTAAGTAAATAAAGAAATAAGAGCATAAATTAATTAATTACTTAATTAATTAAATGAAATAAAATAAAATAACTAAATATATGTGTAGGGGTTAATTTCAATCGAGAAAATGGATTGCGTTCCACATATATTAATGAGGTCTTTACTTTGTGTACAATAAATATAACATTATGTGACAATATGAAACGATATTTATATCTTAAACAGTAATGCGTTATACATCCAACTAAACAAAAACCCACTTAAGCGTCATAAGTGGTAGTAAAGCCGATCGGGTAACATTAGCGGCCAATCTTTCACATATTACCTCATAGAAGTGCATAGTACAACAATATTTGTCGATTAACATATTTCATATTCAAACAACAACCTATGAGAAGAACATGAACATTTTGGCAGCGTTGCGCTCAATAACAGGTAAGTAACGTTCTAGGGAATCGTGGAATCATTGATATTATAAAATGTTATCGCTATTATGGGGATATCGAATAGAGTACTAAGTTGGTTATGCTTGTCGCAAGGAACGAAACTCTAGAACTTCGAAGTTTTTTGCAGAACTTTTGCAGTTGCAGAACTACTGTTATCGAATTTTGAGGAATTGAGAGTCACTAAAAATATACTAAAGGCAATACATACTTAATACATTAATAGCTGCATGGTTGCGGGTAGCAAGTTCAATAAGATGGCAATCCATTTATGACTTATTAAGAACGTCGAAGTCACCCGAGCAACTATAGATATTACTCGATTCGATAATGTTCCAGAAAGAATCAAGTTGGGAATTTATGAACAGTGGCTTTGCCACAGGATCATTTAACGATACACACACGCCACATTTACAGAAATTATTTTGCTTTGAAAAGGTGCATCTTCATTGATTTGATGGGAAAATGGTCGGAAATAATAAATGCTTTCAGTTATCTAAAATTAGAACTTCGGATTACGACAATGATGAATGCAATAAATGAGCGTATTGCATACAAAAATGTCGAATATACGAGCATTCTAATTATCACAAAGTTATGCTGCAACGAAATAATGCACTAATTATTGAGAGTCGTAACAGCTTATTTGACTAGTATTTGCAAGTGTTTCGCTGCAAACTGTTCTCAAGGGTGCAAACTTACTCGACCACATCGATGATAGTTTCTAAAGAGCGCATCCTATCTGGACCCACCTGTGCAGCAGCTGTAATGAAGGAAAATATTGGAATGCACTTCCGAGATGCTTCCCAGATGCAATTAAACACTTCCCCAGATGCAGTTACTGACTCATTTATTCTCTTGGCTGTAGTTTTTGCAAGTATTTTCCAAACTCGTCTTAGCTTGCTGTAAAGATTGGCGAAAAAATGACCACTTTGATTCATTAACGGCAAAAACCAATATGTTAACCAGTTGCCGAGAAATAAAAGTAGACTTCCTAATGGATTTGCTTAAAAGCGACTAAACTTAGGCTATGACGGTGACTTGATTTGCATTCTCTAATGCTGCAAAAACGTAAAGGAATACGCTAATAAAAATGGGTTTTGCGCCGAACGTTCAAATGAACACCGTCGGAGAATCCACAAATTCTTCAAAATGTTTCAGAGAACTAATACAATACTGTTGAAACCAGTAATATCCCTTTTGTAGGTTGATATGCGTTTTTCTGAGGTGCAAGCTTTTAATTGAACAGTTGAAAACGATTCAACGCGCTCGAAATTGCTCGAGGCGGAAAGTTTTTGAAAAATTTGTTCCAATTTCTCCTCAAAATACTAATCGTTGAAATGATTTCATTTAATGAGTCTTTACGAAAATAATCTTTCTTCGCGTTTTTAAAATTCTTCTGATGGAAAAGTTGCGTCGAAATTGGCGATTTTTCAGAAATTAATTAAGCGGAAATGCAAGAAACTATTGCGAAGTCTATGTGAACTCGTATATCAGCGTTGAAATCTCATATAAAATGAGGTTTTTGCTTATTTTCTGCCTTTGCAATTTCAGTTAAAAGTAAAAGCGATTCACCTCAAATGTTGGGCCGCTTCCCTTCGTGTATCTCAAACTTTCATCAACTTTTATAAGCCTCATCGATATGTCTTAATAAGAAAAACGCTAACAAATCTTGTCATTAACAAGAAAAAAACTTCCCCGAGAGATTTTAAGCTTTCTTTGCACTGACCGGGAGAAAACTTCAATAAAATCTCAACTTCCTATGAGTCACTGAAAAATAAATTTTTTTTTAAAGCGTATTTTGCTGCATTATCAGTCATGTTCTCTGAAACTCACCGAAATGCACTCCTCATCTCAGTGATATGAGAACTCAATAGAACAACGTCTAAAATAAATATTTTCAGGATCGTGCTTGCAATAATGACGCCAAATGACGCAATAATTTTAGGTTTTTCTTAAGTTTTGCAGCTACCTAAAAGTGGAAATATGATCTAAACAAATTCCGCACTCAAAATATCTTTAAAGTTATGCACAACCATCTCTCATGACGCGCTTAGCTTAGGAAAAAATTTCATGGAGTTGTATAGGGTTAATATTATTTCTTTGATTTGGAAAACAGAAAAAAAGAACGCGAAAACACCCCTCCCGAATATCTGTATCTTAGCGGAAACCTCGATGCTGAATTCAAGCAATGAATTCGGTGAGATAATTTTCAAAATTTTCCTAAGAACGTTTAGCTTCCAAAATTATAATCAGCCTATGTGTGTAAAAAAACTCTTCGCGAAAACATTTCAGGTTCCCTTTGTCTGCGGTGTTCACGATCGAATATTATCATAGTAATCGATTTCGTCCTTATTCTCGGCGAAATCGTTGCAATTTTCATCGAAACAATAATCGGCCGATATTCGTATCCTATCTTTTTCGAAGACAACCTCGGAAGACCTCTGAATGAAGTCGAATACGATTGGCAACTTTATGCCTGAAAATTTTCGCTGAATTGTTCACCAAAGTGCACTTAATCATAGCTTATTTTCAACCACTCATAAGCACAGAATTTGTTGACTTTACAAGCAAAAGCATTCTGAATAACTCGCTAAGAAGATTCTTTGTGGTGATTCTCTATCGTATTTCATATGAAATGGACAGAATATTCCTGAATTCGATGAATATATTCATATCCCACTCTACCAAGCAACATCAACGTCCTCTTCAACAAGCAGATAAAAATGAACCACATTAGAAATGAATCGCGCGCAAACGCTTATGAGTTGACAAAAGAACAAAGATTATTGGAGAGAAAGATTTTTGAAATAAGTGGGCTGTGATACGAAAGTGATAGGAAGTGAGAAATTTGTTAACTCCATCGTTCACCCTTAAACTGTACATATTGCGATACAAACCATCTTGCAATAGCTTAGCAATATCGTCTCCAATAATGAGTTCGTTGAGTGCACTGACGAGAAATTCAAGACTAGTCGCATCGATACCATCCACAAGACTCACAACATCGTAAATATGAAATTTATCGATTCGCATCTCAGCCATTAGTGCATAATTCTTGAAGATCGCCTTTTTCAGTGTCAATTGCACTGACATACTAGCTGTCAAGAAGCGTCGGCTTCGATCCGATTGCTATAAGCATGTGAGTGTTGACAGAAATCACTCATTCGTGACTACAATAGTGCGATAGGATGACGCATATTAGCAACAGCATTCATTGATCAACGAGATTAAATATTAAAGCCTATGCATCGATCACAGGCTTATATGAGGCAACCTAAAAGCTGCCCTAGTCGCCGTAATTGCTATTGAGAGCATGCGAGTTATTAGATTTTCTCGAAAACTGATGCGCAGAATGATGCATTAATGCGCATAGTGTTGCTGTGCACTCACAGAGTGCACATCATATAGTTCTGTAGTAAGTTTTGATGTGTTCAACGAATGCTTAGACGTTTCTCTCTGCGGTATAGCGCAAGATCCCGCATAACGAACGGGAATTCTTAACATTTGAGACGTCTACCTGACGGTTCTTTCTGGGTTTCCACAATAGAAAGCACCTTGTTGACGCGTCCCTCCCCACAAAAATCCCTTGCTCGTACAACACGACCCTCATTGCCAACAAGCGTAACACATACGCTTTGTTCAAAATCTATCATCGAGTGCATCAGCGAGCACAGTATAGATGAATACTCGCAGATGCAGCAGTTGCAGGTATATATCTCTTTCAGTCAATTTTTTCAAGTGCAAATCTAATTCTGCGCTGTTAGAGGTGTCATAATACTTCGAGTAACCTCTTCTAAACAACTCGTACTTTAGACATAGAGTGTAAAAATAGTTTTTATATTAATATAAGAAAGAAGCGAATATTCTACCTGCACAAGTGCATCAACACGACTCTCGATTAGCACTAAAGTCTTGTCTTCTTCGATCTGTACATGTGGATATGTGGCCGTATGTGTTTTTATGTGTACAATACCATTCGGAAACCTAGCTGCTAATGCTGAAAATAAAACGAACTTCTTTGTGCAACAAGTAGCAAAGTAAACACTGTTGTTTGAAAGTTGTTTGAAATTGTTGTGGGAAATTTGAAGGAAATTTTGAGAGCGTTATCGATAGTTGGTAGAAAGGATTTTGTTTGCAGGCAGAAGCAGACAGTTCTCGTCGAGTGTATAACATGTGAAAAAAAACAGAAAGGAGTTCGGAATCGAACCTCAATGGAAGGTTCGATCCTCAACCACATCGAACTAAACTTAAGAGGCCTGAATAAGATTCTCACTGACGTGCTCAATCGAGAGCAATTTCATGTCTGTCATTAACCTTAATGAATAAGTGTCCTTTAAGGTGGGCTGAATACTGAGACAATTAGCATACAGATGGTAAAATCTGAAAAATTTTCATATGCCCGACATAACCCTAGCGGCATAGTTACCACTGACACGTTAATTTCACTGGCTCAGTGATAATATACTACAAGCATTACCAAAGGAAATGCAAAATCTACTGTGCTCTGGTTACACGTTCAACAGCAAACGATGTATTGATAACGCATAAGTAAAGATTAATTTAATCTCAAAAAAGGGTCTACAACGCAATGAGCAGGTGACTGAATTAGCAGCGCAAGAGAAGATGATTACGAGGCCTGAACAGCAAAACGTCCTGTGCGTGCAAAATTTTCGAAAAGAGAAACTAGAATATCGGCGATGAGAGAACAAACCTGGGAAAAGGGTTCCAGCACAAACATCCTCGGCGTTGCATTCCGTTTTCAAATATCCCGCTAAAGCGCTGTTATTAACGCTCTCTTTACTGATCTCAAAGTCGAATTTACGGTACTGATCCATCCAGAACAGTAGACTCGAAAGCGTATAATTCGACACGTAGAAATCGACCATTCCATGTGGCTCTGATGGTATTCGCAAGGGTGCAGAGCGGAAAGGCAGGCGAAAATCATTCAGTCGATTTCGTCCTAGAAAGTAAGAACTTCACAAGTATGAAAATTCGAGAAAGCAAAGATCGCTACGAAGAAAGTCTCTGTCAATAGAAATGGAACGACTTTGACGATTTCAACTTTCCGCTGATTTAAAAAAAATCCTTAAGCAGGAAACAACCGGAATTCTGCAAGCAGTTGGATGAGTGGAATGAAATCCAGGTGACCAGTTCATTTCGGTTTCATCAACATGAAATAGTCGCATAAATATATCAGCAAATCTTGCTCAAAGACCACTTCCAGTGCCACTTTTATTATGCCCCATGAATAGCGCCCTACAAACTGCAATCGCGATGAGTAAGTTCCAATTATTCCGCACTGAATTCGTCGATTCTATAGCATTTGCTGTTTTTGCCAGTAAATGAAACAGTCCACACATACAAAACTTATTTCGTCTAGAAATATGTAACTTCATATGAATCTAACAAAGCATTAAAAAAACTTTGCGATAACTTTAAACACATTGCCGATATCATTTATGACATTTAGTGTATTCGTTAAAGAAAAACACTAATTGGTCTGACTAATGAAAGTCCTCATTTAAAATCATCAAGAAGAGGAACCTACACAGAAAAGGAGGGAAGGAAATCAACAGAATTCGCTACTTATCGACTGTCGAAATGATTAAGGAATATGCTGTAACTTTCACCAAATAGTTAGAATTATTTGTTTAGATGAAAATAATGTAGACAGTCTAAATTAAATTTTACTGCAAGAAGATTACATGAAAGAGGTCAGCATATTTCAAGAGTCGTGAAAAGATCAGGAAAAAAAGAAAACAACGGGTTGGTACGGTAAAGGAAGTCATCGCTTACTTCAAGTCACATCTGAAGCTCCGGAAATTACTGCGAAACTGAAGTCACGCAAGTAAGCATTGTTAGAAATGTTCTTTAAGACGCTAGCTTTGAAAATTTGTTCGTAGTTTCATTACACGAACCTTGTCGAACGATACCAAATGCATTGCCTCGATGATATAGCTCAACGGCATTGTCCGTATATCGTGGTTCCTCAGTAAGACCATAATTCAGGAAGTACTGATCGAAGAGTGCGGCACTCATTGGGCTATTCATCAAGCGATTCGAGATTACTGGTATTAATTGAGCTTCGAAACTTGAACAAAGTATCTGAAATCATTAAAGGTGAACTATACCGCGATTGGAAGACCGGAGATTATCAACTTTATCTGACTCATATTTGTATAAATGTATCAATCCAAACCTCGGGAAAGAGAACTCTTGAAATTCTAATCTTCAAAAATTAACTCTAGATGCTCTAATGTTTATGTCATTAATGGTATATGCGTTGTGATCGATTGTGTTCTCTTTTCGGGTTTATAGGTCATTTCAGTGATATGTTGCTGTTTAATTTTCTTCTCAGTTACCTTCCACTCTCATTTCAGCGAACCTACACAGCCTTACGCATTACGATTTGATGATGTGGTGTTAATATGGCAACGGTAATATGAAGTATACAAAAAAATATTCCACATACACATATATATATATATATATATATAGTAGATTCTTTCAAAGGATGAGAACAATGGAGCACAATTTCAAAAGTTCTTTTTTCTTAACATGCTGGAACTAGATGGGAGCAAAGAAAGTCCGTCACTGTTTGGCATTTCCGTAATTAGCACACGCTCTGTCGATTCATTACAACCGGCTGTAATACAAAAGCGAAACACAGTTAAAGAAAAAACTGAAGCAGACCTCTTGAATTCGTTCATGAGCGAAATTATTGACGTATCCGAGGTAATTGGCCAAGACCAGAGCATCAGCCTCAGTGAAGTTCATTGTCACTAGGCCTGGGCTGACTGCACATGCAACTAGATCAGTTTTCAAATGCGCATCCGCATTGATGCCAGTTGTTAAGTGCATTTGTATCGTAGCTCTAAAATTGCATCGACGTCGTCAGCAGACTGCGTTTATCACCTCAATTCCAAGTTGTCTTGAGTTTGGGGCATTCTAGTTCCGCGTATAATGTGTTGCCTAGCCGGAATTGGAAAAATAAAGTCATCGTACTCAGAATATTTCCCACCTTATCCATCGACTATTGAACCTTAGTCATACATGAATTTGCCATTTTGTGTGCTTCCCTAATATTTAGGCCATCGCCTGCGCTTAGTTACTATCTTTCTGCTCATAAACTGGCTGGTTTCCCATTTGTTCTAATTTTCTTTGTTTTCTCGTAGCGTTTGTTTCTTTCATAAATATTGTTACCATCGCTACCATTATGTGAAAGTTGAGCAAATGAACCAACGATGCCGCAGTATCGATGGAATTATCGCCATAAAATGACATAAGTGATGTGGCAGACAAGAACAGGTGGTCGACGCATGTAACTGTTCAACAACTATGTTTTGTTAGCATATCCTATATAAAAAGAACGAATCCACTGACTTCCTCCTACAGAGATATGTCCTCCGCTGGCCACGAATGGAGCATTTTTTTAAATGCATCGGCCGAAAATTAGTGGTTCTTTGACCGTAAAATGCAGTATAAGTTCATTAGGGAAAACTGCTTTTTATAGGCAAAAATTCATGCAGTCTTCTTCCTTAGAATTCAAAAAATTCTATCAGTTCGACAACAGTTTGACAATCAACACCACATACGCAACCGGTGTACAGCCAGTGGCGTATCTGCTGCCGTTTTATAGGAGGGTGGGTAAATTTGACGCTGGATAGAGAGATTTGAGAATAATTTGTTTTGGCAATATCGCGAGCAGAAAAACACAAGAATGTTCGGGGAAGTGAAATTTACCTATGGAAGAGGAAAATGCTTGTGGAAAAGAAATTTCGAATTTTTATTTCCAATCGAATGGTTAAATAAATAAAATTTCTATTTCGCAAACCCTTCTATTGTTCATAAAGCGAACCATTTTCTGCGTCCGCTCATTTTAATGAAGAGACTTTTCCACTTGAGAGAAAAAAAAACGGATTAAATTCCACTCTTACATTTTTTCAAAAATTAACTTAATATTATCGAGAAAAGAAATTTTACATATAATGAGAAAATTTTACCCATTAATGTTCAACTTTGAGTTGCCGAAAATTTCCACTCCAGTACTAGTCACTTTGAAAATACTCTCAATGGTTGTTGTTAAATGTGAACCCTGAAATCTCTGCATATTTAGCAAGCTATCTGAAACAATAACCTGAAATACTTATTCCACTTCTGCTAGAGACTTTTTCCACCAGTAATTTACTTCCATCGGTGTTATTTATACATTTTTTTCGATTATCGATATGATCTTTGCAAAAGTATTCGTACTTTAGGAAGAAGAGATTTGCATGCAACGAATGCAAATCAAGTTCGAGATTAGCAACTTGTATTTCCTCAATAAGGCGAAATTGCATGCATAGAAGGATAACAAAGGATCAATAAGGGTGCTAGGTGACATCATCTCATGGACTCTATCGACTAGCACCTCAGATTACCTATAATCCTCTCTGTGGTTTGTGGACACAAATTCGTTTGATCTATAGAAGGCTACTTCTGCTCATAAAATTTCACGAAAGTATAAGGGAAGCGTATGATATAGAATCGTTTTGTTCGCAGCAACGCACTCAGAATCGGAGTGGCATCGGCTGGAGAGGGCTATAATGCGAAAGGATCTAACTGAGGCGGTGGCTATTACCTCTCCCACTAAGATTAAAAAAAACAAGGTTTCATGCATCGCAAGAATTCACTAAGCGCCAATTGCAAAGGCTGAAGTGGCAATTTGCGAAGAGCAACGTAATGAAACTACAACAGCTACCAACAGTCTGAGAGAGGTTCATTTATCGTATGGAATGGAATTTTTACTCGATGAAGATCTTCAATGAAAACGAAAAATAAAGTGATTTTCTTCATGAATTTTTTATAAAGCACCACACATAGATTCTTCAACCAACATAAGAGATCACTGCGATCATATGTCGTGATGGATCAGACAATGCTATACGGAGGTTTTCATCATAACGTTTCGCTGCGGCCGAATTAATCAGGTATCGAAGCTACAAGTGACAAATTTCACATTACAAACTTCCAGTTGTGGAAGTGCAGAGAATCGATGCAAGAACGATAGAAATATTCGCCCTCATCCGATATAAGAGGACTCTCAAAAAGACTGAAATGTGCATTTGTATGGACACATTTTCAAGAGGAAATTCCATATCATTCAACCTCTCAGTTTAAATAGAAAACGAGTTTATTAAAATTAACGATTGAAATCAGATGAACAAGAACGCTAACGAAACGAACAATAAGAGAAAAGCATTTAACGAACCATCCAAATAAGGTGCTGTCCGGGTAGTGAAATTATCCGCGATTTGAATGCTGGCGCATCGAAAAACGTAATCCGAGATGGCAAAAAACCGAACGATACCTGGAGCATTTTCTTGTATTTGTGCTAGCTAAAGCCTTCTGAAGAACACTGAGTTCGTTGAAATTTTCTTATACCTCGACTTCTAAATACTGTCAATGAAGGTATAATAAAGTTTCAATTTAAAAAATTAATGCAACAAGCTGTTCAGTTACCCGACCTTACATTTGATGAAAGCAGTAGTAATTTATTAGCGCTTTTGCATTATCTACAGAGGTTATTTATCAAGTCGCATGTTTTTCTTTACAATTTAGTACCATCTTACGGTGAAATATCCTCAAATATCCTTAATAAATCAAATAAAATGTGAAGCAATTATATTCAATGATATACAGCAAGTAGACAGCTGAACGATCACATTTCCGCCAGGATTGGTAACTACAACTAAACATCCGCATACTTTATAATTTTGCAAGTAATTTAACGTGGAACTTCCAGACCTTGAATGTTTGAAATTTTTGTTTAAAATGATGGATTAATTTAGAGTTATTGGGGGAGATTTTTGGAAAGTTGAAGAGGATAAAAATGAGACTTCTGAGAAGTTATCAAAGACATATTATTTTTTATGCTATTGTTAACGAATTCTAAATAATCAGAACACTGACTGTACCATCAACGAGTACCATCATTAAAATTTATTCAACAATCGAATGCCACTCACAGCACTTGAAAGTGGTCCCGAGAAATTGAAGAAAATTTCGCCATGATTCATAAACCTGTTGACTCGTTCACCTAAGTAGTCAGCCAACAGATCTAATCCTTTCTGATTGATTCGCGTCACGAAACCCGCATTTGTATGTAATTCTGAGAAGAAACCATCTGCAGAAAAGAATAGAAAAGTTATATCTCAGAAGAATAATGACACTATTATGATGGAGATTATCAAACGCTCTTCACTTTTTGAGAAGTTTCTATACGAACGGTAATTTTTTTTTGCTACTGCTTATGAACTTGAGCGCTGTGAATATGAGAGGAAATTGGGGATAAGAATAAGAAAATTAAAGCGATATCGCATTCGCTTCCAAAAGTTTCCTATGATAACGGTGGAGTTTAGGAACTTCATAGAAAAAATGAAATGTAATCCAAAATAAGACGAAAAAACTTGAAATCGCAGAAAAATATTTCCTACGAAACAACCTTAATTAACACCTTCATATTTTATCAGTGCACACTATTTTATCAGTCTTCGTTGAGAAATAATTCAATGTTTTTGCCCTACAATTATGGCACTATTCACCTAAGTGCATATTTTGTTCTTATTTCATGCGAACTTTTGCACTTATATTGTAAAATAAACCGAAAGGAACAGAATTTGCATATAATTATGCATATGGTCACATGGATGCGCATATATGTATACTCATCCATGTGACCAGATCCAAACTCAGGTAGATATATACACCCAACGACATTATGCCACTATAGCTAATCTGCCTGAGTGAACATGAACTGAGCAATGAAAGAGAAAATGTAACTAACGAACATTTTAATGAAATTACCAGTAGCATGTTATACAACCGAATAGTGTAGGAGACCTTAGATATAAATTTTGGAGTCATTACAAAGAGAATACGTAATTTTGGAGGAGTGACATATACATCATATTTTAGAAGTTATTTATATAGAGGCAATTATTTTATATTGCACTATCCATGCATGATGCTTTGAAATGCCCTAATAAATGTGTGCAAATTAGCGCAAAACAAATTCATTTTGAGAGAAATTCATAGGAGAAAACAAAAATAATGCAAGTGATGATTTCCGAATTTAAGAGGAATCTGATTTAACAATGCGTTATGGGTTGGTGGCGATAGTCGAAGCCATCAATATTTGCGTTTACATATGTTGCTTAGGAAAAGAACAAAAAGTCAATGGAATATGAACACTTTCGAAGTGCTAACAGCTATTCAAGCGCAATGTTTTGTGAAACGTTCTCTACATTTGAAAGAATTTTGAAATAGAAAACCAGTCGAGCAATTCTACTGCCGAGGTTTTCTGATTTTCGCTAACCATATTTCCGGAAACAAAATAAGCTTTCCGGATAATATTAAGGCAGAATAAACTACTAAGCTTTCCGAATGGTACAGAGAAGAGGCGAACATTCTTTAGTTTCATTGAAATCATAAAGAGTGTTTTCTGTGGGAAAAAATTTAGAACAACGTTAGTGTGCTGAGCAAAGTAAGCATGCAGTTTATACACAATTTAAAAATTACATAATTATTGATTCAGAAGTTCATGAACTGAACATAGTTTTCTATGAATACGAAAGGAGAAAAAGATAAGTGAGACGAAAAATACTTTTAAATTTGAAACAAAAATCAGATTTTGAAAGGAACATTACCAAAAGGATAACCGACAATGAATTAGAGGAAACAATATGCTTGGAGCCATCTTCTTCATTTCTCACCGCCGCCACCTGGAGGTGTTCTAGTGGTGATTTTCCCTCATATAGCAAACCTAGTATTCTAGTAAATAAAGTAAAAACAGGCAAATTCGATAAATTCGGTACTTCTCCTCTAGAGGTTACGGAGATCGAAGGATGGGAACGGCGATTGATTGAAAGGTGCGAAAAGAATTCTTGAGGCAATGTCAACTGGAATACTTCTTTAAAAAACTGCCTCTATGGCACTTGGGACAGTGAGATTTCGGTAATTATACCATGAAGTTTTTGCGGATTTTGAGCTGAGACTTTCTACAAACTCTTTCACAATTTGTTATCGATTAGAAGGCGAACAATGAATTCGGACACTTACTTGCCAATATCTGTGATTGGACCATGCCAACAGCCAGCAACAATCGAATACAGCACCATAATAATGACCTTACGAGCATGTTTTAGTGTCCTTCTCCTGCGGTAATTCGACTGCACGATAGGATGGCGATTTTCTTTCAGGTTCAGTAGCACCCGCTTGAAGCACACGACCGGAAACGCAATAATTGAAGCAGATAGTAGTGCTTAACGCAGGCGCACATGCATACACAGAACGTGCTTCTACCTTTTATCTTGTTTCAGGTCTAAATAGTGGTAGGTTGGTCGTAGCACTACTCAGCTACAACGGCATATCGCTTTGCGTGAAATGGTGCAGCTAATGTGTCAAGCAATCGCACTCGCCATCGGAAAGCAACATTTGAACGGTGTAGATTGGGCCGGATTCGAAGACATTTCCTGCTAATTTCCTTAGGTGTGCCTTTTTTTGCATCACCGAAATCGAAATCTCACTTTCCAGCAGAACCGGATCAACAGCAAAATGGCTTCCGCTCATTTAACGAAAACCACCCCATTCGACGAGCGATTCGTTTACATCCGTAGAAATGCAACGATATCTATGTGAGTGATCAATGCGCGGAACTCATCAGAGCATGCTGGTCTGTCTGTACCACACACAACGACGCAACGCTTAGAGCTTCATTTATCCTAACATCATGCTTATGGATACCTCTAACTGTTCAATGTGGGAAGGAACTGTCGTCTTGAAGAAAAACCTCATACTAGGCTCAAGCTACGTGAAAGGCATAAGCGATGTGAGATTGAAATACATGGTTGACTTATATTCCTCGAGGTCAAGTTGTGTTTTAAGAAGAGGAACTATCGAAGAAAAGAAAAATATCGGAATAATAGAAAAGACATGGAGCATAGTAGTGAGAGGAAGTGAGAAAATGAGTACATGTAGAAAGTGAGAAATATATAGGCCTAACTCACATATCGCCAAAAAAGAAAGCGAAGTGCATTTTACGGACGATGGTGCTATAGCGGCTAACGCAACTTTTTATTTAGTGAATTGAGCCCATAAGTGGTCACATAAATTTCATAATGTCTGTTAGCTGCTTATGCCGCTACAACTAGATTCCCGTTAGAATGATCCAAGTCGTAGTTAATAATCATAATATTATATAAATGCAGCCCGGATGAGGGAGAGGAAGGAGGAGAGCGATTGATGCGGACAGATGATCCTTAAAGTGGAACTGCCCTATGTGTATATCGAAATATGTGAATAAACTACCACATAGATTTGCTCCTATCAAAAATGTTCCTTACAAGTGCCTTGCAAATTCGCACCTCGATAGAACAAAAAAAAGAAAAATTCTGCATATGAGAGCTATGAGATCGCAACGTAACGTCTTTAATTCTAATGGTGTTCGAGCAGGGAAAAAATTAACCGATATGTCCGAGCAGTTATTCGACAACTGATTGAATTTAATTAGCAAAAATAGGAGGTAATAAGAATCGAAAGTTTTTCCGATAGCCATAGTTCAATAGATTTCTACTGAACGCGACATCAATTGTGTTCAGCTCATTTCCCAATTAAAACGTATTGAGATGTCTGATATATTTTTGTAACGACATTTGAAGGAATCATTGACATCATTGTTGCGTACTCTCGCGCTAAGAGCGTTGATTGATCCGAGGCAAGAATATGGCTGCTCAGCGAACGCCTACTTGTAAAGTAGTTGAATGATTATCAAAAATGAGGAACGATATATGAGATGAGTTTCTGAAAATGGAAATTCCTCTATACTCGTGAACGAAAATCTCGTTGATTTTCTCGCTAAAATCATACTGGATAGCCACCATTCAATTGTAGTTAGAGTTACGTGAACACGAGATTTCCGAGAACAAGAATGGTGCAGTGATTCCAATCGATTGCAGTTCGAAAGTCGTGATTTATTCATGCTCAAAGATGAACATTCACGAGCGCTAACATAGTGTACTAAGGTGTTAAAAGTAACGATGAAGTTCCATGCGAGGATTCCATCAAATTGCGCGAACGGAAATGTTCCTTAAATCGCATCGTAACATGACTTTCCAGAACTTAGTGGTCATGGAAAATATACTCTCGAGAAACAGTGATGATAATTACGCGTTTACTTTATATCAAAATTATAGGATATTACTGCGAAGCTGCTTATTAGGTGCATTTAACTTTCTGGATATCCGCCAAAACTTCAAGATTATCTAACAGTTATGAGGTATGGTGGTTTAATTGTTCGTTTTCTGCAGCAATGCGACAGCTGAGGATAGAAAACGGGCCTTAAACATTGCCGCTGCGAATTCCTAGAGAATGCGCCACATGCCTCCAATATTCTGTAAAGTTCAGCTCTTAAATTCACATAGCAGACAAAGTACCTGTACTACAACCAAGGTGCTAATACAGCTATAGGATACTCGAACTTGAAGAAAAAAGAATCTAAAGAGCACAAATTCTCTCTAAGACGCACTACTCGGCGAAAAACTATTCATATGAGATCCGAAGTGACGTGCTACAATGGAAGAAAATTTCAAAACGACACAAAGCGTCGAAAGCATCAAGAAGTCTGTGACTTTTTCAGAATTAAAATATGACACCTCATGCCAAAAATAGGGATGAAACGGAGTGAAAATGCTTGAGCAGTTATCGTTCTTTCCTAAAACTGTGACGCCACCATTGTGACGCGCATCTCCTGGTCTTAGTTAAAGAAACGCGAGAAAGAAGATGAAAGTGGTTTCTCGTCCAGTAACTGCTAACCTCAATGAGCATTTGAGAGCAATTGAAACAAAAACCAAGGAACAATCACTTGAGTGCATTCTGTAATGTGATAGTGAGAAGTAGCGGAATTCTAGAAACAAAATTATGCTCATTGATAACGACGAAACAGTGGATGCTTGATATGCGGAAGCGACCAAAATTTGAAAATCATCGGTACCATAATTTCCGACAATTAAGGCTCAAAAATCCGCCGTTTGTGCACTTTACGGCAATATGATAGTTGGCAAGGATGAAAAATGCGCCGGAATTTTTTTGCAACCACCATTGTCGTAGCTGAAATCAAGAGCAATGAGGTCGATCAATAATCCAATTGTGATCGAAGTTTCTTTCATCGTTGTGACACCACAGCTCCTCTCTTCCTATCCCCTTACATGATATTATCTACTACTGTGCTGTAAGAACCACAGCGCAAATCTCCCAGGAGTTCCTGTGAGAGAAGAAACGTGCTTCGCACAGAATGTGCACAGTCATCGGCTACATGTACCCTTGCATACTTAGAAATACCTTGAGATTTTTATGGCATGCCATGAATTAATCTCACAGGTAGTGGGAAATCTTCTTCTGTATGCAGAAAAAATGAAATCACGAAACTGTGGCACAATTAAAAAGAACCTTGAAAGAAAGTAGGAATATTTATTGTGCCTAACTTTCTTCACATTACAGTGGTATACTCCTCAATCAGTGGTATAAAATTTCACATTTCAGGATGCGTATTCATTCGCAAATTTCACTCTCTCATTTCGGCGATATCAACGTGATCAGCAACAAAGCGGTAGAAATTGACATTTTTGAGAAATCCGGAAAGATGATCAATCGTTAGTGTAGTTTCTAAAGTCATGGCCAAATGAACGTCTCAAAAGAACCGGTTTTTTTCACCGAAAGCAAAAACGACAGCTGAAACGCAACATTCGAACATTAGAATCTCCTTCAAAGCACTAACAATTCATCGCATTATCAGGTTTTCCAAAAATTGCTTGTGAACTACTGAAGAAAGGGATAAGTAGCTTTGTTCAGAGCAAAGAATTATCCCAGCAGCGTACTCTCTCCGATTCTCTACCTCTTTCATTGTACCTCTCAGTCCCTCCTTGTCTTCATATTTCCCTTTTTCTCTCTGTTCCTATTCTCAGGAAAACGCTATGAGTCAATTGCAGTGCATAGTGGATTAGATAAAAATTGCGAACGGGAAATAAGGAACAGTGGAAAGAAGGAACACCTGAAAGCGATGAACTAAACCAGCGGATGGACAGATCGTGTGACGAATACGTTCCTTAGATTCATGTCTGCATTTTTTCCAGTGCCGACTGGAACTATCACTTGCATCAACTCGTCATTCACATAAAAATCGGCACATCCTAAACCTTCATCGATCTCTGCTGTGGATAATAAAGTTCTCCTATGAGGTAAATTGCTTGTGATACGACTACCGTCACATAGATTTCCTTGAACACATGGTGCTAAATGACAAAATTTTATGCGAATGATTGGTGAAGTGTGCATAAGCAGCTGTCGCGATGCGTGTTTACGTTCCGTTCACCTCTTACATTTACGAAAAACATTACTGCTAAAAGTCAACTTGAAATCTCAGCGTTGGCAACGCATCTAAAAATACGCTTACTGCAAGCTTTCCTATTGCATCAAATTACTTTCATTTCATGTTCACCCCATTTTCTTATTACTGCATCTCTCACATTCCTCTACACTACTATGGAGTTTCATTCAATCATTTTTCACCAAGTGCACTTTTTCTGCGTACATGAGTTATTAATATATGGGCAATTCGTTGTTGTTTTTTTTCTCATAAACCATGCAGTGGAGGCAAAGGTCGAAGAGCGGGCAACCTGGTTCGTATGAATGAACCAAATCGTCTGTAAGAATCTCACTCTCCAAATAAACTCTTCCGGTGCACCCTCATCTCGAATTTGTGGCAGTTTTCGCAGTAGACTGAGGTATAGAACTTCAGAATAGTGATTTAAACCGCATACAATAACGCATCAGCGCTGCAAAAAAACGGTTTCATCGCCGATAGCCAGGTGGATGAGAACTATATGTGACAAGCTGGTGAGCGAGTATGCCCATCTTTCTTTCATCGGTTTTTTGTCTTCCTGGGTCATTTCAACTTTCCACTCCTAGAGGAATTTATATAAAATCGAATTTGCAGAGCGCATCCTGCAGCATTATATCTATACATTGGAGCGCGCTTACATGATAAATAAAATATTATTAACAAATGCGATATGAACAGAAATCAACTTTGCTCTACCAAGGTCTTATTACTAATGAAATTGGAAAAAAGACTCGGATTCCCACACTCAGTTTCATTTATTGCTAACGAGTAAGTTCACATAAGGAGCGTGATCGAAGGACTTCTGATAGCTGAAGGAAATAAGACTGAAATATGTGAAGCGAAACTTCCCGCTTTTGATCGTAATTCAACTCCAACGAATCCGATGATGATTTTAATGCGACATCGGATATTTACTTTATCCGACGTCTGTGCCACCGAAGGTCGCGCTACAATACACTTTAACATGCCTTTCTTCTTCGTTACAATTCTGATGCCTCCCGACTTAATAAGGAGACTCCTGTTGCAGCCAGTCAATGGCCAAAGACGATTTGCAAAAGGTGAAATAACCACTCTAAAATTCCTTGCGGTTCTAAAGCGTGATCGCTTCCACACTGAGCAAAATTAAATTACTCATCCTCTTATTTCTTTGATGGATAAACTGAAGCTGGAAATAATGCTTTTATAGCTTAAAGTAACTGCCTGAACGACGTATTTATATCAAGCGCAGCTCCACTAAATATCCATCTATGTATGATGGCAATCTTTTGTTTACGATAAACGGTTTGGATGGGAAGTTCCTCTGTTGGAGAAATTCCAGCTTGTCTGGGGAAATGAAAAAAAAATTCATTTACAGTGGCCAACTGAATTCGAATATCTCGTTTGCTGCTTTTTTTTGCTCGAAGTGAAAAAATCATATAAGAAAAAGATTATGAGCGCAAACGAATCCTTCGAAATAAAATTCCGCAGTTATGTGTTATTGACGTTGTTCGCTTAATAGTCACAAATGTGATAGCTCATAAAAATTTGCTCATATCCTTGAAGATGAATAAATGAACATGAAAGGCAAGCGACTATGAAGGAAAACGGCATTGCATCAGTGAGAAAGTTAGAGTTCAAACTTCAGGAAGGAGGGAAACTTCGATCCAAGCCGTACCACCTAAGATTTTCAACACTAGAGACAACGAAGGCGGGAGAAATTAAGGTGGCGGTTTGCACTCTTTTAAAAAACGAAGAATTATATTTACAGTTTCGGAACACGTAAGTAATTAATTTCGATGTGAAACAAGCAGTTAAAGATGTACATTCAAAATTAAATTCGACTGCAAAAACGAAGCAAAATACGTCAGCGATGAGAGAATGAAAAATTCGGAATTTAGAAGAAAAGGATGCAAAGCAGAAACGGATCAATTTTAGGACTGACTGAACCACCGATGAACGGCGCGCTGTTCCATTCAATCGCCATAGAAAACGCGTCCTCAGCTCTCAATATACGTTGAGAGAATTCCGAACGCCTCGACTTAGATAATAGGCACGCAAACAGACAAATAAACCGATGCAGAAATAACAATACAGCCGGAAGACTGCCACTGATGAGTATCTGTTCGAAGAGAAGTGCACGAAGAGATAGATTTTATTTGGCTGGATATGGCGGTGAGAGAGGAGCAGGTGGATGAAAAGTGATTTTCGGACAGGTTGATGGGAGCACATAAATGGCGTGCCATCAATGAGCAAAGGTAGACAAAATGAAGGTTGATTTCTTTCCGAACTGGTCATCTGTTGGCACGTCGCTGCCAAATTGACAACCGAGCAAAATAAAAGTGGTACAGTGCATAAATGTTTCACACATGTGTTGGCGTTCGCTATAAATTTTGGATTCCCATCGTTGCTGACGTTGGCAAAAACTTGCCCGTCTGGAGATAGTCGTGACTTAGGCTTAAGCGTTGGCCACAGCGTCAAGGAAAAAGGAAAGATACAACGACCGGATAGCTGCGCAACACCCCCCTCCCCCATATCCTCAACCTTCGCTCACTGCATTCCAAGATTTTGCTTTCACTGCACTTCATTGCTTATCGCAAGGCCAGACCTGGTATTCGGCGACTGTTTTCATTTTGGAAATTTGAAACATCATCGTTGTGAAAGCGCCACGAGAAAAAGCGACGCAGATGCAGGTGGGCGCAAACAAAGCATGTAATGTGCAACGCATCCTCGTAACAAACGCGTGAATCTAATGGTGTTCTAATAATCATAGGGATTCGGTACTGTAAAAGACCAGTGGCCATCGATCAGTATGCTGCCATCAACCTCAGACCAACAAGTGGTACCATGGTTGGTTACCGATGACACTCAAAAATATCGATAACAGTGAAGACTCCGTCAGCAGCAAATTACTACGACTGCTTAACGCTGATCTAAGCATGAACAAATAGTTGCTGAGTGCGGCTAAGGCGTAGATATTCTGCTTGAAGGAGATATTGCTGCAGCACAATATGCGACGAAGATGCGAATCAATCCCGTGAACGCATTAATTTGCAATTTGAAGATGGAAACAGAATTCATTTTAATGTTATTGATTCTCACTGAAATTATTCCGATTATAGCATAAATGGTAAATAAAAAAGTCAACGAAAAAAAAAACAAATAAAATAATAGAGAAATAAGCAAAACTTTGAAACGACGAAGAAAATGAACAAGGGAATTCATAAAGCAACAATCGCTATCGTGAACTCTAGAATTTGCATTTAAAAAGCAGTATGAACGACGAAATGGAAAAAGTGCTAGGAATGATTAATGGAAATTGCTAAGAGCAAATTTTGCGCCCATTCGAGCATCAAGCGAAGAGTATGAAGCATCCATCAAATAATACTTGAGCATCCAGTCATCCCGAAAAGCTAGTGGGCTGATAGAACGATCTGATGCGAGAGCAGCGGACACTTACTTTTCCCTTCGATGTCACAAAGAAAGTGGAAGGAGATCACAGCTTGCATTCAGAGAGTAAATACCATATGAGGTAATTTGCAGGTAAATTTTATCTTGATGGTCCTTAGAATAAAAATGTTGAAGCTATAAGTCAATTATATGTGTGCATAGAGTAATATGCAATGCATGATATATTTTGCAGAAAATCATCCCACGTATAAAAAATAATGATTCTCTTTTTTTAGAGAACTGTTGGAAGTAAAAAGTGGAAGAATCGCTGAGAACTGTGTCAGGAGACGAGAATGAAGAGCGATAGGCAAAAAGAAATACCACTGATGTCAACATCCTTTTGTACGCTATATGAGAAACTAGATTGCAGAAGAAGCCGTTCATATGATTACGTACATTGCTATCCATAGAGAATAAAATGCCGAAACTGTAATCATAATTTAGAGTGGAGTAATGCAAAGTGGTAGTACAAAAGAATGGACTCCTAGGCACTGAGGATGTAATACATGAACGAGCAAAAAATTAAATGCACATACGGAGTTCCATGTTTGAAACCCGTCACACTCAATTTGGCGCATTGTAGTTGTAATATCGTCGAGTGTGAAAGAGACCACTAGAAGGAAGAAAAAATTTATCGTTTAAGCATCTATTTGAATTAATATGCTATCGAGGGGAAAAAGCAAATCACAACAACGCCTCTTTTTGAGTGTGCATATGGCAATTGATGCACATTCAACGGGCATAACAATAGACGCACGGCGAAACCATCGCGCGATAAAGCGCTCTAGGCGGATGCCCTGAGGCTCTTGGAGAAGACGTCGGCGCATGTCTGGCAGTGAACTATTTGACTAGCACAGTACTCATATGTTTTTTTCGCTTCTGTGCATTTATAGGATAAAATGGTGCTAAGTCTCTTGCTTCATGTTCTCTTTATTTTCTACCTACCGGAAATCTTCGATATAGTGTGGGGTACAAAGACATAGTTTTCACATTGAACATGGCCTTGCGGAATTAATCTCGCTTCGATTAATTGCGTTATTGACAATTTATGTTCGCATTAACATCAAAGAATACAGCGAAATTTATAGTCAAAATTTTGGTAAGCGAGGGACTGAGGAATAGCATCTAAGTGGATGGTAACGATGCCCATGCGAAACCCGTTCGAAGAATCATTGACCGAATACGAAGTCCTGAAATGGTGCATTCCCGCTTTTGGCCAGCTCCTTGTCGAAGCATCATTTCTACTCAGATTCATTCCGCGTAAAGCACGTTTACTTGTCCATAACATCACAGTGTGGGAAATTCAAATGGGACAGGCGCACTAATTACACCGGCTAGACTTAGCTTCCATTTATTTGATGATTGTTGAGTAGAAAGTACGTGGCTAAGAATAATATGGGCATGGGCATACAACTAACCGCACAGAGGTCCCTCTTGTCATACAGAGGTTTTCTGCTAAGGTTAGCATAAGGCAAAAAAGTGACCTTCCTCTGGTAATCTCTAAGAACGGTTAGGAAGCTTATTTAGACCGTTGCCTCATTAATCTGACCATTTTTGCGACTTTCTTTTCACCTTCGATTCTGCTGCAAGAAGCTGATAGAATAACTTTCTAAGCAAGTGCAGATATTTCTAACTTCCGGTGAACGATGTAATTAAAATTCCATTTAGAAGGACTAGAAATTCACGTCTATGGTTTTTTTAAAACGTAGTTAAGCATCTAAATCATCATTACATTCAAGATATATGGGTGTGAGATTACGATCGCATAAAAGGAGTGGCGCTATCATTTAGCTGCAGTGGAAAAACGAGTTGTTGCGACGAAAGTTCTATGGGAACATTTCATGTACGCCGATCAACGCACATTCTCTCATAAACTGGAACTTTGTCCAATTTGCCACTATATCGCTTTTAAATTTTCGTCAACGTCATTGCTATCATTTCGTGATGGTAAAATTAATATAAGTCACAGAATTAACGGAAATTACTTTTCATCCTCTATTACGCAATTATTAAAATTTGAATAATTTGATATCAATTGGGTTTAATTTTTGTTGGATTTTCTCAGCCGAACGAATTTTATTCAACACTTAAGCGTGAATTAATTTCACCTTCGTGAATGTGAAAGCCACTTAGTGAATGGGCAAAGTTAGAAGTGTAGATGCAATGAAATCGTTGTGTCACTTATCTGTTAATGAATTTCTTCCGCGGAATGCTATAACAATCGGCGTACGAGATCGATGTTTTCGTGAGTATTAGGTGGGACTGAAGAATGTGGCGAAGCTTTTCCTTAAAACGAGCTTTTTAGTATTGCTTGCAAATTACAGACAAGTTTTAAATATAGCTCACAACAGCATCCAGATATGCTTCGTGTCGGAAAAGTTATGAGTACGGAAACTATTCTCAGCAATGGCTTTGCAGTGGTATCCGAACGTGAACTGATATGAATCTGAGGCATTATAGGTAGAAAATTCTTTGCCAAATCGGTTAAATCTAATTGGCATACGAAGGAAATGAGAGAAATCTTTTTATTCAAATAAGAAAGCATTAATTTTTATGCAACAGTATGCTGGTTGTCACGAAGGTTTTTATACAAGAATAGATGGCAAATTTTTTGCGTAGTAGTTTCTCATTGACAGTCGAGAGGCCATGACAAGTGTGCTCATATGATTCGGCAATGACCAACATAATAGTTAGCCGGTTGTTGCTCGTCCACAGCTGGTTTTGCTGCCACACGTTTGTCGCATATCCTCCGGTTCCGCATCCTACAATCACTCTCTTCAATCAATCATTGCCGTCGGTGTATGCACGATCGCTATAAAAGATTTTTTTGGCCAAAACGAACGCAGTTTTCGTAATGACCCTCGTTAATAATTAGTATTCGCAATTTTGTCGATTCTAAAGTTGCCAATTTTTTCCATTCTTGCCTACGTGGATCTATGGGAAATAATGTAAATTTAACCGCCTGATGGAAAAACGAAGATGTAATACTTATTTTAGTGTAAATGTGAAAAATTCGTTGTGAAACTGTTCACCTCTCTGATGAAGCTAATGAAACACAGAGAATGAATCCGTCATTCAGAGATTATTGATAATGCATCATAAATGAAATATAGAACAGCAATTGCGATTGCAGCTTAAACAGTACAAATGGAATATGTGGTGATGTTGGCAAACTCGTTGGTGAATAGCCTCCGTAAAAAATATTGCTTATAGATCTATTTATTATAGAAAAAAGTGCATCCTATTATCAACAACTATAGCTGACACTTTCCATCATTGTTTAACATATAGGTACGAATGTATAGTTGTTGCAAAATTGTGCAATTCCTATAAAGTTCTATCCAAAGAATTAATTCAACTGGATAGGTTGAATCATCCAGCAGCATTTCATAGAAAACAGCTTTTATTCCATCACGCAGTGTGTTCGTTTCAGGACAATTGCAAGTGTAGCGTGGAATATTCGGTATTTTGCACCCTATGAATACTGCGATTTGTGATAAATTTGCAGCCTACAAACATTATGACTTTTAATGAATGTTGGAGTGGAATTCGTTATTCGCCGGAAAGGTTCCTCTATCGGCATTCATTTGAAAATATTTTTATGGTGAGAAGATTGAGTCGGAACTCTCGTGAAGTATTTTTTCGAAAATATACGGACGCTAAACCGAAGAAACAGAAAGTGAACATTTCATAGAATATAAATGCAGCGCTTCAAATTACGGTTGCTGAGTGGGCATCAACAAAATTGTACAGCAGAATTAATCTGGGCAAAAAATTAATTAATTAATTAACTCACTGTGGGAGATTGTTAACTGCTAACTTGCCTCAACCGGTAAGCAAGCGGAATTTCACTTACTGAAGAGCAAAGATACAAACGAGTTAATGCGGTCGAAGATAGTTCTGCTGAGCGAGATCGAAATCACTAGAGGAGCAAACTGTGAACCTTGTAACAGTGGCAGTGTCATCACAAAAAGATAATAAGTGAAATTTTCCAGTAGTAGAAGATATGAAACGGTTTATACGAGGAGTGTTTGCATTATCAATTATCATAAATTCAAATCGAAGCAATGGAGACATAACATTCTAAACCTCAAGTAGACTTTTTTTTGCAAAACCCGTCAGAACAATTCGATTGCGAATCCACGATGAAATCCATCGACGATTCGTAAAATAATCTTGATACATCATTAAATTAGCATCTGAAATTGCATCTGTAAGCTAATGAATCATTCTGGATGGAAATCGCCATGCTGCTGTTGGAGCAATTTGAACAAAAAATCTGCACAATCAAGATCAAGTCTTATCAAGGCGTTACTATCATACTTCTTATGAAGTTCCAAAGTTTTCGATAAGCTTCGGAAAGTTCATAAAAAATTTGTTTTTTTGAGGAAGCGATGCACTTCAATATCCATTTGTTTACTGCACTATATTCTCGCAACTCCCTGGTTTATGCAGCTACACGTATTCATACACCATCATTGTTGCCTATAAAATCATCCATAGTTCGATACAAATATTAGGAATTGGAAATTTAGGAAGGAAATGCCGCATAGAAAATAAATCATTCAAATATTCATTGTGTTAAAATCGCTGAAGATTTATGAGTGGGAAATTTAGTTTTTGTTAATATCGCAACTGTTAACAACTTCAAAATTAAAGAGCCATTGAGAAATTTTATTCATCTCCTCACAAAATGAAGTTAGCCTTAAAGTCTTGTCAAACGGATCATCGTTTTTGGTGTTGGCATTTCTATAAACAAAATGAATGTTTATTGAAAAAGTTTATGTTTGTCAGCGACAGCTTCTAAGCTCTTCTTCTGGGAAGTTCCCGTTTTTTTTGTATTTCTTGATCCTTACGCACATATGTTTCCGGCTCTGAAAAGTTTGATAGCGTTATGCTGACTACCACGTGATCGATGGGAACAAACAAGTAATTACGTCTGCAGAGGCAGGGGAAAAGGTTTTCCTCATTCCCGCTATTGCATCATATGGCATAATTTGTATTTTATGTAGAAACTCCACATTCACCTCTGAACGATATAATTTTGAAAAAATTATTGTAAAGGCAATTAACGAAATGACGATTAAATTAAGGCATTAAAAATAGACCATCTTCTGCATTTAAAGAACAGAGTAGAAATATGCTAGCCAACAGTGAAGGGCGAGTTGCCAGCATACGATTATGTGTCCATAGTGGACAGTGTACAACGCCTCGAGGTGAAACGCAACTTTCGATGTGTTGATTTAACGCGATATATTTTAATGCACTCTCTTGCTTTCTTTGGATATAAATTTGAGCAGAAACGTTCCTCCCGGACATAAAATTGGAATACTTAATCGTTCAGTACATCCGAAAGTTAAAGAAATAAAATAAAATAAGGCACGAAAAAGACGTCTATTAGACTCTTCGTTCTTTTTGCATATTTCTCATAGCAATGACTGACGGGTTTTTTTGTTTTTGAGGCCTTATTGTTTAACGGTTACTGGGAAATTTGAAAGAGAAAAACGGCGATAGCAATGCTGAATTTTCACGGTGACAAGAAGGTGGACAGCGGAATTATAAGGTATTCTAAAGAATATTTGTTCGATTTACGCTCGTAATCAACAAGTTTGACTCTTAAAAGATTAGAGACACGGAACGCCTAGTAATTTGAAATGAGTTCTTCGAAAAAATTCTATCAAGGAGCATCTCGTCAACTTATATCGGTCGTAATTATGCAGTCAGTCAACTAAATCTTCAGACATTCTTCTTCATCGATGTACTTTTCATGTTCTTGTGTCATATTCCAAGCTAAAGAACAATTACATTCTTCAGTCAGATCATGCATTTTGGCTCAATGGCTATAGATGCAAGAGGCGACAGAAAGGGATTCCGGACAGCTCAAGATGCTTGAGTGATTATTTACGTTTTTAAATCGCTATTCTGCGTTTTTATGCTAACAGCACATTCGGCAACAACTTCAAAAAACACCTTCGACGAACACCGCCCTCAGGTTCTTTTTAATAAAAAACCATGCACATTTTCACCATGCATAATTCAGTTCGTCTATTGTTATTTACATGGAATGGATGATTATCGATCTATTGTTGTTCCTGCAATGAAGTAAGTACTTAGGTTCCATAAAAACCTTGCAGGACTGAGGTGTTAAAATCTTACATACTGGTTGTCGGCATCCTTCAACTCATAGCGCATCCACATACTGGAAAAAAACATGAAGCAACACTCGAACTGGAAAATTGAGCAGATCTGCTCGCAAGCAAAAAACACTGTAGGCTTCGACGAGTAGAAAATGTTGGCTCATGCAGCTTGCAAAGCGACTTTGAAAATGATAACACATAAGTGTTAAAAACATATTTCCAACGACCTTATCAGAAAGCATTTGTGATTTATAATCATTAGTGACACTGAAATAATCAATAGCAGCCCACCATATGCCATCGTACGGTGAATTTAGTGGTAATTAAATATTGTTGTTGCATGCATGTGGTAGCGAATTCTATGATTCTGCAGTTTCAAAGCAATACAAGTAATTCACCAACTATGACACTTCATTAAGTGCAACAGATTGTTTCATCTTCGCTTTTCTTGACTGTTCACTTGGATTCCAGGCTTAATCAAGTGCCAGTCTTAAAGTCATTCGTTTAAATCATCATCTGTTTGCGAAATGACGAGTATCTGTAAACGGTAGCGCTAATATGAAAAACCAACAGAATGTAAACGCGAGTGAGGTAATGAGGAGGCGCAAATGGGTAAACAATGATAATGTTTGTGCAAACTTGAGTACATATACGATGCTTCAAAGTCACTATAAAATGGGCTGCGAAGTCGGATAGCCGCACATACCGCACACATCTCCAGCATGACTACTTCTATCCACATCTTCCTTTTGGCAATCTCCTCGATCGGCGGTAAACATTTAGTTTGATTTCTTATTCCTCAAGATCATCAGGCCAGGCAAACTTTTATTTCTTCATAGAAGAAGGGATACAACATCGCCATCCACTCAGATCGACTTTGCTTGCTCATATAGATAGGGATGATAATATGGATGTTAAATTCGGCATAGCCTGAAATAACCTTATTACCTGGTGGCTCTGCCATGCAACATTTTCACTGAGGTCTTTCTCCTTGAAGGCAGTGAGATGGGGGATGCTAAAAGGTCCTGTCAAATGCAGGAGCTTTCTATCCAATTCGATGATGTGCATAGGTGTAAACAAATAAATTTGTGGATGGAAACTTCAGCAGTTTTCAGCAGTGAATGCAGACGTCGCACCAGAAGTCGATGAGGGTCCTCAGTCCAGAAGCTTCGGCTGTCTTACCTGCGGACCACCTCCTCCATGTCTTACATGCACTACGCAGAACCAGTGGGGACCATGGGGACCATGGGGCCCTTGCACACTACAATATGGAGGTTTGCTTCATGTTATTTCAAATCTTATATCAAAGACAAATTTAGCCTAATTCCAAGATTTCTTTAGACAGTCATTTAAAGCTTATCTTCACCTTTGTTTCCCATTCTTTTGCGCCCAGACGTCTGAAACAAGCAACCACTCAAACAAAACCTCCTTGCAGCAATGTAATCTCGTGTCTTCATAGCTCTCGTTTCTTTTTCAGTTATTGCTTCTGGCAAGGTCACTAAACGGGACAGATGTAGAGACAGGAGTGCTCTAGCACTCCTGTCCCTACTGCTTCCACAAATTCGACCTAAATCCCATCCCCTCCACATTTCTGATAAGTCATCTGCATCTAGAAAAGGTTGCGGAGAGAGGTGGCTGTCGTTTGTAATATCATGTGGTAGAAGAATAATAAAATAATACGATTACGAATAATAATTCATCGAATAATAAAATCACGTCCTCATTTCATGTACGATTACGCGCTCCTAAGGAGCAGTTCTTAGCTCATTCCCAAAAATATTCCATAAAAGCATTCACTATATTGCGTCGTTCCCAATAGACAATGAAAGCCACAAAGTGTTTCTGCAGCCGTAGGAAAATGCCATAATATAGTTACTGTCCATCGTTGACCACTCGAAAACTTTGATGCACTGCTTCAGTCATCATCGTCCTCTTTTCTACGTCTTTCGGTATGTGAGCATTCATCCGTTAGTGTGCTTCATTGTACATTGGTATATTTGGTGCTAGGATCTAAGAAGACTCAAACATGATCTCAAATATGAAATAAATTTTTGCAATTTGCAGGAAATTAATCCGCCGCTTAAATGCGATAAATGAAAATGTGTGTTGCAGTTTATTCGCAGACACGTAATAGAACTTGTTTATCTGGCGCTGGTCGTTGCACAGGAGGCAATGGAGGAGCTGAAGAGGCAGTTCGTTGCACTCCTACTACTACGCCTACCACAACTACAACTACCACCACAACTACAACCACAACCACAACCATACCACCTCCACAATGGTCACAATGGGGTGAATGGGGTGAATGCAGGTGAAACCTAATGCTTTGTACGAGAAAATTCTCAGAGATCATAGCGATTTAAATGTTTAAAGGAGTAATTGGTCAGTTAAAGATTGCGGAGAAAACTTTGAAGGTAAATTAGGAGTATTCAAGAATAATAGAACCTTCAACGTTTTTACATGCAACAAAGTCTAAATGCAAAAAAATTTAGACGACGAAAGATATCGAAAATTGATTTTGTTCACATACCTAAGCAGTATCCTTATGTTGTTTGTCATTTGTGTTATTGCTCGAAACACAGAGGTTTAGTGGTATTGAAGTCGAGGGGTGTGAATAATTTCTGGAGTTCTCTGAAGTTTGGAAATTCCGGCTGTGAGAGGGTAATTCTCATGGTGATTGGCTTAGAAAATCCTGACTTCGTGAATAACTCTCAATGATATGTATATGGAAAATATTTGACGAGTACATTTCATCTGCATTTGCGAATAACTACGATGACAGAGGTTTTCGCTTTTTTTATTTCCAGCCCAGTGACTGCATGAAGATTTTCGTGCTGAATAATATAGATAAGTTATGATGACATGAAGGCCGAATCCGGACAAATCGCTGAGTCTTGAAATGTTTCAGGAGCAATTCTTCCTTCACTGTAGATGGTTTAAATTGGTTCAGATCTATCTTCCAGGAGAGCTAAGGGAAGAATGTACTCATAGAGTGACCTCGAACATTCGAAACATTTTCTACTTGACTAGGGGAGAACGAGATAGATGGATTCAGTCCTAACACAACTAGATCCAAAAAAAGGATTATCGTAAGGATAGACAATGTTGCATTCCAGTGTGTCGTGTGGCGGTGGCGTGCAAAAACGCACGAGGACATGCGTAACACAATGTGGTACTTGCACATGTCAAGGAATGGCCACCGAACAACGACCTTGCAATACTGTGAGTTTTCATTATTGTAATTCTCATTGCTAGTCTTGCCGTTAACTCTTTTAATGGATTTCTGCATGGACAAATGAAAATTTAATCCAACCTCCGTCAAATAATTCCACGATAACGTTCTAAAATAAAATATTGAAGGAAGGGGAATAAATCGAAGTTTTGAAAAACATGTTGTAAACGCTTTCATCATTTCGTTGTCTGCTATGCAAATTATCCGGTATATTTCTATAAATAACTTCCTCTGTGAATATACGTTAAGTGAAGTGATTAAATGTCTCTGAGGCGGCAGTGTTTTCAGCATTCATGCTGCCAATGGAATCCTTGGGGTACATGGAGTGAATGCTCTGTGACGTGCGGATCAGGACTGCAGCTTCGTACGAGGGGATGCACTTGCGCACAGGTGAGCGCAATGCATCAAATGGAATAGAGAGGAAAGCAACTGATAGCTTAGTTCGCATTCATTTAAGTGCTTCAAGTTGCAGTCGAAATGACATATCTCATCAAGTAAACTATCTCATCTTTTTGAACGTATCTTTTGGAGATATTCTCAGTCGAAACTACTGCGCCATTCTGAGTAGACTTCACCTCAATGGAAATAAGTCTTCCTAGATTTGCCATTAATCTATCTCTAATATCATGTTTCCTTTCCATCTGATAGTGGAGGAGAAGAGCAAATCATATTTCAGTGTCCATCAGGAGAGCCGGTTTCTCAGCAAGCGTGTCAAATGCCATCTTGTCCACCATGTATCACATGTCAACCAGTAACAACACCGCCGCCCTGTTCAACGTGCGTTCCACCAGCGACCGTTCCCACAATTCCTTGTGTTAATTGCGCACAGCCATCCGTCACCCCTTCTGACCAGAAAGTACCAGTAATAGGTCAAAATCCACCAGTCATTGGGGGAAATAACAGCGTACCAGTTATTTCTGCAACTGCTGTTCCATGTATTAACTGCTAATCCGGTGCTTTCGACTTGAGGATCAACGAAGGTACATGCTTTTCATTATGCTTATACTCGATTAGCTGTTACCTTGAATAGTGACAAAATGCAACCAACTACTTATGTGGATTCTTTTATGAAATAAATACGTAAACGATAATCAAACAGGAATAAAATCATAGTAATCTAAGCCAAATTCTTGAGTTGACATAGCTGCACCTTCAATGGTGACAGCCTAATAGGTTAATTTTGATAAAAGAAGAAAGAGAAAGAAAAGGTAAAAGTAACACCATCACCCCCCACCTTGTTTTTAAGTGTTATTGTATAAAGTGCTCTCTACGATTGCAATAGTTTGTTTTTGAAAGTCTACAAAGTTCACATATAAAACAAACTTTCTTCAATGAGCAAATGAGATACTTTCTCTTCCAACAATGAAAATTTGGATTTCTCAAATCGGAAATTATTCTTTGCGATGATATTTATCAATATTTTAGATAATTTCAAAATTCTCTTGTGGAATTAATTACGAGAGGAGTGGAAAATCTGATAGTTCGGTTTTTGTTTTTCAAATGAAACCAATAGAAGAAATAATAATTACTCATTTGATTAAGGTTATCTGAAAGAAAAAAATACATTAAATGAAGGCAAATCATTTACAGTTTCCATTATCGACTAAAAGAAAACAGTAATGATTTCAGTGAATGATACTGGCAAATGAACTTACAACTACCGTCAAATGTGTGCGCATTCTATTTTCGTGTGTTCTCTTATTTGCGACGGCTAAAATGTGTGTGACTCACGACAACGACTGTTCGAGTCGAAACCATGAAAAAGTCACAAACGAACCTCGCCGATAGGCGCTCTATCGCTCAATGTACAGGATATTCCAATCGCAGCAAATTCGTAGTAAATTCGTTGATTTTACACTTTAGTTTGACTTTGCATGAAGCTTTAAAAACCGCTTAATTAATAAATTCTAGACTGTGTCCCATAAATGGCTCATTACAATAAAAATAAATCACCTGCACTGCAGCAAATGACTCAGAAGGAAATCCTGGCCTAGGAGACTGAGCATTCTATTGACTGTTGAATAGCGCTCGGTAGAGAATTTCGACAAAGCGCCATCATTCTTATATATAATCCCGTGTTGAATTTTTAGCATCACAGCATGATGGCAATCAAATGCATTTCACTAATTAGCCACTATGCAACATCACAGAGATAAGAGAAGCGATAGCATGATACACTACTTCTTCCCACTGGCATCAACGACAATATGCTATGTATAGCTGTTAAGCTTCATCAGCAACCGCAACTGGCTATGAGATTTCAACAGCAGCTACGCTACAGTAGATGATTAAAGTGAGGAATCGGTTGACTCCGGAAGGTTTGGCAAGCTTGCGACCTCTAGAGGATGAGCGTTAATGGAGGGCGTACAACTTATCGGTTAATTCCAGATAAAATTCAGTTGTCGCTTACGACGGCCATTAGAAGGAGAACTTTAGCAGTGAAATGCTCATGTGAAATGCCTTTAATTCCTTCTAAAGGGATTTCTTCGTTTAAATTTCAAATATTACCAATACTTTGTTCTGTCTTCAAAATATTCGTGAACAACAAAATTTACTTCACAAATAATAAAAAGTAATTGATCTATGAATCCATCACTTCAAATAAACATCTGAAAGCTTCTTTCAGAAACGATCAAAATAAAAAGACCCATCAAAGGCAGTAGAATTTTGAGGCAACAACGATTAGAGTCACTGGATTGGATTATGGAAAAGAGTCAGTGGAAAAGCCATTGTGATTGAAAAGATACATCGATATGAAAGAAAAAATTATATTCACTTTATATAAGCATTTTTCACAGAAATTTTCATTAAAATATGTAGGTGAACTGAAAATTTCACCTAGCTCTATTCTGCACGTAAATAATGATCCGATTGTGGACTCAGACAAACTGCTTTGGCAACACTGTAGAAGCAGACGAACTGCTTTCGCATCAACGACAAATTTCTATGCATTCTGATATTCTTGAAATGGTATGTGAGGCTCTGTAGTAATTGCAACCTATCAGGAGGCAGCGTGGAACGCCTCGAATCACGTCGTCAATTTGAACAGAATGGCTGTAAAAAGCCACGAATAATTTCACACATCTGCAGGAAAAGGTCATTAATCCTCACTGACATCATCAGTTGGATCTTACTTCATTTCCCCTCTCCCTCTGAATAAGACGTTTTTGGTAGGCAATGATAAGGAAAATGAGAACTATATAGAATGCGGCTAAGAGAGACTGAGAAGTGACAAAATATATAAGTGATGACAATAGGAGGTGGAAAATGGGAATTGAAATAAAGCTAAATGAGCACGGATCATCTGGCTTATATGCGCATACGACAGCTTGAATGTTTTCGGAAAGGAATGAAAAATAAAAATGCATCAAGATGCGTATCTTTATAAAAGGGGCGATCAGATCATTCAACTGTAGATCATGAGGGATTTTTCAACTTCTTTTAACTCGACTAAACAATTCTGTAAATTTCCTAAGGATAATCCATCAGTAAATCTCAAAAAACTCACTTCTGATATTTAGTATGTCAGGATATTAGCGAAAAAAGGCACAAAGAATCCTAATGGTGCAAACTGAATCTAAATTAATTAACCCTCAAATGCTTCGCGGATAAACCACCGAGCACATAGGTGGGTATATACATGAGTATATGCTGGGAAAAAAACCGTTCAACAACTGTAATATTGAAAAAAGTTCCGAAAGCCAATGAATACAGTTGAACGTCCATAACTCAGATAATATTTTCAAGGGCATTTATCAAGCAATAGGCAAATTCGCTTCATTCACTAGGGAAAAAAGTCGGCGAAAAACCTTCAGTCGAAAGGATCTCTCCGATTTGCTCGTTCACGTTCACATTGTGGCAATTCACAGATTCGTACCTCTGTTGCTGATCCACCATTATTGCAATGCCTGAAGAAATATGTTCATTTATTGAATATAGGTTTGCTTACTTCCACTATGATGGAAGTGCTATTCGACGACGAAAATTGTAATACACCATAAATTATGGAAAAAAATATGACGTTCTGAGCATCAGCTGAGCAACGCATAATATTTGAAATTTGAAAAAGATTCTTGATGCACTGAAAATGACTCCAACTGCACAGATGAATCACTAAATATACAGTAACGAGAACAAAAGACTTTGAGAAAAAAGTCATCTAACTGGGCAATAAACATCAGAGTTTTGGAAATTAGTGCACCTGCTATGTTTGTCGTTAAAGCGCTTTTTACCTTACCTGCATGGACAATGCCGCTTTCTGATTTTGTCACCTGAGCCACATGTTACTGAGCAAAGACTCCACGGACCCCACGACTCCCAATGACAATAATCTCTGTCGCGATTTTTTGCTGCAATTTCTTCTGATTCGGAATTCCAACTAGTTCCATGTCCTGTCGAGTAGGAAACTTCTCCGGATTCTCCTCTCTCAGGCTGTTGGAAATCAGTGCATGTTGCTTGGTCTATTATTCGACCGATACACTGACAACGAATCGCTGCCGCTGAAATAAATATATAGAAAGAAAGCTCGGCATTTAACTGGTTGAGTGACCATTCTAGCCTGACTCTCAATGAGTGCATTACTGATTCGAATTAAATTATTGATGGTGCTCAAACTACCGCTTCGTTGCCTCTATTAAAGAACTCGTCTCCTTCCCAATAAAAACGGACCATCTGATTTCGCTCTCTCGGTAATGAGGAAGGTACTATTTTTTTCATCTTCCCTTTTCCAGCCGTATAAGCGAACTCCCTTCCCCCCAAAAAAAATTGCAGCCCTTATAATTACCGTCATCCCTTCGCTTCATCCTGAACGCAAAGACAATGTTGTGCACTGCGGTCCGCAATGGTTAACAGTATGACCATTACGTCAGTGTTATGCACTGTACAGAGGCTATCTCAGCAGCAGACAACTTGCTGAGATAGACTTAGGAGTTAGTAATGACCGGAGCTCCGCTCAAGGATCAAACACACTTCCAACCTCAACGGTTCGATGACATTTCAAATTCCCATCTATACTGAGGTAGGCAATTATGGCCAATGTGCTTCAATTTTACCAGTTAGTAACCGCCGGGGGTGGTCAGATATGTGACTTGTGCAGGACCATGGTTGTTGAGACATCCTGCTATCTTCTGAAAAGCACATTTTCCGTTGGTGGTTGGATTTCGAAATTCATGCCGCTCACGCCTCCCTTCCCCCCCCCCCCCCCCATCCCTCTCCTCCACCCATTAGATTTACGGAAGCAAGATGTCATCTAAATCCTCTTTTAATGACGAGGAAAAAAGAAGCCCCTCGCCGGCCGGCTTCTCCATATCTTAATTCACCTCTAACCCTTTCCATCGCCCCAGCCTCCAGTTGATATCGATCTCCGGATTTAACCTCATGTAGGACAGAAGTTCCAGTTTGAGTCAATATAACTGAAATCAAGTGCTGCCACTTATCAATATTTAAGAACGATCAAATGCAAAATGCATATATTTTTGCTTCTCTACTCGTAGCTTGTATGATAACTTAAGAGCTAGAGTGCCACCATCCGTGCTTCAGTTAACGGCGTACTCTTTGCCAGATAGTTCATATATGCGAAGAATAAGAAAACTTTACGCAGATAATTTTAACTGATAGAAGGAAATCAGTCAAAGGACCAATCTGAGCGGAAATTTTACGTTGGTTGCCATAAAGTGAACTTGTTGAAGTACCAAAGAAGATGAGAGGGCATGTACCAGAGCGTGATGCCACCTATCAGACGTTCATGAAATATCGATGGCATCTTAAACGTGATTCAACATTCCAGGAGCATTCAGCAATCGCTAAGAAAACAGAGATAACTGAACAATTCAGCGTAAGCCAAGTAAAACTTTCAAAAAACTCCCTGACTAACTTGAGATTCCAACGCAAGACCTTGTACGGGTTTTGATGCCACCAATGCAACCACTCCAAGGATTCCATGTGGACCAGCTGCAGCCAGTGACTCGATCTCGAAGAGATGATGGACCGAAATTCGGGCTGATCTCACGAGAATTAGATGGCTGCTGATGGCTCAATTCCAGCGGTGAACAATTCTGACGAATACAACAAAATAAATCCAAATACTATTTGGCATTTATTGCAATGACTGGTAGGACAGAGAATATTAGGCCTTCACTGAAAGCCCTACCGATTATGTTGATAATGAATGATTTTCTTTCTAAACGTTTTGTGGTCAAAACTACTGTCTGTGATCTTGAGTTTGAGTCACTTTTCTATCGAAGAAATGAGATCGAATGGGAATGGAATATCCAGGAAGATTTTACGATGAATCGATGAACCGAAAAAGCGAGTGTGCTTCCATGTGAATGTGAACCACAGAAAACTCTTGGAAAGAATTCTTCATAGATCGTATTTAATCAGCGCTTAGCTGAAAGAAAAACTTGGTTTCGTAATTTCTTTGAATGTAGAAGTAAATGCCAATAATTAGGAAAAAATTTGCTCAGGCGGAATGAAAGAGGAGAAAATGTCAACATTTAACAGAAAATGTCAACTCTAACTTGTAATAACGTAGGCAGTCGACGCTAAACAGAATAAAGACTCCGCAAGGCACCGAACGCCTTGCCAATTCGAATGTTGGAAAGAACGTGCAAATGAACACTTACGCAGATCATACTATTTACGTTCACATAGCTTTGTCACAGAAATGAATTTTCATAAAGCTATGAAAGTAAGCGAAAAGCACCCTCGTTTCAGGATATTTGATCCTTTTAGTGCATAATAATTTCACAAAGGTTAACAGCTAGGAGTGGCTGATATTCTTTAGCGTAGTTTTCTACACATGATGAGTAAATTTTGAGGAAATACGAAAATATAACCGCGGGTACGCAAGCGGAAGTTTGGAGTGCCTCGCCATGGCAACGGCATCTTTCATCCGGTAACGATGGCCTTTGACGTGGCGGAATCGAAAGTGACGATAGCGTGTCACAATAGCGATTACGAACACGCGTTCCCTGCAATGGATCGAACTGCAGCAAACGAAATGTTAAGTTTGTGGTCGTCTGATACAATCTCGAGCTGATGCATACAGGGCTGAAATTCATCCAGCCCAATGCCCGATACTACTGATACACGTATTCAGACGTCGATTCACGTCAGCATATTCATGTATTCACGTGTTCACGTATGCGTATTCGTACGTACATCCACGTAAATTCATATGAAAAGAAAGTCGGAAAAAATTCAACATTTATGTTGCTGACTGGTGCGAACATTCAACAATGCAGTGGAGGATTTAAAGTGCAACGAGGTTATTCTTCGTACATGCGTATATACTGAATCTCTCTCCCACTTGAAATTAACCACAGCCACAGGTTCCTATGTCTCAAAAAGTCAACCAATAGGAACCAAACGTTGAAGAACTCCTGTGATAGTTGAAATTTATACGCACTGAAAATCACTACAGAAATGTCTTCAACTCTCTATCTTGTCAAATGTATAGAACAGCAAGCTTGAAAGAACTTCATGACATGAAAATTTTTGATAACAAAGACTTTGTATAAACAAGAGGTACTTCCAGGTGTTCTTAGATCCCATGAAGAAAGTGCTCATTCGCGAAATCTTGACCGAATGATTTCTTTATGGAATCAATCCTGTATATCAGAGACTATAGTATAGATAGACATCAAAGACTAATCGATCGCAAAGAAGGCGACAACGAATTGCAACAATGCAAAGATTGAAAATATGCAAATATTCGGATGTTGAACATAAACAAACACTAATGCGAATAAACCATTGCAATAATGCATCATTTAATAGACGAAATTTTCTTTGAATTTTATGCGATTCAACAATATTTCACAAATTTTGCTGTAATTCAAAGAGCTCCTTCAATAGTGGTCCAAAAAAGATAGAGAAATTATATAACTAGATAAAAGCGAGCAAGTTAAAATGGTTAAGATAAGTAGAACGGATCACGCACCAAATTGCATGGACCAGTGCATCCACACCATTCTCCCCATGATGACCATTCGCATTCCTCTTGTGTTGATGTTGCACGTGGGCAAAGTTCTGTGTTGCATTCCTCCTCCCACAACAATTCACCGTCGCATCGGCATTCTGCTTCATTCGAAGCGCCACTTCCTGCAAGTTTGCAAATTTGATCACTGATTATGTAATGCATTAAGCAATAAGTGAATATATCGATCGATCTAAGATCTGCGTATCCATCCATCAGATCTGCTGAATTAATTGAATACGCTAGACACTATTGGACTACAAAACGTTACAACGATGTGGGCAGTACACTAAATTTTGCAAGTGCTAACTATGCTCCTTGTGCTAATCGATGTCCCAACTGCTATTGTTTTCATTGATCCCGAAAACCTCATAATCACATGATCGCAATTATCCAGGAAATAAATCTGAATCGGTTGAAATTGCACTTCAAAAGTTGGCAATACGAACCAGCATGTCAAACGTTTGAAAAATTGCAAAGTCGATAACGCTTCTACAGGCCACAGCTAGTTTCCATGAGAAGAGGAGGAAGATTACGAACGCAGGAAAGCTGATGATATGAAAATCCCTGGAGAAGAGAAATCTGAACCACATTTTTACATTTCATCTGTTAGGCAAGTTTTCAGTGATCTAAAGCACATTAAATAGAAAAGATCAAATGCAACTATACTGTAATATTCGCTTTCTTGTGAGTGCGTCTATTCATCGGCTGTCTAATTACTTTGATACAGGAAAAACTGAGTCAAAGAATGAAAACTGGGACAGCGTGATGAAACTGCCAGATGATTCATAGTATCAAACAGCATATTTGCATCAACAACTACTAAAAGACCTCTGGAAACATAGAAATACTGAAAATTTTGTATCTATCCTTGTAATGGCCTGATTCAAGTTACGCAGCACCTCGGTATAAAGAAGACGCTTTCATAGACGATTTCTTTGAACGAATATGTGAGTGACGGAGACAACTAAATGATAGATACATCACTGAATACATTTAATTATTCGCAAGTAGGGCATTTAGTTTGACAAAACAAGCGTAAAACTGAGGCCGTGACACCTTCTCTACCCACACAATCTTGCTACTCAACTTGCTGAAACCGTTCGCTTCGTGTAATTGAATCCGCAGCCTTGGATAAAACGACTGAAATTTTCCACTTTTCAATCTCACTTTGCGATGACAGAATGCTCGGCCGATGTTTTCGGTTGCGGTGGACGTACTGAAATATTTCTGCAGCTTCGTTCAGCTAGTGAAATTCACCGGCAAATGTAGGCCACATGATTCCAGCGACTTGACAATGCCCGCTGTTGCAGAAATCTTTCGCAAAAACTGACGAGCACCAATTAAATGGCGGATGAGGAGAAGAGAAGGCACAAGGACAGGCGAGACGGTTGCAGATGTTGCTCCTTGTTCATGTCCCTTCACTCAAGCACGTCTTCGAATACAGAGAGCATATAATTTTGCAAGTGTTCTTTTCGCGTTTATAGATTCAAATACAAGATGGAATTTCTGAACCCTTCCAGCCGCTGACCGTCCTTAACAATCTCATCTCTTGTAAAATAGAGCATTATATGAAGACAAATGACGTTCAGTTGTCTCGAACGATACTTCAAAAATAGACGCACCATCATCGCGAGAAGAGCTGTGATGCCGAACATCATATGCTTGACGTCTTGGCCTTGAAAATTGCTTAACGGGGATTATCGGCTGAAGACCTGGAAGGAATGAACTTTAAAGCTGGAAGAGTCAATCGTGCACTACGGTCGAAATAAGCGTACAACGAAGTGGCATATCATAGTATGGAAATATTTCATCCCTTTACGTCCCTCAGACACTCCAATAAGCAAGCTCGAGGCAGTCGCAACTGAGATTTTCTACTGGATAACCTTCCCGAAATTTTGTGATGGTGCGTTCTTTACAATATAGCACACAGGGCATTACAACGACGTAATTTAGGTCTAGTGGCTAACTTTTATGAACGAACCTAATACTTTAATTAAAGTTCAGTTGCTTCAACCGACGGAACTTCCTCATCAAATATTTCATGTCGTTTGATAAGCTAAATGATCCCTTTTTTCACTTTTCCTTATTTCACAATCTGTTTTTTTTTATCCAACGCTTCTTCTGCATGCTTTCAGTTGATTATAAATTTATGAAAGTGGCAGTATACTTGATGGCAGAAAATGAGGAAATTCTCATCGCTGAGGTTTCCGCTCGATTATGTGCAATTTCAAGGATTTGATTTATAATCTTCCCACTCCCCCTCCTCAATCTCTCCCTTTCTAAAAAGAGACGATGAAGAGGAAATAAGGCGGCAATGTTAAAGTTGTACAACCTGCGAATATAGGCGTCGCAAGCTGATGCTGTTGCTTTGTCGACGATGAGTCCAGTGACGACGTCAAACGTGGAGATTGTGGAAATCGAGTTGGCGGAAGTGGGAAATGTTGGAGACGAGAGCGCACTTCTTGTGAATGCGGCTTTTCTTCTATGAAGCCTCCAATCGGCAAGCATTCACGTTGCCTGTACGAATAAATGAAGTGTTTATTCCGGGAAAAACAACATCCTAGCGTTAACGATAGAATGATTTCCAAAATCCCACCCCCCTCCCCAGTTTTGTCTGGTAATTAAACATTACTTGCGGCCTTTGCCTTAAAATATGAGTGCAATAAGTTATGCAGTGTGCGAAAGAACAAAATAATGCAAAAATTCGTCCAAAGTAGTTCATTCTGGTCAACAACGATGTCAGTGAGTTTATAGCTTTTGCCCTATGCAGCGTTTCCTCAAAGGATTTCCTTTCAAGTGAAGAGATCATATGAACCGGAGGGTTCATCATTCGATGCACTCAAAGAACTGCAGTCATGGTGGCAATCATTCAGGAAATGATAAGAGAAACACCTGGATCGTTTGCCACCACCACACGAAGCACTGCATGAAGTCCATGCCGACCACTGTGTTAACTCACAACACGGACCTAAACGATAAGCTTCAGTTCTTCAGCGCGAAATTCCTAACTCTTCCCACGTATGCGGATAACGCCTACAGCTTACACAAATAATTCCAAAACACTAAAAAATCTCTATTCATATGCTAAAATATTTCTGAAAGAATTTCATCGTTATCTTCGGATAATTTCCACATAAGGATAACCGTAAATGTTTCAGTGCTATGTCGCCTATATATATTGAATAATTACAATTTAAAGTATTCATATGCTATAATGCCGCAATAGTCTACAAGCTCTCAACACTGTCACAATCCACGACAGAAGAAAATCCTTTATGGTTTCATAAGCGAAAAGCACCATCTTAAGTGCATATGTCAACTTCCCAATTTGAATTTCTATAGCTGGAAAGCTATTTTCCTTTTTTTTGACAAAACGGTGAATTTGGTGCAATTCCAACGGATACAACAATCGCAAGAATGACTGGAAGGACTTACATTATCATCTGAATTCCTAATGCTAAAAATTGCGGTATTCAAACAATATGAAGACAATTTCTATGATAGCGCAATAATGCTAAAAGTGTGAAACATACCGGCATTACATGATTTCCGTTCGACGCTATTGCCAACACATGCCTCATTGCCATCCAAAAATGGATTCTTTCGTCCAGATTCTCTTTTCATTCTTGTACTTTGGCTCACCTAAACGATGCATACGTTTAACGTTATCTTTGCTAAGAGTGCATACAAGGGAAGCACATACAAAAAAAAGAAGTGGAAGAGGGAGGAGCACCATAGAATGAAAGCTATGAGAAGGAGAGGGATCCCGCTTTGCACAAATAATAGAAGAAATGAAGTTGATATGTGCCTTAGATGGAAAGTTAGCGCTCTTTTGGAGGTGTTTTTTCCTGTAGTAAAGCTTTATTGCACTCAAAATTTACTAACGTTATTCACAATCTACAGTAAAGGTAACTTGATAGAATTCAGGTCATCTCACAATTGTTCCATGCGTTAATAGGCTTTTTGCTTGCTCACCTAGTTTATCGGTGTTTTCAATGAAGTATTAAACTGAAATTAAAAGTTTCCTCGTCGTTGGGGACAATGATATTTTTCGTGAACGTTTCATCACTATTCAATTTCAATTTTTGCTCTCTTATTCGTAAAAAGAGAAAACTGAATGAATATAGGCAACAAGGCATCATTCCAGACGTTTTGAAACGATACGTTTGATATTCTGTTTTAGACGCTCAGCTCTTACAAGGCTAATCACTTGCACATTTGCTCGGAAATTATCGAAAAAGCTGCATAACAGTGAATTTTGAATATGAGAATCTTCACAAATAATTCACTGGTGATGAATTTCCTCAAATATTTTCCAAACTCTGCTTGCTAAGCGAGTTGTTGAAGCGATCATCATCTAAAGCTATAACATCTATTTTACGTAATCTCCTCTGCACTATGCGACAATGAATTATGTCAAATATAATGTTTATTTAGGAATTTCTATATAAGTGAATGCGATGCAAAAATTTGACTATACTTTCCAGCCGATTCAGTTGCACTTTTGGACGTTTTCATCCCTCCACTGTTGTGTTGACTTCGCGGAATGACGAGTCAGAAAATGCACTTTCCAGAATTCTATGAGGTTACCAGCTCTTCTAATAGAAACTTTGAAGTTGCAAAAAAAAAATTCCATTTCGACAATCTTGGAATTTTCCTTATTAAGGCCCTGCAAAAAATTCTGCTAGCCGAATTTAGTCATTTTCCTAAAATCGAGGATAAAGATTGGATAGAATTTCATCCTTTGGAACAATTCCTGAGACTGGATATGCCATGAGTCGTCCGGATTGTATGAACGTAGAGAAATATTGGAAAATGCAATCTTAATGACTGCAAAAGCATTTTGAAGAATTCACCATAAACTATACTGTGGTCGCTGGAGGCATAAAATGCTGCTTGCGGCGATATTCGGTTTGTGTGTTAAGCAGCGAAACTAATTTCTTTCCTACAACGAAATCCAACTTAACCAATCTTAACCACGTTAAACTTGTGAACCTGTTGCGAGCATAACTCATTATAAGGTACCAACCACGAGAACTTCGGGCACAATATCCTTTTGTTGATATACACCGCTTGCTTCGTCAGAGAACGGTTTTCCTCTGTTACGTTGACGAGTACGGCTGCTTTCGATGAGAGCTGCTTTCGCTGCACCTTCAAACTTTGGGCGAATTTTCATTCATTTATAGCAATATCCACCACGGAGAATGATATCACTAGCGTACCCATAGGCCTTTTAAAGACACCGAATACTGCATTATTTGAAATACAAATAGTTCGAACCGTTTGTGAAGAAAATATCAATGATTTACATGGCAGTCAGCTGAACCGTTCGTCAGTACAAACTTAACGAATCACACTTAACTATGCAAAACTGATGAGTTTTACAAGGGTAAGTTCCTCTCTTCTTTTAGGATATTCTATAAAGACAAACATACATACGATAATGCCGCTTAAGCGGAATTCCGCCAAATTAGACTGGAAAAATCGACTTTTAATTGTTCATTATCAAAATTAGTACAATACGATCCTCTTTAGTGCAATAAATCTGAGCCATAAACTATTCAAGTGGAATTTCTTACTTTTTAGATCATTTTCTCGATTTGCATCGGCAATAATTTCCTCAATATTTGGCAGTGCGGTTCCGTCATCCTTTATACACCTGAATATGAATGCTTCACAGATACTTTTTAAAGATATCGCAATTGGTATCAACTATTTGAAAAGTCTCCTATGCGAAATTTTGAGAGCAATATTTCGCTAATTTATCAGCTTCACTAAGAATTCTTAAGCTTTCTTCAGCTCCAGCTTCAGTCTCATTTCCCATAGCCGCATTATCGTTCACCCTCTTGCGCACTTATACCATAAACGAGCATTCCGATCCATCAATACAGAGATTTCATTTTTAAAGCTGAATGAGTCCTTTCAACGTTCTGTTAATACAATGATTTCTCATACTACACTAGAGGCGAATCACACAGGGAAAATATTTCAGCTAATATATAATTGCTTTCTAAAAGAATCCAGATTATGCATTCTTCTTGAAACGAACTTTCGCTTTCGTTCACATGTTCCAATACCACAAGTTACCGAACATCCACTCCACGGAGACCATTGATCCCAATATGGGCAGACTAGATCTTGACAGAAACGATACTCCTTATCACCACCAATGCAAGATGCTCCTCGTGGAAGACATTTACGTCTCCTGGAATAGTCCTTTTCTTTAGCCAATAGTCCTTTAGCCGTATGTTCGTTAGCGATATTAACGAATGAATGTGATCACTGACGAATGCTGTTTGACACAATATAGTAATGAATGAAAAATAAAGAGTAGCACGACCCATGACGGTGAGATTTTTTCAACTTTGGACTTCGATTGAACATACTGAAGGAGCTATGCCTACTTTGCAATTAAACGAACTTACTTCTGCAATGTGGTTCACGATATTTATCATTCAGCTGTCAACGAATATGAAAATTAATCAATAAATTAAAATTAAATAAGTAATAAATAAACAATTAACACACAAACAACTAAATATACAAATAAACAATAAAATAAAGAGATAGAAAACGGAATATTTCTAATGGCAAAGTGCCGTTAGGTGTCTCTAGTATAAATCGAAGAGCGTAACAAGAAAATGGGATAGCGATAGAAAGCACATAATTTTTTATGCCCCTAAAGACCTACCGTTGTTTTCAATTTCGATAGGACATCATATATGAGTACGTCAACTTATATCGCTCATTCCCGAAATTTAATTTCCACCGACTCAGAGAAGGAATGAACTTACTGATAGGTAAAAGCTCACATTCATAAGCACAAAAGCAATTTTGGCATAATGAAGTTTCGGAAGGTGCTATTTCGCACTTGCATTTGCAAATTCTCTGCAATGAAGGCGGTAGAATGTGTTACACTTTTCATGAAACTGCTATAGGAAATGTGTTTATAATGCAATTAAAGACAGCAATTAACCTGAACTGTTGCCCATGACCACAGCTAGTACTGCATTCAGACCAATCGTCCCACTCACTCCATTCGGGACAAGGAGGAAGTCGACATAGCGCTTGATCTTGTGCTGATCCTTCACAGGCAGAACTCCGTGCATTGTTGTATAGGCATTGCCTGAATAAACTCAAATATAGCCAATCGTGGATATGATAAATATGGACCTGTACGGATCATCGATTGCTTTTCCTGTGATCGAATAACTGCATATAGGTTTGACCCATGCTATATGTTTTCCTGTAACCCCATGCTATATGCATATATGTTTACCTATAGTCGAATAATTTCACCAACGCTTTTCAAAGGCAAATTACTTGAAGATAACCTTGCATGAATCACATGACTCGTATATAACAAGGATGGATATTAGCGTAAAATTCTTAGAAAACGTGAAAAATTTGACCAGAAGGATTGGTTTCGAATATGCACATCGCCAAAGTCTATGCAGCGGCAGTCAATGAAGGTAGCCTGAATATGACTACCCTCTGTGATACTTATTTCGCGTGGCTTTTCCCATTCCTTGAGGAAAACCTTGAGCTCATGTGAAACTCTCATTTTTGCAGGTATATGAATAATTATGTTAGAAAGCAGTAACCTCGTTCTAAGTTTCGCTCCTCCTTCACCACAGCTATCGCTGCATGTGCTCCAACTAGTCCAATCTGTCCACTGTGGGCATTCCTGTTGATTGCACAAGACATTTTCCTCTGCATTCCCCTCACATGTCTTTCCTCCTTCACAGAATCGAATACGATACTGCAAGATTTGTTTATAATGTTGATATACTATCATAGCCACGAAACTATTAAATGAAGCCAATTAAATGAATTCCTGTGCCCGAAAGGCTCCAGTTTAAGCTGAAGGTAATTGAATGTAACTGGCAGCGGAAAGATTTTCAGATTTTCACTGTCATTATACAGCTCCTCAAGTATTGCCACAAACCCTTAAGACTGTCGAAAAATCGAACATCACAACGAATACTGCCCTGACGATACGGTAATAGTTCTTACCCCCTCTGAAGCAGTTGGGTAACGAGTGGGTCTAAAAGAAATGCATTAAAAAACATAGGGAGATAGGAAACGGAGGGGGATAAGGTGGAGTGGGAGGGCAGCAAGACTCGTTTTAATAGAATGACCTATATCGTGATGCAAGTTAGCATCGAAAGCTATTGACATTTACATGAAAAGTGAAGAAACTTTAACGAGGAAAAATGTTCATCAGCAAAGAAATGACCTTTTGACCTGTCCCACATGATTTACTGCATTCACTCCAAGGTTGCCATGGTGACCAAGTTGGGCAACGTCCGGCATCGCAGAGTTTTTCCTCGGATTCCCGACCAGGGCATGAGGCTCCTTCTAGACAGTGCCTAAATAAAAAGCTGTATCATAAGGAGAAATGCCCTGACAAGTAATTAACTAAACAAAGAAGCTACATGAGAAAAAATGCTGACGTGCTGAAAAAACTTTGACAGTTTCTCTATTGTAGGCTTGGAGAAGGTATCACCAACTGGAATGTGATGCTTTACTTCGTACTATTCAGCAGTGTTTCAAAGATAGAAATAAATAAACGTTATAGTTGCGTTATCACATTACGCTCATGGATTACATTTTCGTCTACGGGAATATTATTCTTTAAAGTTTAGATGCCATTCGTTGTGATTAATGCAAAATTTGCCTATTTACATTAAAGTGAAGCAATTCTAAATGCGAGTTCACTTATAGAAATGAACGGAAGCAATAGGTTACTTTATAATTCTATACGATAACCTTCCTATGGGGTAATTTATTACGATATCGGCTTAGGAAATTTTACACTATGGAAAGAATCTTTGCAGTTATCTCATCAATGAACATAGAGCAGCCTTAAATGATGAAAAATAACCAACTAAGTGAAGCTGAACATTGTGGAGAAAACTGCGAAAATAAAAGAAAGAAAATGACTTGTGCTTACTAGCAATATATTATATTTGAAGCTTTCTTTACGAGACAGTAACTTTGTTATTTTCATTCGCAGGCCAATTTTTATTCTCGCATGAGAACTTTCGATAGAATCAATTAAGAAGTGGTCGTTACAAGGAAGATTACGCGATAATAATGCAATGGACGAAACATTGAGAATTTGGCCAAGAATGTAATATTAAAACACGAAATGTTGATCATCAGCGTACCTAAACCGTTGTTGTTTCCCAATGCCACACGTGGTTGTGCACGGTTCCCAACGAGACCACGGTGTCCATTCGGAACATGGTTGTTCGTTGCATACGCGTACATCCTCAAAATAGATGAAATGTATATGCATGTATCACAGAAGTAGAAGAATAAGCAGCGAATACCACTGAATGTACTGCCATAGGAAATCTTAATTCTATAGAAACCTCGTTGATAGAATTTCTCATTCAACTCAAACACCGTCTCAAAGATTTCATCAATTCCCCTCATTGCTCAGCTATAAATTTAAACATAGGCAGACATCTGAATGCACAAAAGTTGTAAGGTTGTTAGAGTTATTACCAGAAACTGTCAACGAGTATGCAAGTTTATGAGGAATCCATGTAGCACAACTAATGAAGAATTAGCACCTAACAAACCATAGAAAAGTGAAATATTTAAACCTCGGTCATACGTGTTCATCGCACATACCTGAACAATACTTCCTTAATACCTAATTTGAGTGGATCAAGTCAACGAGAAGCAACGCCGACCAAATAAACGGAATTGCACTAATCTCCATATCATGGTGATTACTGCAACACATAGTAATTAAATGATTTGAGTCGCTACTCATTTCCAGAAGCATAATAGAAGAGACTTTAGAAAGGCATACCTGTGAGCGGCCATCACAAATATTTCTACTTCGACAAAACCTCCTACGCTGTTGTTCTCCACCACCGCAACTTCGAGTACATGACGACCACTCACTCCAGCCTGACCATTCATCACATGGTTCACGCTCACAGGATTCTTCTTTTGTTGAGGGCCCTCAAATCCATTATATAGTTTTTGTCGGACTGCCGAAAGTTGTTCTCAGTAAGTTGTGAAAATGCCCGAAAGCATCAAAAGCTTTGAAAGACAAAGCTACAGAAAAAAATATTTCCCACTGTTGAATCAGAGGTACTTCATTATAAACTGTTAGAGCAAAACCACTTTCCAGCAGATTCGGCACAATTCAGAATTTTCTACTCATTTTCAGACGCATGAACTTTTCCAGATCCAACGTTTCTATGATCAACCTGGAGAGTGTTAACATATCCACAAGGAAGGGACGTCCAATATCGCAGATAAAACTCCTGACATCAATTCTCTGGACGTTGAAGTTCGTGAATAGGCCGATGACGGAGGCCATCTAACGCAAGTTCGATACTGCGGCGATTATACCCTCTACCACTTCGTCACACATGGGGAACTACACAGCAATTTCCTGTTATATCCACTCTTAAAATCCACCTCTAAGGTAACTCTCCTGCACCACCGTCACCGTTCAGTGATCATCTTCTTTCCGTGCAACTACGCATCCTACTAGAACAACGTAAAACGTTGCTTCAAGAATTACAACTATAAAACAATGCAGTCAAGAAATTAGCATCAAACCTCACAACTAGAGAAAAAAATTAGTATCTCATTCGCTAAAGTGGACATTACTGTGAGGCTGTACCAGGACATTGGCCTTCTTTTGAGCAGAGTCTCCTTCTCTGGGTTACTCCTCTTCCACAAGTTACTGAGCACGCACTTTGCGATGACCATTCTGACCAGAACGCTTCGAGCTCTCCTGACTGCGCCGGTTGCGAGAAGGATATCGACGGTTGGGCACATGGAGCTGGCTGTGCCTGAAGCCGGTATATCTTACCGGAAATTTAACATAAGACCAATTTTAATGCCCCTCGATCAAGTTTTTCCCATTACGCTGTGAACGCCTACACGTGCTCAGAAATTTACACCCACATCACAACCACTGATTTGTATATTGCAGGCGACTCTATCGGGCAGCATGTGTTGAGGTTTGCAAACATCGTGGTGGAGTATCGCAAAAACTGATATATTATGCCGTTCGCTTCTGTACGTTTTTGAACTTATACAGAATTGGTACATGCTGGAAAAGCGAAAGCAAAAGACCTAGCAGCAATTCGGTAGCCCCCGAAAAACACTTGTTTTCGATAGTTTTGCGGCAATCAGCACTTTCAAATACCATTCGTCTTTCTGCAAGCTAAGAAATTTGATTCGCCCACTTTATGAGGTCTTCAGCAACCGCCAACTCACAACGAAATGAGATGACAGAAGATGAGTGGATTTAGTAAACTATCATAGGATCTAGATGACGTTAAAAAAACAACTTCACCTTATCATTGTTTTTCTGCTCCCGAGCATCCAACTGTTACGTCTAGATATGTAAAGAAAGCAGTAAACTGTGAATCATGATAGGAAAATTCAAATCTTCATAGTCTAATTTTGCAAATTATTTGAGTATATAAATGAAAAAATATATATACCATCTGGCATGGAATAGGCGGACGTGGTGCACAAGGATCACCGGCCAGTGCTGAACATGGACTATAGGCGAGTTGTGACGATATGAAGACCGCCGAGGCATAGCAGTTCACACCTAGAGGTTGCAATATTAGAGAGAAGGGTATCAAGCTTACGCTACGTCTAATGCGACCTGCATAAAAATTGCTCAACTGTGGAATCACAAAGGAACGCAATCTTTGCAAGCGTAATCAGTCGAACGTGTAATCTGCATTCTACATCGACTTCCCTCTCATCGAAATCCACATTCCTACACGTTCATTGCAGTCCTCCCTACGTAACATCGCCCTATCAAGTATGGCCGAAATTATTTTTTCTTCCCCCGTTACGACTCCTTCAGAGGAATAATTAAAGGCAGCTAGTAAGGTTGCTTTTCTTCTTTTTGGTTATTTTAGTAACAATCCGAATAAAAACCTCCTATGTGAACGAAATCTCATCCTACCTGCACACGCGATTGGGGTGCCGCCACGGAGTACTCTTGATGGTTGGATTGGAACCGGTCGCTGATCTAAATTTCCACGGTTGTATGCATCCGACGATGGCAACCATTGCCGGCGAGATACCACCTGCAGGGCGAAATTTCTCAAGTGAAGTACGGCTATACTTTAAAGATTTTTTTGCACTTGAGTGGAATCGAAGTAAATAATATTTATGTTCTTAAGCAGTATGAGTAGTTTTTTATTCCTACAAACTCTAATAAAGAGATTCATGAAACCTCATTGAAGTTAACCGTTAAAATATCGAACACTGGGCAAATTATTCCACGAGTACATATCAAAGATCCATTATCTTCTCTATATTCTTCTGATCTTTGCCTTTAGACTGTTCAATTCAAGTCAACTTAACAACATACCTAGAAAAACAGAGAAATAGAGAAAACCCTCAGTGGTCATGGAGGTGTTCCTCAGGGCTCTGAGTAAGGACGGCTGGGTAATTAGGTAGTTCATGTGAAGCATAAGTCTTAGACGATCAAAAACTTGGCACTCTCAACTCCACGGTTATTCTCATCATGGGTACTTCAAGTGATTCTATCGTTGGAATGAGTCTATCTGAAGAACCACAAAGATTATGAGGATAATGCCCCGAATTTTTCCATGAATATTCGCCAAGAGCTCCTTTTAATATATATAAAAAGAATAAAGATATGAAGTGGAAAGTAAAGGATTGACGAGGATTTTACGACGATCATATGTCGATATCGAAAGAGACATGAAAAAGCGCAAAATTAACCTCCTGCGTTGAGGTGTGCCTATCTTCATATCGGTTCGTGTTGGCGGAGATAGCTGGAAGTAGTGTTCGAAATCGAGGCCTTTCCTGTGTACTCTCATAGCTGTTCTCGGAAGTAACGCGTGGCTCGTTGAATTCGCTAACGGCGATTTTTGTTTTCGGATACTCCGTGCGAATTTCTGGAAAAGAAAAAACAATAACGAAGAAACAAACAAAACGGAAAAAAGGAATGCGCGTATGCATGATGATGTTTCGATGACTAATTCATGCTCGAAGAAACATCGCAAAAAACGCGTCCGGCTAGTGGCTTCTACGAGGAGGAAAGCACCGGAAACCTGACCGCCGCTCTCTTCATGAATAGGTAAAATCTTTCAAGACGGATTCGTCATGGAGCTATGATGTTGACGAACCTACAGCCCCAAACACCCTACTATTTGATGCTGTTGTGGGTGATAATTGCGATGGTATTGTTCGGCGATATATGCACTAGTAAGATGCAAATGGTGTAATTACCCAAGTTTGAGAATGGCCAAGGATGAACGTTTGGGAGAAGCGAGACGGAAGCAGCTGTTCGAGTGCGATGAAATCGTCAGCACAACAGAATTGAGCGGACAGGTCAGTTAAGTTCTACCACCTTCAGAATATATTGGCTACCGGGTCGGCGGAAGTCAATACAGGGGCATGTATCAATATCGCCTATCTTCTACTGTTAGAAATTGTCTGATGACCGAATGTCTCGGATAAGGCCAACATGATTTAGTGTTTTTAGTGTCTCCTGTATCACACAACAAGCGCTTCTATCATGAGTGATGAGGCGGATTTCTGGATGCGGTGATGTATCCCACAAAAGTAGGTTGTTGGAAATTCCACTGGACTAGGGCCTCTCGAATAAATACTTTATCATTTCTACAACATTTTGCGGCTAAGAATAGTTGCTCAAGAATTTTTGCCTACCCACCTCCTTTCAAGTACATTAAACGGCTTCGATTTCTCTGAGCCTTCACATCCGATGATAGTTTCGAGTGTTTCAAGAGTCGCTTATGTTTAAAAGAAAAAAAATTACAACACCTTATGAGCTGAGTGAAAATATCAAACGGGCGAGGAAATTGATCATCGAATGTTTGAGAGTCGAACGAAAGGTTTTGGTTAATCTCAGCAACGAAAGGCAATACGTTGGGCGAATCGAGCAGTTCTCTTCACCACCGCTAAATCTTGATGAATTCAATTCCGCATTTTTGCTGTTCAGTATTTCTTAAAACCATTAAATTGAAACGAGTTCATACTTTCTTCCTTCATACCTTCTTGCGATCCGTTTCTTTGAAATTCACCGTTAGCCTCAGTTGATTTTTTGGGAGTGCTACTGGCCGCTTGTGCAGTTTTGCCTCGTTTATCATCTGCTGTGTTGCTCCAGTTTTCCAATTTTCGCCTCAATTCAGGATCTATTCTATTGATTATGTCGTCCTTATTGCTTGGTAGTGAAGCTGGACATTTGTCGAGCACTTCGAAAACGGTGCTAACAGCATTGAGTGTCCCATCAAGCGATATTTTAACGTCTTTCGATTGCGAATTCATCGTATACAGTTGACAGAATCCATTTAACTAAATATCACTGAGCGTAATTCAAAGCCATCAATGATGTGCCAGTCGTGGATACTTCAGTATAGCATGGAATTCGTGAAATGAATGTATTTTTTCCCACAATTCGATGTTTTTAGTATAATTCCATCGAATTAATCTTAATTCGATGAAAAGTGCCATAAAATTTTAAATTCGTATGGTTTCCTTCGAAGTCGGCCATACCATCCTGTTCTAAACAATAGTCCATATCGTTCAACCACCCTAAGTTTTGTGAATATTCGAAGCTTTGAAAATTCAAAGTTCTTATTTCTATGAGCTTTTTTTCCTTATGATGTTAAGTTCTTATATAGCTTGCATCTATAAATGTTGTTGCTATTCGTTGTGGCCATGCTAAGATCCACTAATCGGAGCCGTCTAACGCAGATTTCACACTAGAATCATGGAAATTAAAATTGCGAAGGCTGATAACTGTGTTGATGAGGAAAATTTCTTTGTATGTTCAAGTGATTCGGCAATTTGCAAAGGTCTTATGCCAAGGAATATGAAAATCGCGATAAAGACCGTGTCGTGTCATAAATGTTTTATTTTCCTGAAATTCCATCAATAGAATTAAAAATCTACAGGTAGAGAATATATGGAATTCACCTTCTATGCTTAATGAGAACAGTTTTTCCCATCAATTGATCAAGCTGAGCGATGGGATAGGTGATTTCGTCAACGATTTATATTCTATCGATGAAATTCCTCAGCTATAGCGCCAACGGTTGTTGCGTTAAAATTACAGAAATTTTGAGCTGTAGTTCTCATGGCTCACATATAGAAACTCTTAGATGAAAGGAGGAATAGGTTGCATATATACATCGATTCATGGGGGAGAAAGCAGGAATAACCTTAATTTTTTCAAAGTTGAGCCGATAAAAAGCTACAGATTACAAATGGTATGCAACATCGACGGATATGAAGTGATATGGCACTAATCCAACGTAATGCTTCCTTATGATAATTACTGCCCACCTTTTTTGCTACGCTTCTCATTTCATTTATTTATTTATTTATTTGTTTATTTATTTATTTGTTTATTTATTTATTTATTTTTATTTTTATTTTTTCTTGATTCACCATGTTGATTCAGCCGTGTAATATTATTGTAAGAGTGAATTACATAAATATATAGAGATGAGATTCGACTATATAACTGAATTATTCTCATTGAAATTGGAGTAAAATTCATAATCGTTAAGAATACCTTATTTTTATTTTCTTTGAATAATGCCGCTTTGCAATGTTGAATTTCTTCGATACATCGTTCGACGCATTTTTCCGCCGATGAGATTTCAATTCGTTGAAAAAATGAACTATTTGATAATTTATGAAATTTTTTCGTACAGATCTTCTTTGCGATTGCTGAAAATCATTTCGAATTACAGATAGACTCTCAGTAGAAATAAAGAAAGGTTCAATATGTTTAGTGCCTTCGATAGAAATCTATACTATGCGATTAGGATCTTAAGCTCGATAAGGTAGTCTCCACTAGCCTTACATTAATCATATCAACACTGATAGCATACACTATCGTTTATTGCTTCTGTGTGATGATTATGCGGGTGAGCTGATGATAAAGTAGTGTTTGAAGCATGTTGCAAGCAGATGTGGAGGAAAAACGACTAACATCTTTCAGGACTGTTTAAGCAGCGAAACATCAAAAAATCTCCACTTTAGATTTCCATGTTGGAGTAAATTGGTCAATGAACATACCACTATTGATTGCTATATAGAGAGAGAGCTGAAGAAGCGAAAATATATTCATTTTCAGTGTAGTTTATTCTCCTTTGTCAGGTGTCCATTACATAGAGCGTTATGAGCTGCCGAGTCCACCTTTGTCGTAGTTAACGTTGCGGCAACACTCGATTTGATCTCCTAAACTCTCATATGCAGATATACATAGCAAATGGTCATACAGACAACCAATGCGCTTTTTTAAGATGTCATTGATCAATGCTATGAAGAGCATTTTAGCAGGAGGGCTGTGGCGAATTTAATGTGGAATAATGAAAGGTTCGTTGTTCTTTTTTTCATATTCAGTCGAAAAGTGAATCGAAGAGGCGAGAAAGTGGAGCAATGTTCTATTAAATAGGGATGAGCGGAGGAGAGATTAATGAAAGAGTTTGATAAACTTGTTGATTACTGATGAAGCGCATTATTGGGCATTGAGATTGTCGATTTTCAACGATACATCCTCTTGGCATTTTCAGGATTTAAGAAAATAAAAGAGTGCACCTATATTTCATTTTCATTTTCCTATTTATTAAGGTTCTCAACTATGCCGTTCCCTCACCACCTGTCTGAACTCGATAAGCTTCATTTCCGAACGTTAAATTTTTTCGGCGATTTAGTCGAATTCTAAGCAGCACTCATACACCCTCAACACTATCAATACTATATTCTTTGTGCGCAATCACCCCACTACATAGTATTTTGCGTTTTCCTCTCTAAAGTTGAGCTGCTTCGATCGCCCATCGATGTCACTCATAAAATTTGCAAATGCACCATTGAATGTACAAAATTTCTTGAAAAGCACCTAAATTGATTTGAAAAGTGATGCTGCTGATAAAATTTATGTATCAAACTTTTGAGAGTACAACTTCGATGAAACAGCACCCAAAAGTGCTGCACCCGCATAGATATGAGTAATAATGGCAGTCGAATAATGCGCCTCCAAGAAAGCTTCAAAAACACTCATAATAGACAGCTGGGGTGGTAGTGATTAGAACTATGCAGGCACAACTATAAACTCTCGTCGTATAATGAATAGAGATAATTATCAAGTCGACTTACACACCTGCATAGAAAAGTTTCGAGTATCGTCAATAGCGGCAGAAGAATATTTGGACGCTGAATGCGGAACGAGTTGAGAGTTCTTTTTTTGAGAAAGATGCACTTCAGTTTATTGAGTGCGTAGCTTTAAATATACCCGAAAAGTTGTCGAGTAAGTTACTTTTCTTAACAATGTAACATCCTTTTAGCGAAGGAGTTTTTGTAAAATTCAACTAGTTCAGCTATAATTCCCAATGAATTCATCTGTTTTTCACTTAGTTTTACTTCAATAACTTCATTTATTTTATTAATTAGATCATTTATTTTCTTAATTAGATCTTTAAGATTAAGCTGTTTTGTTATTGCCAAATTACTTCCTCTCTTATTCAAACCGTTTTCTTTTTCCAATTTCTTTTAATTCATCGCATATCGTTAATTCTACCAGTAGTTTATTTAGCGCCGAGTTATTTACTTATTGATCATCTATTTTCCATTTTTCCTACTTCGTTAACACTAGCGCTGCAAGGCTGCGAATAAGGTGGTGAAAGTGGCAACTGCCATAGTGATGTTCAAAGAGAGGAAAATAGTAAGTGACCAGGAGCGACATTTTTACTTTGAAGTTTTTTGACAACAGAGAAATTTTAATAAGTAAGGATATTTGTTTAAGTTGTTCATGATACCACAATTCAACAGTATTTGTTAACGGTGCTTTTCTATTAGTGGAATGCAAAACGTACTATGTAATCGATCACAATAAGCATAATAAAAAGCTGCTGCGACAAAGAATTGGAGACGCGTTCATCGCATATGAAGATTAATTGAGACACTGAAGTCTCGCTGCTCCAAATCACTTTGTTATGTTGCATAGTTAGGGGGGTCGCAGATCACTCGACAGTCGAGGGAATTCGAAAAAGTTGCATTTGTATTTTATGACGTTGAAGTAAAGCCGAACAATTAAAAACACATAAAAAGCGGCACAACGGGGAGGGAGAAATTAAGACTGAGAGTCGTTTCACTGCGGAAAACCTAACGGTACAAAAAATGTGTCACTACGTTTATGCATATGAGAACAATGCATCATTTTGACTACTATGCGGCAAGAGGGGAATACGAGATATTGGAGCAAAGATTCTGCTATAGCTTTGAGCAGCATCAATGAATAAATAAATAAACAAATATATGTATATATATATATATATATATATATATATATATATATATATATATATTCATATAGTCATACATATGAGGTGTTTAATCAAAAAGATGGCAACACAGTTGATTAACTGATCGGTGTCTCTGCGCGCTGTAATTCGTCGAAATTACTTTGCGAAACAAGGTCGTAATCAAAAGTGCAAATGAGCCGAAGCTAAAAACGAATCGAGGAAGGGGGCAAAGGAATGGCTAAGAGTCACAGCTGAAGAATAAAGGCGTCCCAACTATTGGATAGGGATGGGCGCAATTGATGGACGGGTGTCGATGCGTAAATATGGTATCGTGGCCGTATAATTGGGACCAGTTTCACGCCTGAGGCACATCAGACCGCCTCCTTCAAAATCGGACATCTCGTATCGTCTCGGTGAGGGTTTCCTGTTTCAATGTGAACACTTCAACTCAACTTTCGTCCTCCCATTCCATCTGCAACTTTCACCGTCAGCGATCAATCAATCATTGCTGCACACAAATAATGCCCTTAACTAATTTAAGGAACGCAACTAGCAATTGCGCCTAATTGTTGAGGCAATTCCTAGGAGGTATTTCAGGGAGTTATAGCCAACAGAATGTGCACTTGTCCATCTCTGAAATGCAACTTTGGAGAAACTGGCTGTCGTTAAGTTGTTGGGCGCGTCGCAGCAGGTAACTATAGATCAAATTCTTTTACGGAATATGGTTGATTCAAAAAATTTTCTATTGATACATAGCCTGTTTTTTTGTATAGTATCGATCATACGGATGTGTACATCCGCCTGGATGGGCAAAAATATATATAAATATAAATATACAAATGAACAAATAAATATATAAATAAATGAATATATATATATATATATATATATATATATATATATATATATATATATATATATATATATATATATATATATATATATATATATATATATATATATAAATTCTCATCAAACTCTTCTACATTCATTATTCATTCCGAGTCCACGATCAAAGGAGTTCACTACTTCTAAAGTATTGTTCGTATATTACAAAATTGCATTTAGTTTACTGAGTTCGGCGCGTTTACATCAACTAATGTGCCGAATAAATGCAAATAAATAGACGAAATTAAATTTTTTAATTTTCCAACAGTGGAAGTGATGGATTGCAATATGTGATAGAAAAGGAAAGCATCTGCAGGTTCTTCAGCAAAATGAAACAACTGAAATAATTGCGAGAGCCACTGGATTTGTGTTCAGATCAATGAATACAAGGGCAGTAGGTGCAGCGAAATGAAAGTTTCGGAGAAGGTCAGCGTTCACTTCTTTCCAACGAGAGTTCGAAAAAAGAGTAGAATATGGAAAAAATTTCTAATAATTTCAGATAAAAGAATTAATTTCATTATAAAATCCGTGTCTACTTTGAAGTTGAAATATTTAAATGGGTAACTTCTGTTGCCACAGATTACTTGTAAAGTCAATGCCCACTTATGGGGTTCATGCGATGCTCAAAAATTAATGACTTCATCATGGTTACAGCTTCAAAGGATCGTAGAAATGCAGTTGTGGAGTATGGACATAAAGTAGTTGTGAAAATAATCAGCTTTCATATTTCTACAAAATTATCGGAAATCACGAGGAAAGTTGAGATTCCAAGTTTCTTTTCAGTGCAACAGGACCACGAAAGTTATTCCCAGGTGCCGAGAAATTATCAGTCTCGTTTTACGTGATCATAGTCATCCACCATGACCTTGATTGCTTGGAAAATATTCTCTGAAGAAATCGAAAGAATGTGAGCAATACGCATTTTTTCTTGCTTATTGACAAATCATTTGTCGCATATTAACGGGAAAATTCCGATGCAGTAACGCCATAAACCCAATTATCCATTTCGTTGAGGAGTATAACCGGAAAAGAAGCGAGTGTTTCGTGTTTTTCAGGATGCGATTAGTACATAGAGAATCTCAACTTCTCAAGTATTAACGAAGAAACTCAAAGTTATGATGGTGGATTATGAGCTCCACAACAAAATAAGATGTCATAAATGACATGGTGACTTACTGATTTTTCAGTCTTTGGGGTGAAAAAGAAATTTCCACGCATTTTGCATTAATCGATTTCTATTCCAAATATTTTAAGTTTGGTGCAGGTGAATTTCATTGAAGGCGACGAACCGAAATATGGGGCAAACCTAACTTCATATATACGACATTATTTTTTCGGAACTTGGCGAAAAATATAAGGTGAAACGCATATTGATTTCTAAACCTCCCAACCTCCTTCACTTGACCTCTTTCACTCGCAGTTACTTCCTGAGGTTGTTCAGCAGGGTTTTTAATAGCTGTCGTGATTAGTTTTTTTTTTGCATGTAGCATAGACAATTTTAGGTGATCGAAAAGTATTCACAGTTGAACTTTGACCCTCTACATAACTAATGCGTTGCCGACTATGAACATCTCCTCATTAAATGCTTAGTGATAAGATCCTTCCTTGAACGAGGATAGTCGCTGCGGTCGTGATAAAGAACATTACTCTCGATTTCGCCATTTTTTCTCTCAATGACATCGGACTGCATTTAACATCTGTGAAAGTGGACGCTGACTTTTGCTCTTTTCGTAAAATTTTATTGAGCAGTAATTATTTTCACAGAAAACCATATGCACTTTAGTTTATTACTTGAATGCTTCAACAAATTCAAATTACATAATTTTGATGACAATGATTGGAAGACTTAGACCTTATATACCGCGGTGCTTGTTCTCCACTATCAGTCTGCGTATTAGTTCTTCAGTGCCAGTGCATCTGAGAAAATGAACTACATTGAAGCGGTGCAGAAGGTTGTGGAAGAGTTTGAAGTGCTTCAAGCATGAATTCTTTTCCATTTTGTGCAGTCATTGCGGCACTATCTTGGCAGTTGCGATGGTGGCGACTTATAATGATGATAGAATTTTGCAGGAAAATGCAATCATCAATTCACTTAATAAATGATCTTTTTCTAAATATATTCCACACATACGTGGGTGCATATTGTGTGCATGTTAAATTTGTCGTACAACCGGTTAGATGATTATCCGAGAAATGAATACTTGATTATAGGGGTTAAAAAATCAGCTTCGCTGAAAAAATCTATCCCGTCGTTGATCACGTTTATGATGAATATTTACACAAGAGGTTGAGTGGGCACAAGTTGATTCATTCAGAAATGTAAAGTGAGTCAAATTTTTCTCCTCATCTTTCCCACCTTCACTTCTCTCACTCACATTTTCCCCTCAACTTCATTGTTCGCTCATGACACAGCAATGAAGTAAGTAAACGAGAAAGTTGTTAAACGTTTATTCTCGTTTACTTCTGTAATCCTCGGTTACAGATTATGGGACTAGAAAAAAAAACATATTACACTATTCATTTAATTTTTATTTCATTATCATAACAAACTTCAAAATAACAATGCATTGATTTGATCGACTCTTTAACAATGAGAATGGAAACTGTGAGGCATATGAATGCATCCGCTGCGTCGCTTTCACGTATATACCTGAGGATATCTGCCATATCCTGATTTATAAATGTGCTGCCTGCAGCTTTTTCCTTGCAGCTGTCGTCTTATATTCGACATAAAATTCAAATTATGCTGCTCTCTTTTAGCAGCGATAGATACGTTTTGCCATCGCAGATTTTGTTCCAATTTCGACAAGGCATTTAGTCGGAGATGTTCCTTCTGAAGCGACGGCACTGAGCACTGTTTACTTTTCAGTAATCGCAAATAAATTGTTTCGTTGTGAATAAATGCATGAGCAAAAAAAGTGCTCCTAAGACGATGCATATACAGAAACACCTGTTTCGAAAGTCAGTCCATTTTCATGCATGATAGTGTGAATCATATGGATTGTTTGCATATTGCCGACGCACAATGTGAAACGCTCATACAAGTTTTATATTGATCTTGCATGCTATTAGAAAGTGAAATCGGCTAGGCTAAGAATGCCTTTTCTATTTGTATGTATTTGTGTGTACTGGCGGAAATAAATTGCACTGTTTGTTCATCACTTAACGCTGAAGAATTCTGTTAAGTGCAAACTCCTTGCGGATTTAACATCCACTTCAAATTGTCCCGATTCCGATTCCTTTTTGGGACGAATTTATTCGTGAATCAGCATGAGATTTGCATGAATATTCCTATAGTTAAGATGTAACCTCTAAAAGAGATGGCTGGAACCAATTCGTCTGCTGCGTAGGCCCAGCAATTCACTACTGATGCCACGCTCACCCGGAAAAATTATCGCAACATTTTTTTAAGACCAAGGTAATGGATGACCACGAATGTTTCCACGACTTTGACCATGCATGTTTCCAAGTCAGTCGCTGACTGAAACCTTTATCCAGACAATATCTATTCATCGACACCGAACACCTCCTGATATGAGCTGTTACTTTAACCACAAATGATTCCCATAGGCTCGTAATTCTTATACTCAGTGCACCACAGCGAAACTGGCTGTCAGGTACCGCATTAATGTTAAATTCACTTCAGCTGCATAAAATTCGAAACACTGAGCAGTCGATGAGGCAGAATATGAATGCCGGAAAGCTCGATTATGATCGGGTGAGTATGGCGTAACAGCAAGGAATGAAGACGCCATGCATTTATCGCAACATTTTTATTGCAAAACTCCCAATATATTTTTGTCCATATGAATTCTGTCCGCATTGATTAAGAAGAAAACAGCTGAGATTCGCTAACCTCCAAATCACAGTTCCTCTCCTCATCTGAAATACCCGTTCTTTTCCCGAAGTTCTACCCATCAACGTTTATGCCTGTACTGAATCCGTGCGCCATTTATTCCATCATTACAATGAAGACGCCATGCATTTTATGTAAATCACACTCAAATGCAAACAGCACTAAACATGTCTACGATTTGACGGCATATTCCACAACTGCGATGGTTTACGGCCTTAGTTCGTCGACGTGTGGCGATCGCGCAAATTTCACGTCGGTTTGCAGTAGCGTCCACATTCAACTCGGAATCTTTCTCGCATTTGCGATTTTTCTTTAAGCGAACAACCAAAGGGGACATTGTTATCTTGCAAAATTTATCAATGAATGTTTAATCGTGGAAAGCTATAAAATATGCAGAGAAACCGAAAGTGCTAGTAAACTGTTACTAATATTCGTTCCAAATTATTTTTTCCAACGCACTCCCAATATATTTTTGTCCATATGAATTCTGTCCGCATGATTAAGAAGAAAGCAGCTGAGATTCGCTAACCTCCAAATCACAGTTCCTCTCCTCATCTGAAATACCCGTTCTTTTCCCGAAGTTCTACCCATCAACGTTTATGCCTGTACTGAATCCGTGCGCCATTTATTCCATCATTACAATCGACAGAAGAGTAAGTAAGAACTATCTGAGAGTGAAAAATTGTGAATAATATTTACATTAGGAAGGTGCAGAATTTGTGCTCCGCGTAACGCTACTCATAAATGATCATATTGGGGGAGGGGGGGGGGGGGGGGGGTATTACATCGATGGCTTAAAAATTTACATTAAAATAAGCGGCATTCCTCGAGATTTTTGCGTTGAAACTTTACAGTTTAATTCAGGAGAATATTTCGATTGTTGCGATTTATTCGGAGCGCATCAATGAGACCCTACACAATGCAGTAAAGGTGAGCTTATTTCAGGTCTTAACAGTTTCGCGCGTAAAGGTGAGTCGTTTTTCTTCAACGGGACGAAAAGGTGCCATTGACGAAATGGTCAATGAAAAGAATCCTCAGACATCTGTCTAATGGAGGCATTTGCATCGTGGGTACAATTATCTGGTTCCGAGCCAGTTTTCGAATTGCTGCCTACTCCTCTTGAGGAATGTTTTTTATTTTCTTCACACATCACTAATTGCTGCAATATTGCAGTGTTCGTTGTTCGCTTTACGTTAAGATGTTCGAATTGATTGAAGGCAAATGCCATATTTAGCGGCGTCTTATCATGAGGGATAATTAAAAATTTCTATCCATAATTCATTTTAATGAGAAATTTGATTCACACATTATTTCATGAGACAAATAATGATGAGATTTTTCAAGAGGAATTGATAGATACAGAGAGCGGAAACGAGATTATTGCTTCGAATAGGTATATTTCTTCTTTTTTTGCACTCTGATTTCCGTGATATACCTCATTTGCATCAAAGAGCTTCTTTCATGAGGTGAAAAATGCATCAAAAATCTCTTCACTTAAAGCATTTGCTTCAAAATGTGCTCATTTAATCTTCCAGAAATGTAAATGAATGACGATGAAGAAATTGGATTCGCAATGAGATTCTGGATGATTTAAAAGTCATTTCAGATTCTTTGAAAAGCTAGGAAATAAGAGTAGAATAACTTTTGATTTACAGTTACTCCACTCTGATGATACAACCACTAGCGACACTGACAATACACTAGTTTCATTGTTTACTATTTTCAGGATTTCCAAGTGGAAATTAGAACTCGAGTAATCGTTCTCCTAAAATAGCACATTCGTCGAATATGTTTTGGCATCCAGAAAACATCTGTCGAAAAGTAACTTTCGAAAATGCAATGCCCCCAATAGCTAATAATAGCGTAGAGTGGTAATGCTCAGCTGATCTCTTTTCATAAAAATTCTCCACTATCAACGGAGACCCCACATAATAACTCCAGTTCTGATTTGAAATTTCAAAGAACTACAATTGATAGGGGCTAACCAAATTCCATTTTCACCCAAGAATGTAGCCCGAAAACGTCCACTCCATCTTTCTTTCTCGTCTTCGGAAGCGAGTTTGACGATCAATTTTCATGTTTCACTTTCACACCAAACTAATGCGGAATAATTGGAATTTGAATATGGGAGGCGATTCCATCAACTTACTTCTTCGCTGAAATTTTTGAAAATAATAGTATACAACAAAAAGTAGTGGTTAAGCACATAACACTTAACACCAATATTTGAATGCTTTCATTGTTCATAAATTGCAGCGCAAATTCAATAAGCAAAATGATCTGTTTCTTTTTGTTGGACTAGCTAACGAATTCCCTATCGTTCCAAATTCTCCTCAACACACGCTGAAGACAGCGGCGATTATTTATTGAAACTCTGGAATCGACGGTATTCACATCCACCCTCAATGTACTGCCAAATTTCGGATGGCGTGGAAATCAACAAAAAAAATTGTAAAGTATAGCAAAGGGTCTAATGCGATATCCTCTCTTTCGATGCAGCTTGAAAGGTGAAACTTATAATATTTGTAGGCTGAGAACACCGTCCCATACTCTGGGAACTGGTGTGGATTTTGCTACGTCTACCTCATAAAAAGTGCACGAAAGTGTATGCTTACGGTTGTTGTGATCTACGGCATGAGCTGGTGCTCAGAAATGCAAATACTGCATAAGTGTTAACAAACACTCTCTACGAAGATGGAAATGATTTTTTACTGATTTATTGTTGTATTGGTTCCAGTGTGCTGTACGACAACGCTACAGGTAGTGATAAAGGTAAATGTTGGCTTAGACTACGAACTAGCGTCAGTTGTGCAACCTATACTCGATTAAACGGAACGACACCGACAGATACCAGCATAAAACTGTAACGATCTTGCCAACGGCACATTATATATAATCGATTTTTCTATGTATCAACGAGAATTTCACATTCAACACAGAGAAACTTTCACTATATATTAGGGCTTTTTATCAACGGCGGATTCGCTTCGATTTTCTGAATATGACGATGGTAATTCGTTGATAACTGTTTGCATTCCTTCGACATATTTCTGATAGTGTTGATTTGCATGTGGTCTTGAAAATAATAGGTGTACACAATTTGTTAATGAGAAGAAACAGTTACGGTTTAAAGATTTTGCCACGGCGAACGTATGCGGAGGTGAGCTTTTCAGATTATTCGTGTTGCTTGACAAGAAGTTTTCATCGTCTATGTTGAGGAAATGTTCGCTACGTCGATCCTCCCTAAAAATAAACGAACGAGAGTTCTCTTCAAGCAATGTCGATAGTTTCCCTATGATTATCTATGCAAATTGTCACCTTCTTAATGCGAATTTCACATAAGTCAATGCAATAAATGAGAAAGTAAAGCAAAAATTAGTTGGAATAGAAATGCGCGATTGTAGAGCGGTCTTATGGGAACACCTAAAGAAAACTGTTCCGTTGATATTTTACATAAGTGAGTGGAATCTTCCGATCAAGACTTTTACAGTGCTGGGGCGTTTAATGTGGTGTAAACCGGTCACCCCTAATGTTTGTTCCCCATAAATGTTTAATTACGGGATATAAATAAATTTCCCTCTTAGTAAGCGAGCTGTATTTAAAAGAATATCAGTCACCGATAGTGAGGTGAATTAAAGCTTCAAAAAAAGAGTTCACGTAGCGTGAATTAGACACACTGTGATGACTGCTTTTAGCTGATTGATATATCGGCTCAAATGGAATGAAAAAATGATATGAAATTATTCACAGGATTTTACGAGAACACTGGAAGAATGTCAGCGATACCAACAACAAGACTAACACCTGCACTTATAATGGCGTATCTTTATACACCAGAAGTTTGATGATGAAATTGCCGGAACGTAAAATATGTAATCTGAGCTTAGGTGGGAAGGTATATGTTGAAAAGTAAGGTCGCTAAAGAGAGTTGGCTATAGTAGAGTTACGCTGACACGGACTGATCAAAGCAAGGGAGGTAAAAGGTGAACCAGTCAACCTCAGATAGAAATAAATGAGGTGCCTTCCAAGATTGAGCTAGAAGTTCACAGCCATCACTAAAGTTGGTGGGCAAGTTTAACTTCAGATGTAATAGAGATGACTGTAGAAGGGATTGGTATGCACGAATATTTATTCCACTTCCTAGACTAAACATTCGAGAGGTTTTGCAGCGACCAGCGAGCAGGTTTACGTGAAGTGGTGGAAAGCATGAAAAGTTCGAGCGATGAGGCACCGCATATAATGATTGCTTCTATTTTCATTAAAATGTTTTTATTGCTCGCTGAATTTTTGGCGATTTGAGAATTCAAGAACAACTCAATGATTTCATGGAATTAATGGATCTGTGGATCTTCTGAAGTCATCGTTTCCTGCAAAGCAAGGATTATGGGCATTGTTTCGTAGAACCCATACAGTGGTTCACGAATTGGAATTTTTAAAGTAAGCGGGTCGTCGAAGAATCGATATTTGTGATAGACTGGCAGAAAGGAAGTGAGGCTAATGGAAAAGGATGTGGCAGAACCACCTCCTTCGATTGTAAGATAATACTTGTCTGGAAATGTGGAGAAACGCCTGACCCGCACAAAGCAAATGGGATGTGCTGATTTCTCTGATGCAGTTTACAACTCGCAAACGATTGGTAGGACCACTATCAGGAGATTTCTCAACAGCACTTTCTTGGTAGCGCAAAACAGACGGAACATGAATACGGAACACCCCTTTTAAATTAAATCACGATAAGAACTATGGCGGAATAAAGTACTGCAGAATTCGATTTGGGCAAGGCGCGAAGTTTGAACACCAGCCTGTTAAGCGTCCTCCTTCAAAATGATTCTGTTTGCACTGATCTCGAGGCTGAAAGGAACCGGAGTCAATTCCTTGAATTCAGCTAATTTCGGAGCAAGAAGCCGGTTCAGGAAATGATCGTAAAGAGAGCAGCTATCGTTTAAACTATCGCAAAAGTTATAGTGGACCTCAAAATGTTATAGTGGCAACCAGTGGCGGTACTGAAACAATAAAAGCAGCCACTCAGGGCGTGCAAAAAACTTGTCTTCGACACCAGTCACGGAAAGTGGAATGGGACAGTTGTTCACGAACACTCAGTTCAGTAATCCATGGCTTGGTATTTATGAGTACTTGCAGCTGCTGAACATAATCATAAATTAGGTGAATATGTAGTTAGCAAATTCAATACGACACTTCCGTAACCGCGATGCATAGAAAACTATGACCACACATGCGTGCTTCATACCCAAGCTCTCCCAAGCCTTAGCCAAAATATAACAAGCAGTAATATACTTGCAGCGATATCAGGAGCAGATAAGAGCGAGATCTTTACATCTCAATTATGTAGAAACGCCGTCAATTTGCAGGAGGATTTTTCGTGATATCACCGGAACTAGCGCACTGTCAACTTTGATGAATCCACACACCTACTGATGCTGACGATTCACGCATGGAATGTAGAATGCGTCTTTTATAGGGACGGGAAGATTATACGGCAGTTTCTTTTTCTTCCTCTTTTTTTTTGTTAACACAGCATTCCGGAGGATTAGAAAGAGATGGATATTAAGATGCATCGGAATTCTAAACGACGCATTGTGCGGTAGAATTACATTTGTCAAAAACATGTTTTTCGAGCTCGGATGACTTAATGGTTCATTCTTACATTTCACTTCCTGTCCATACTCATTCCCCAGTTCTCATCAAATACTTCGAGCAAGCTCGCCTCTACCCGCTTGCACCACATAATTTTTGTCATCAATACTGCACTTATTCGTCGCCAACGGCATCAGAGTAGTTCGAATCGAAGATTCGGCCTAGACAGTCACTGGCGATCTCTGATTATATTAATACCTCAATGATACTGCTTTACTGCTTCTTCAGTGATTAAGAGATGCCCATGAGGGTTTCTCTTGAATGAGATAACTGTGCACTTTATTCCATTACGTTGCAATGAAGACATTGCATACCAAAGCCTAGCTAGCGAGAGTGCAGTGGTGTGTAAGTATTGAAG